>JAAGEH010000031.1:5326182-5422991 GCA_011751065.1 Lasiurus cinereus
AGAGAGAGAGAGAGAGAGAGAGAGAGAGAGAGAGAGAGAGAGAGAGATTTGAGAGGGAAACATCAATGGGTTGCCTTACAGCTGGGGATCAAACAACTCACAACCCCAAACTCACAATTCATTTATGTGCCCTGATGAAGAATTTAACCCACATCTTTCAGTACAGAGGATGAAGTTCAACTGAGCCACTACAGCTCAATTAGAATGCAGAGTAAGGACCTCCAAAAAGCTATCCCTTTATAAAGTAATGATAACACTGGGCAAAAAAATTGACAAAATCAAAATTTTCAGAACTCTGGAAATTAATCACAGGCTTTTAAAAATCTAATCAACACTTATTCAAGAAAAATATTTGACTCTGGTTAAGAACAGCAGCTTTGTGACTTTTGCTTAGCCTGTTTACAATCCCCAGCTCCACAGTAACCTTGAAAACCAGCAACCCCACAGGATGAAAAACATCAACCCAGTGACCACAGGATGGGGCAGAATCAGTTTGGAACTTCCCCAAACCACTATTCACAGAATTATCATTAATTGACCTATCTTTCTGTTCCATTAAAACCCTAATTCACAGGGCTTGTCTTTATTTGACCTTAGACATTGCTCAGTGCAAAAATCCTTTTCCTTGGAGCTTTGAACACAATCTGTGGCAGTCATTTACTATCATATCTGCCTAAAATAGCAATAAAACTTGGGGCAAATAAAAAGGTGATCTAAAAACTTACAAGAAAAAGCTAGGTAATAAGATACAGTTGGGGGTTTTCAAATGCTGAAACATATTCTTCTGGATCTAAAAGCCTATGCAAATGGGCAAGACTGTGTGTTTGCCCAAGTATGAATTAAGAAGGCTTCTATATCTGCCCTCTGGCTGACCTTGAGGTTCTGCACATGCTCTTTAGTAAGGCAGAGTTATAATATGCTAGAGGGATGAAAGCATTCCCCAAAAATAACAGGTAACCTATGCAAAGACTGAAAGACTTTTGTGTTCAAATAATTTGAGGAAATATTACTCCATTTATTAGCTGACTGCTATGAAAACCAAGCAAAGAACTCAGTGACTATACATGACAAAAAAAAATACAAGCTTTACAGAATTAGTATAGAAAAGACATTAAATAAACAAAGAAAAACAAAAGGCAGCAATAAACTCTGGGGCAGGGAGAATCTGACTTTCAAATCCGATACATTATGATTTTAAAATGTACAGTTTTCTACAAAAATTTACAATACATGCAAAGAAATATGAACTTATAGCCTATAAATAAGAAAAGAAGCACTAAGTAGAAATTATTCCTGAGGAAACTCAGTTGTTGGATTTACTAGATAAATACTTTAAACAGCATTTAAATGTATTTAAAATAAAGTTGAGAGAATTGAAGGAAAGTATTAATGTGATGCCTTATTAAATAGAAGACATCAGTACAAAAATAGAAATTATAAAAAGAACCAAACGGAAATTCTGGAATTTAAAAGAACAATAATTGAAATTAGATATTTACTAGAGGAGTTCAACATCATATTTGAGAAAGTAGAAAGAATGAGTAAATTTATATGTAAGTCAATTGAGATTTTCCAGTCGGAGGAACAGATAGAGAAGAGAATTTAAAAAAAAAATGAACAGAGCCTACGAAACCTGTGGACACCATTAAGAATACCAAAATATACCTAATAAGAGTTCTAAAAGAAGAAGAGAAAGAAAAGGGGGTAAACATAATTTGATGAGTAATAGATAAACTTTGCTAATTAAAAAAACAACAAAACCCTTAATCTCTTCAATGAACTCTAGGTGGGATAAACTCAGAGATCCACACCTAGGCACTGTAAAAATTACTGTAAATACAAAATGGAGACCAAACTTGAAAATTCCCTGAGTACACAAAATCATTTAAGCCACAAAAGTGAAACTTAATTTAGCTTATTCTGCATAATATGTGAAACTTAACTTGGGCCACTTCTTATAAGTGCCTCTAATACTCATAAAAAAATTTTCTTAAAAATGGTGTAAGATAACCAACTTTTAATTAATCCTTTGCCATCTGGAAAGTCCATTCGAATAACCAATCATTATAATGGTTAAACAACTTCATTTTCACTTTATAAGCCATACTGTAACATTAGGCCATTGAACTTCATATCAGTTTTGAAATTAGTTTTTTTAAATTTTTTTATTGATTTTTCACAGAGAGGAAGGGAGAGGAATAGAAAGCTAGAAACATCAATAAGAGAGGGACATCAATCAGCCGCCTCCTGCACGCCCCCTACTGGGGATGTGCCCAAAACCAATGTGCATGCCTTGACCAGAATCGAACCTGGGACCCTTCAATCCGCAGGCCGACGCTCTATCCACTGAGCCAAACCGGTTTCAGCTGAAATTAGTTTTTGAAGCTCCCAGTTCATGAATTGTTTTTATATGTATAATAAATTCTTACTAAATACTATTTATTGATTTGGTGGCTTTAATTTTGCTATATCTGTTTCTCTGACAACACATCTTAATCAAACTGTTTGAAAGTGATAAAAAAAGATGTTGAAAGTATACTACCTAGTTGTTTCTCTATATTTTCTTATTTTAGAATTCATGCTTTAATACTATCTATGTCATCCTATATTCAAACAGTCAAACACAAACATTAGAATTTTATTTCTATGGAAATGAATATTTGTATGGGAAATTGTGTATATTTCTTTGCTATTTTCTTAGCTTACAGAGTGCCTGATTTGATCTTGGATCCATAATCAAAATGCTTGAAAAAAATCATCTCAGGGGGAAATCTTGATTATTAAATGCATCAAACTATAAAAATCATTACAGAAATATCTCAACAATCAACTTGAATTTCTTCAGATTGGGAAATAGCATATTTCTTAATAGATTACTCTGGGCAAAGAAAATTTATTACCTCCTTCTACTTTACATAAATCCTATGTTTTCTTCCCCAAAGTAATTGGGATATAATATTATAAAAAAGACCAAATCTACTCTATTGAGAATGACCATTTTTCTTAGTGATTGAACTTTGTTTACTGCTTTAATGTCCCAATGGAAAATATGATTTCTTACCATGCAGTACTCAAAATATAATTTAGAAACTTGATTTGTATCTCTCAGATAATTAGTGACTTTGAGCATGATTTCATATGCCTTTTGGTCTTCCTTCTATCTTTTTCAAAAAGTATCTATTTAGGTCCATTGCTCATTTTTTTATTGGGTTGTTTATCTTCCTGTTGTTAAGTTGTATGAGTTCTCTGTAAATGCTGGATATTAAACCCTTATCAGTGATGACATTGGCAAATAAGTTCTCCCATGCAGTGGGCTTTCTTGTTGTTTTCTTTTCTTTTTCTTTTTTTAAATTAATTTTTTATACATATCTCCCCATTGCCTCCCTCCCTCCCAGGCATAACCCAACCCCCCCGTGTCTATGTTCATTGGTTATGCTTATATGCATGCATACAAGTCCTTTGATTGATCTCTTATCTACCTCACCTAACTTTAATCTTCCTGATGTAATTTCACAGTCTGTTTGAAGTTTTACTGCCTCTGTATCTATCCTTTTGTTCATCAGTTTATAATGTTCTTTATTACCCACAAATGAATGAGATCATGTGATGCTTCTCCTTCATTGACTGGCTTATTTCACTAAGCATAAGGCTCTCGAGTTCCAACCAGGTTGCTGCAAATGGTAAGAATTCCTTCTTTTTAATGGCAGCATAGAATTCCATTGTGTAGATGTACCACAGTTTTCTTGTTGTTTTCTTTATGGTTTCTTTTGCTGTGCAAAAGCTTTTTATTTTGATGTAGTCCCATTTGTTTATTTTCTCTTTAGTTTCTATTGCCCTAGGAGCAATATCAGTGAAGAAATTCCGTCAGCATATGTCTGAGATTTTGCTGCCTGTGGAATCCTCTAGTATTTTTATGGTTTCCCATCTTATGTTTAAGTCCTTTATTCATTTTGAGTTTATTTTTGTATATGATGTAAGTTGGACAATGTAGTACCATCTCACACATGTCAGAATGACTATCATCAACAAATCAACAAATGACAAGTGCTGGTGAGGATGCAGAGAAAAAGGAACTTTGTGCACTGCTGGTGGGAATGTGGACTGATGCAGCCACTGTGGAGAATAGTATGGAGTTTCCTCAAAAACTAAAAATGGAACTCCCATTTGACCCACCCAGTGATCCCACTTCTAGGAATATATCCTAAGAAACTAGAAAACCAATCAGAAAGGATATATGTACCCCTATTTTCATAGTGGCACAATTCAACATAGCTAAGATCTGGAAACATCCTAAGTGTCCATCAGCAAATGAGTGGATTAAAAAACTGTGGTACATCTACACAATGGAATACTGCACTGTGGTAAAAAAAAAAAAAGAAAGAAACTCTTACAATTTTCTACAGCATAGATGGAATTGGAGAGCATTATGCTAAGTGAAATAAACCAATCAGAGAAAGATAAATATCACATGATTTCACTCATTTATGGAATATAATGAACAACATAAACTGAAAAACAAAAACACATCCAGAGACAGAGAAACATCTATCAGACCATCAAACCTCAGAGGGAAGGTAGGGGAGGGTGGGGTAAAAGGGAGAGATCAACCAAAGGACTTGTATACATTCATATAAGCCTAACCAATGGATACAGACAACAGAGGGGTGAGGGCATGAGTGGGGTGGTGGGGGTAATGGGGGGATAAGGACACATATGCAATACCTTAATCAATAAATAAATTGAAAAGAAAAGAAAAGAAACAAGAAAATAATATGCAACAAGTCTTAATCAGTCCTTGGGTGTTGCTTTAAAAATCAATTAAATTATACCAATTTACTTATTCTTTCTTGTCAAAATATTAGGATGAAATATATTTATTTTCCATTTTCTAGACTTCAGATACATAATAATTGCTGTACCTGGTTGTAAATTAAGTATGCTGGTAGCTATTTGATTCTTTTGGATAACTGTGGCAATGTTTTTTACAGGATCTTTAAGGACATCTAGGGACAGGAATAAGCTCACCCAACTTCCTTAAGTATTTTCCTGAAAGCCAATAAGACTTTGATTTAACATAAGAATCTGTCTCAAACAGTTTTAAAAGACTGGGGAAGTTATTGAAAAAAATATAATAAAAAACTGAAGTATTATGGAGTCCACTAGTAATTTTCTACTGGAGATAAGATTAAGGGTGGTATAAACCCATTGGAAAAAATACTTCAGAACATTTACAGGACAGAGAAGAGGTCAGAAGCGACTTCTTCCAACCACTTTTTATAGGACTAAGTGGGTTAATCAACAAATACATATATTTCTTCCCTATGTGCATGTGTGTTTGGGAAGGAGAGGAGATAACTTCAATTTGCAACCAGAAGAGTAACTCATTAATTTGTCCAGCAAATCTTTATATACTAAGGGCCTGGTGCATGAAATTTGTGCACTGAGGAGGGGACCCCAACTCAGCCTATCCCCTTTCACATACTGGGAGCCCTCAGGGGTATCTTACTGATGGCTTAGGCCCTGTTCCTGATGGAGGAGTCTGTCCTTCCTTTGTGGGAGGCGACAGGGTTGATCAGGGCAAGGCGCCAGCCCCATCCCCTGCTACTGCAGCCACTGCCAGTCACCACAGCCACCAAGATATTTTCATCAACCAGTACTCCAGTTTCTCCATCATCAAAAAATGACAACTTTCTTTAGGCATTTTAAAGATGTGCCTTTCATAAGATATGACATTTCTTTATTTTTCTTTTAATACTCACCTGGGGATATTTTTCCATTGATTTTTTTCCCTTCCCAAGCCTACAGCCTCCACCTTAGGCCTTAGGCTTGTGAAGCAGATACCCCGGTCCTTCAAGCCTCCATGGGATAGCTGGCTGGGAGTAACCTCAGCAACCTCTGGTGCCAAGGAGGTTCCCGGGACCCAGGTTTCAAGTGACCCTGGAGGACTTGCCCCTGCAGCCTCATTTACAAAGCTGCTTCTGCCACACACCCCTTCCCCTGTGTGAACACAAATGACAGGGCTGTCTCTGAGAAGCCATAATCTTTCCTCAAGACCTTTAGGCTGGATGGGGAGAACAGAGCCCCCAGAATCCAAGGGGGCCATCTGAGGCTAGGATGGAGGGGAAAGGCTGAGCCAGTAGGGGGACCAGGGCTGCAGGCAGGACCAGGAAGGAACTGAGGACCAGGAAGTGCCAGGACCAGTAACCAGGACCAGAGTGGCCACTCAGAGGTCCCCTCTCACGTGTGCCACCACTAGTCACCCCTCCTACCCCTAAGCAGGGATCCCACCAGCCTGGGCCTGTATATAGGGTCTTTGTGCAATAAGGAGGGACATCTTCTATCTTTTGCTGCCCCCTCCCCAACACTGTCTCGGATAAGGGGAGACGATATTATTGAGACATAGCACAGGCACCACAAATAAAAGTCATGAAGTTGCCAAAAAAAAAAAAAAGAAGAAGAAGAGCGGAGAAGGGCTGGCCAAAAACCCCTCTCTCCCCCCACACCAGCTCCACCCCTGATCAGCCTACCCCACCACAATAAGCCCACAGCTTCTCTCCTCTGCCAGCCCGCCCTTGATCTAATTCCCCTACCCCAATATGAGGTGGGGCTGGGCAGTCAACTTCCTGCAGCCCCTCCCCCAGGCTGGCCCCACCTTGACCAGGGGATGTGGCTGGCTGGCCCATGGACCACAGCCCCTCCCCACGGCCGCCCCCAACCCCAATCAGCCTCCCAACCCCAATTGGGGGTGGGCATACAGGCCACTTTCCCACTGTCCCTTCCCCCAGCAGACCTGGCCTTAATTGGGCTGGATCATGGCAGGCGGTTCTGCTAACCTCCTTCCATCTCCTCCTCCCAACATGCCCAGCCCAGATCATCCCTGCTTGGGGCTGGGCTGGCAGGACACCACCCATGCATGAATTCGTGCACTGGACCCCTCTTATTTAATAAAAAGCTATCATGGACTAGGCACTGCACTAGACCCTGGAGATACAACAGTGAACATAAAAAATCACAGGACCCATTCTTATGGAAATTACAGTCTGGTGAGGTATAATTTTTATTCAAGTTTCAGAGTTTACTAAACACCTTTCAAAGTACACTCCAAAATGTTAGCCATCTACCAGCAAAATTTGGAGGCAATGATCAAATTATTTTTTCCAATATATTTCAAATTTCAGAACACTGGGAAAATTTTTGAAACCCTCACTTTTACTCTGGAGCCCCATTTACAATCCTAAAGACCAAAGTACTATACCTTGCAAAGCTGTTAGGGCAAACTCTAGTATTATTTATTTTTAAAATTTCTTTATTGATTAAGGTGTTACGTATGTGTCTACTCCAGTCTTTTATCATTTGATCTTCTCAGGCTTATGAAGAGAGCACTTTCATTTCATCTAAAGAATAAAGTGCCCTGAAGAAGATATTATAACCTTATCCCCTTGTTTTTGACTGGTCTCTAGAAGTCTAGAAATCTAACAGGAAGAACCACCACTCACAAATTGTTTTTTGCTTTATGGATTTACTCAAATGCTCAAGAAGCACAGGAAAAACTATATTGAACCACAGGGGCTACTTTATTTTCCTTTGTTTTTCTCTGGCATTCCATTTGTAAACCTGTGTGGAAGTTAACATGGAGATTTTGTGTTCAGAGAAGCAATGAGGTCAGGGTTTGGAACAGAATTGCTACAAAATAGTTTGAATAGTCATTGATTTGAATGGATTAAAGCTGCATGAACACCTGTTTTGCTGAGGGGAACAAAACGTAAGACTGTAGAAATGAATTAAACTCAGTTTGCTTCCAGGGGAACAGAAGGCATATGAACACCATCAAATATGTTTCTTCCTTATTCCAATGGCTAATGAAAGGAAATTGTGTATAGACATTCAGCATTGGCATGAAATTATCAGACTTCTAACTAACTTCAGTGCTGAAAATGTAGCCCACATGACTTTATTACTGATATTTCTTTGCATAATGTAAAAATGATAATGGCAAACTTTAGTAATGAGCCAAATAAACTGAATAAACTAAAAGGTCAGTCCATATGAAATCATGGAGTGAGATTGAAGAGAGTGGTGAAGAGGTGAGGTAAACAAGCATCTTCAAATAATTGCCACTTGTCAGTCTCCGATTCTATAGTGCTTCACTGAGCTTTTTCCATTGAGTATTGGGTGAGAGGATTATAAATCATGCACACAAAAAGAAGGTTCCAGACAAAGAAAATATCCCTAATGGGACAAACTCTGTGAGACCATGTACTGACATCAGAATTCGCAGCCAACCTGGAGATGTCTTGTATGCCTCAACCTGATTAAAAATGAAATCTTTCCTTTTGGAAGAATTTCAAATGAAAGGATATTTGGATTCCAACTGATTCTCTTTTTCTTGACTTTTTCTCAGACAATGTAGTCAAATTCCTTTCCCATGGCATGATAAGAAACAGAAGAGCTCTCAGAAGTTCCTGCCTGACACTCTAAATCCCTTGTGCAAACTAGATGGTCAGCACTTGAGAGGAGCAGAAACAAAGAGTGCTTTTTAGAATCCATACAAAATAGGTATGTGAGAAAATAACTTCAATTAATGATCTCAGAGTAATAATTCCTCATAGTTCTTCATGTCCCACATTTTCCTTTATTAAAGTAAAAGCCATGATTGATCTCTTAGTACAAAGTCATCTAAGCTGAATCCCATTTTCCTTTAGCATCCATGGATGGATATCAGGGGGTCCATGAACCTATGAAAACAGGCAAAAAATTACATTCATATGTCTATAGAACTTTTTAAAAGGTATTTCACAATTTTATCAGATTCTCAATGGAATCTTTTACTCCAAAAAGGTTCAACCTTTCTGTTTTGTGTGCTGCCACTACAGAACATTTGTATGTCTTCCCTCTTGAGTTTCAGCAGATTCAAGGAGGCAGAGAAAGGTAAACTAAAAGTATCTATGTCTTGGCAGGTGGTGGGGATAATTCATTTCAGTTAAGAGCGATTGGTTGGGATAACTAAAGGGACCTCCAGTCCATAGGTCTCTCTCTTGCCATGCCCTTTAATCTTCTCAAGATTACTTGCCTTCTCCATTCTATCTACTCCTTCAGGAAATAAACTTCAAGCTCCACTTTCAGAAACACTATCTTATTAATAAATACATTCTAAGAACCTCATCCTTGGCACCAAGGTTCCTTTACTTACACACCAAGGTACTAGCCACACTTGAAATTCTTCCCATCTCATGGTCTTCATAGTCTTTTTCATGTACCAAAATAAAATTTTTTATTTCTAAGGAAAGGTACCAAGCTATATTCTGACACGGATAACTTAATTAGTGGATCATTCTGAATTTCTTGACAGTGCACATATTTGTTTATTCATAGGGACAGTGGAATTGTCCTGTCACGTTTTAGAGATATTTTCTTAAATATTGCCATCGTTGTTGTTGTTGTTGTTTCTTTATTTCCAAATAGATGAATAAAGACCAAACCCCTTGCAATGGACTACAAGGTTTACATATTTGCATTCCCCTGTACCCCACCCCATCAATCTCACTACTTACTTTTCTGACCTCATCTTCTGCCATTCTCCTCTCTTATGCTGCTCCAGACACACTGGCTTTCTCTCTGTTCCTAGGACACACAAGCACACTCCAAACTCATATCCTTTGTACTGGTCCTTCCCTCTATCTAGAAATGATCTTCTATCAGAAATCCCCACATCTGGCTCCCTCTCTCTTCAGTTCTCTACTCAAACATCACCTTATAAGAAAGGCCTTTTCTGACCACCTTATTTAAAAGAGTGACTAACCTCTGCCATACCTTTCTGTTCTCCCTTTACTGATTTCTTTCCAGCACTGATTTATTTTTCTTTTTAGCATGTCTCACCACCTGACATGCATTTATTTATTTTCTCCCTCCATTGGAATATAAGTCCATGGAGGTATATACTCCATTTATCTTGTTCCCTGAAATTTATTCCAGTCCCTAACACACTGTTTAGCACATAGTAGGTGTTCAATAAATATTTGTTGAATAAACGATGAGTAGAAAATTATGAGCGGAGAGCTCAATATCCAAGATCTCAAAATGAGTTTCTCATTGACAATTTAGTGAAAAAGAAAAAATTCAATATTAATCCAAATATAGATTTGGTGCATTTCATTTCTATTTCAAAGTCAGATGAGACCTTGAAGTATAAGTTTCACTGTGCAGCACTCTATTCTAAATTAAATTCCTATTTTTCTTTGTCAACATTCCCTGTTCTTTTCTTTCAAAGCAATATTCAACATGTGTAATTATTTATTTATTTTTAAAAAGATATTTAACATCTGCTTCCTTCCATTAGAATTAAAGTCTATGAGGAGTGAGAGACATGGTATGCCTTGTTCACACTTGTATTGTAGCCCCGGAGAGCAGTGATGGTAAACTGGTGGACTTTCGATAAATATGAATTAAGTAACTAAATATGAGTTAAATGAATTTGCAAAGACCTTTATAGAAGCTAAATCTTTCTTTTTCTTAACTGCACTGTCCCAATACCAATGCACAGGATGCAGTTTAAAAAATATTTGAATTATTGGAGTAGAAGTGCAACATATAGGAAAAGAAATATCAATTAAAAAAGATATTTTAGCTTCCTTTTTTTGATATTGTGTGGTAATTACTCATGTGGAGTATGGCCACAGATGTTAAGAAGAAGTAAGTGGGAGAAGGATGTTTTCTCATATTCAGTTTGCTAGAGGAGAAAAGATAAGTACTCTCTATAATTGCTAATATTTTATTGTTTTTATTGACTTTTTATTGTTTAAAGTATTATATAAAGTAGTACATATATCTCCTGTTTTTCCCCGTTGACCTTCCCCCAGCCTCCCTTAATCCATATCAATGCCCTCAGCCCATCCCCCCAGTGCTTTGTGTCCATTGGTTGTGCTTATATACAGGCATACAAGTCCTTTGATCTCTTTCCCCCCTTCCCAACACTCCCAAGCTTCCCACTGTAATTTGACAGTCTGTGCCATACTTTACTACCTCTGTGTCTATCTTTTGGTTCATCAGGTTATAATGTTCGTTATTTTCCATAAATGAGTGAGATCACATGGCATTTTTCTTTCATTGCCTGACTTATTTCACTTAACATAATGCTCTCCAGGTCCATCCATGCTGCTGCAAATGGTAAGAATTGCTTCTGTTTTATAGCAGCATAGTATTCCATTGTGTACATGTACCATAGTTATCTAATCCACTCATTTGCTGATGGGCATTTAAGCTGTTTCCAAATCTTAGATATGGTGAACTGTGCTGCCATGAACATAGGGGTGCATATATCCTTTCTGATTGGTGTTTCTGGTTGCTTGGGATATATTCCTAGAAGTGGAATTACTGGGTCAAATGGGAGTTCCATTTTTAGTTTTTTGAGGAAACTCCATACTGTTCTCTACAGGGGCTGCACCAGGCTGCATTCCCACCAGCAGTGCATGAGGGTTCCTTTTTCTCTGAATCATAACCAGCACCTTTGTTGATTTGTTGATGATAGCCATTCTGACAGGTGTGAGATGGTACTGCATTGTCATTTTGATTTGCATCTCTTGGGTAATTAGTGACTTTGAGCATGATTTTATATGTCTCTTGGCCTTCCTTCTCTCTTCTTTCAAAAACATTCTACTTAGGTCCGTTGCCCATTTTTTATTGGATCATTTATCTTCCTTTTAAGTTGTATAAATTGCCTGTAGATGTTGGAGATTAAATGTTTATCAGTGATAACATTTGCAAATATGTTAATGGTTTCTTTTGCTGTGCACAAGCTTTTAATTTTTATGTAATATCATTGGTTTATTTTCTCTTTAGCTTTCATTTCCCTAGAAGAGGTATCAGTGAAGAAATTGCTTCAGTATATGTCTGAGATGTCACTGCCTGTGGATTTCTCCAGTATTTTTAGGGTTTCCAGTCTTATGTTTAAGTCCTTTATCCATTTTGAGTTTATTTTTGTCTTTGGTGTAAGTCGGTGATCTAGTTTCATTTTTTTGCATGTATATGTAGAATTTTTCCAACACCATTTATTGAAGAGACTGTCTTACTCCATTGTATGTTCATGCCTCCTTTGTCAAATATTAATTGAGCATATTTCACAGACCTGCAAAAATTCATCTGGAATAAAGAAAGACCCCAAACAACCTGGTATTTTCTCAGCAATCCTGAGAAAGAAGAATAAAGTAGGTGGGATCCCAATACCAGATATCAAGCTGTATTACAAGGCCACTGTTCTCAAAAGAGCCTGGCACTGGCACAAGAACAGACATATAGACCAATGGAATAGCCTAGAGAACCCAGACATCGACCCAAATCACTATGTTCAATTAATATTTGCCAATTTAATTATAATGTGCCTTGGCATTAGTCTTTTGGGGTTCATTTTGCTTGGGACTCTGTGAGCTTCTTGGATTTGTATGCATATTTTCTTCCCTATATCAGAGAAGTTTTCTGTCATTACTTCTTCAAACAGGTTTCTATTCCTTGCTCAGTTTCCTTTTCTTCTGGCAGCCCTATTATGCAGAAGTTGTTTTATTTCATGTTGTCCCATAGTTCCTTTAGGCTCTCCTTCTGCTTTTTATTTTTTTTCCAGATGCTGCTCTACTTAGGTATTTTTTTCCTACCTTGTCTTCTAGCTAACCAAACATTCAAGGAAGAATTAAAACCTATCCTCCTCAGACTATTCAAAAATCTTCAAGAAGAAGGAACACTTTCAAACACCTTCTATGAAGCCAGCATCATCCTAATACCAAAACCAGTTAAAGACAACACAAGGAAAGACAATTATAGGCCAATATCTCTCTCATGAACATAGATGCCAAAATCCTCAACAAAATTCTAGAAAATCAGATCCAGCAGTACATCAGAAAGATCATACACCATGACCAAGTAGAATTAATCCCAGGAATGCAAGGATGGTACAATATCTGCAAATCAATAAACGTTATATATCACATAAACAAATTGAGAGATAAAAATCACTTAGTCATATCAATTGATGCAGAAAAACATTTGACAAAATCCAACACCCTTTCTTGATAAAAACTCTCATCAAGGTGGGAATAGAAGGATACCTTAACATCCTAAAAGCCATATATGATAAAACCACAGCTAACATCATACTCAATGGGCAAACACTAAAACCATTTCCCCTAAGAACAGGAACAAGACAGGGATGCCCACTCTCAACTCTCTTGTTCGACATAGTACTGGAAATATTAGTCATTGCAATTAGACAAGAAGAAGAAACAAAGGCATCCAAATTGGAAAAGAATAAGTAAAGCTGTCCTTATTTGTATATGATATGATACTGTATATAAAAAATCTGAAGGAGTCCATTCAAAAACTAATTGACTTAATAAATGAATTCCGCAATGTAGCAGGATACAAAAGTAATGCCAAGAAATCTGTGGCATTTCTATATACTAATAGTGAAATTACAGAAAGAGAGACTAAAAAAGCAATCCCATTTACCATCGCACCAAAAAAAATTAAGATACCTAGAAATAAGTCTAAGGAGGTAAAAGACCTATATGAAGAAAACTACAGGACACTGAAAAAAGAGATAGAGGAAGACATAAACAGATGGAAGATCATACCATGCTCTTGGATTGGGAGAATCAACATCATTAAAATATCCATACTACCCAAGAGATGCAAATCAAAATGACAATGCGATACCATCTCACACCTATCAGAATGGCAATCATCAACAAATCAACAAAGGACAAGTGTTGGCGAGGATGTGGAGAAAAAAGAACCCTTGTGCACTGTTGGTGGGAATGCAGACTGGTGCAGCCACTGTGGAGAACAGTATGGAGTTTCCTAAAAAAACTAAAAATGGAACTCCCATTTGACCCAGCAATCCCACTCTTAGGAATATATCCTAAGAAAGTAGAAATACCAAGCAGAAAGGATTTATGCACCCTATGTTTATAGCAGCACAATTTACAATAGCTACAATTTGGAAACTGCCTAGGTGCCCATCAACAGATGAATGGATCAGAAAACTATGGTACATCTACACAATGGAATTCTATGCTGCCATTAGAAAGAAAGAATTCTTACCATTTGCAGCAACCTGGATGGAACTAGAGAGCCTTATGCTTAGTGGAATAAGCCAGTCAATGAAGGAAAAACACCACATGATCTCACTCATTTGTGGATAATAAAGAACATTATAAACTAATGAACAAAAGGCAGTAAAGCATCAAGCAGACTGTCAAATTACAGCAGGAAGATTAAGGAGAGGTGGGTAGATAAGAGATCAACCAAAGACTTTTATGCATGCATATAAGCATAACCAATGAACCCAAGACACTTGGGGGGGAGAGCGGTTTGGGGTATTCCTGGGAGTGGGTCAATGGGAAGATATGTATACATGTAACACAATAAAAAAATTTAAAAAAGAAAACCTGAAAAAAATTATAAAATAAAAGCCAAAGGACACAGAATACATCCAGTTGAGTGATTTGCAAACCACAGGGCAAAGAGCGGGGGTGGCAGGGGTTAGAAACCAAGGGTATAAAACTATATACCCCACACCAAGTTTTAAATAGTACAACTCTGTTGTTTATATATAGTTTTTCTGTATCTCTTTTTGTTTGCTGAAAAGAATTTAAACTAATGTACTCACTCATTTTATAGATTAGGGAAACTGAAGCTCAAACAGGGAAATAATTCACTCCAAATACACTGTATAACATTGAGCAAATGATTTTATCTCTGTGAACCTCAATTCCTCCACCTGTAAAATGGGAATGATGGTAGAATATACCTTATATTGTTGCTTTGAAGATTCACTGAGATAATTCAAACACTTAGGCCAGTGCCTAACACATACTAGGTAAGGAAAAGTAGACTACTACTACTATTATAATGATGATGATGCATAACCCATAGACACAGACAATAGGGTGGTTAATTCTTAAAACTCAAGTTTCCTGCTATGCAATCCACATTCTATTCTCTACATCACATTTGCTCAGGATAGGTTTTTCAGCATCACTAGTCAGCATGGAACATTTGACCACTCTTTCCTTTGAATTCACTTTTTTCTTGTTGGTTTCTAGAAAAAGTACTCACAGGGTTTATCTTCATACATACCTTGCTGCTCATTTTTAGTCTCCTCTGCTTCCTCCTTATTTCCCTAACCATTGACCTTTATATTGCTTCAGGGCTCAGACTTCAGATATCTTTTTTCCTTTATTCTACATTCTTTGCCAAAGCAGGCCATAGCTTTAAATTCTCTCTACATGTTGATGAATTATAAATATATATCTTTACCTCTGATCTCTCTCTTCTGAGTGCCAGTCATGATTTCAATCCAGCATCTCCATTTTATTATAGACATCTCAAAGTAAATATGACCAAAATAGAATTTTATTTTCCTCTCAAATTTGTTCCTCCTTCCACTAATGTCCATTTTGGTAAATGACTCCAGCATCTTCCCAGTTGTTCAAATAAAAAACTCAAGCACCTCTTTTATTCCCATTCCATATCCAACCCATTAGCAAGTTCTATTGGCTATGCCTCTATAATTCATAACATTCACAAATTCACCCACTTCTCATCTCTACATTGCTAAAATCTTAGGCTAAACACCATGACCTGTATTCTAATCTCTGTGCATTCATTCTTGCCACCGTATATACCATTCTTTATGCAGCACCCAGAGTGATCATTTTAAATCCACTATTCAGAAAATGTAATTCCTCTACTTAAAATCTTCTTGCAATTACTTCTCATGGGACATTGCTAGGTAAAGCAGCATAGCCTTGTACATATGTATAATATTTCTACTTATTTACATTTTTAAATGTCTTCAACACACACACTAGACAACAGGATATCATTGTTACGTGACAGGAGCTTTACTTTATCAAATGCTATATCTCCAACACTTATGTGGAGAACAGTATGGAGTTTCCTCAAAAAACTAAAATGGATCTGCCATTTGACCCTGTAATCCCACTCTTAGGAATTTATCCTAAGAAATTACAAACACCAATCAGAAAGGATTTATGCATTCCTATGTTCATAGAAGCACAATTTACAATAGCCACAATTTGGAAACAGCCTAGGTGCCCGTCAGCAGATGAGTGGATCAGAAAACTGTGGTAAATCTACACAATGGAATTCTATGCTGCCATTAAAAAGAAGGAATTCTTACCATTTGCAGCTACCTGGTTGGAACTGAAGAGCCTTATGCTTAGTGAAATAAGCCAGTCAATGAAGGAGAAGCATCACATGATCGCACTCATTGGGGGATAATAAAGAACATCATAAACTGATGAACAAAAGGATAGATACAGAGACAGTAAAGCTTCAAACAGACTGTGAAATTACAGCAGGAAGATTAAAGTTAGCTGAGGTAGATAAGAGATCAATCAAAGGACTTGTATACATGCATATAAGCATAACCAATGAACATAGACACTGGGGGGTTGGGGTATGCCTGGGAGGGAGGGGGGCAATGGGGAGATATGTATAAAAATTAATAAAAAATTTTAAAAAACAGAACCCAGTACAGTAGGCCTTTAGCAAATATTTGTAGAGTATATATATAAATAAATAAAAAAACTGACTAGAAACAAACTTGAAGGGGGACCAACATGGCAGCATAAGATATGCATCTGTACATGCTGTCTCTCGCAATCACACCAAAACTACAACTAAAAGACAAAACAACTATCCCCCAGAACCACTGGAAAGCTGGAGGAGTGGAAGTTCTACAACGAGAAGGAAAGAAAAAAGTGCATCCAGACCTGGTAGGAGCTGCAGAGGCTCAGAAAGGCAGATACATAGATGCTCGCGAATTGGGCTGGCATGTTCTGTTGTTTTCCAACTGGGAGGGAGTTACAAGTTCCCAACTCTCTGAACCCCAGTTTCTGGTGAGATTCTGGGGACCCAGATTCATACAGGGGGAAACTGGACTGTCTGCCATCGGGTTGGAAAGGGAGGGTGGCTCTCTCGCAGAGTTGCACACTGGAAGCATTGTTTACTGTGCTGGGGCGCAGGACACAGGACACTGAACAGAACCAGTAGAGAGGGATGACTGGCAGCCATTGTTTTCTGCCACATCCTAGCTTAGTGACTCTCTGAGACCCCACCCACCCAATTTACGAACCCACCCAGCTGTGTTGCGACTTTTGCAGATGAATGGCCTGCCCTCTGGCAATTTAACCTAAGAAATTGCAACTGGGTCAGACAATTCCAAAACTTCCAAACTCCAAGCAAAGAGAATAAATCTGCAGAGCTCCCTGTAGCTCCTGCTGGGTGGCCTCAGACACTAGCTGACTTGTATCTCCTTGGAGATCCAGGAACCAGTGTACTTAGAGGTCAGTGTGAGATGACACCAGATTTCAACTCCTCACATCCATAAGTGACACACTCAAGAGGCACACTCGGTGGGCACCAAAGCCCCAGTGAAGCAAGTCTTGCCCCATAGGGGTGTCACCAGCACAGCAGTTCTTCTATTAATAGACACAGCTAATCCTCACAGTCAATTGGCCTAGAGGTCAATTCCTCCCAGTGTACCAACAGCAATCAAGGCTTAACTACAAGACCACCCACAAAGGGGGGCACCAAGAGTGTCCATCTCAGGTGATTTGGGAGGCGGAGCTACTGGGCTCTAAGGACAACTAGCACACAAAGCGACTCCATCAATACCTACTGGGAAGCAAGCCAAAATGTTGAGACCAAGAAACATGTCACGAATGAATGAAATGGAGGAAAGCAAACGACTGGACATAGAGTTCAAAACCACATTTATAGAAATACTCAAGAATCTTCTACAAACCATCAACAAACTTATTGAGAACTCTGAGAAACTTAGTGAGACCTTCAAAGATCTTAATGAGAATGCCAAAAAAAATAGAAAAGGAACAGTCAGAAATTAAGCATGCACTGTATTAAATAAAGAATAATATACAAAAATCCAACAACAGACTAGAGGACCCCAAGAATCAAATCAAAGATCTGAAATATGAAGAAGCAAAAAGCACCCTAACAAAAAACAAAAAGAAAAAAGGGTCCAACAATATGAAGATAGTGTAAGGAGCCTCTGGTACAACTTCAAGCGTACCAACATCAGAATTATGGGGGTTCCAGAAGAAGAGAGAGAGCAAGATACTGAAACATATTTGAAAAAATAACGACTGAAAACTTTCCCTACCTGGTGAAAGAAATAGACTTACAAGTCCAGGAAGCACACAGAACACCAAACAAAGAGAATCCAAAGAGGACCACACCAAGACACATCATAATTAAAATGCCAAGGGCAAAAGACACAGAGAGAATCTTGAAAGCAGCAAGAGAAAAACAGTTAGTTAACTACAAGGGAGTACCCATACGACTATCAGCTGATTTCTCAACAGAAACTATGCAGGCCAGAAGGGAGTGGCAGAAAATATTCAACATGATGAATAGCAAGAACCTACAACCAAGAGTGCTCTACCCAGCAAAGCTATGATTCAGAATTGAAAGGCAGATAAAGAGCTCCACAGATAAGAAAAAAATAAGGAGTTCATCACCACCAAACCAGGATTATATGAAATGCTGAAGGGTTTTCTTTAAGAAGAGGAAGAAGAAGAAAAAGGTAAAGATAAAAATTATGAACAACAAAGTGATAACAAATACATACCTATCAACAAGAGTCTAAAAACTAAGAGAATAAAAAAAATCTGATGAACAGAATAAACTGGTGAATATAATAGAATTAGGGGCATAGAAAGGGAATGGACTAACAATTCTCAGGGAAAAGGAAGAGTGAGGGGTGCAGGAAGAGATTGGACAAAAATCTTACATCTATGGATGAGGACAGTGTTGGGGCGGGTAAGGGCATGGGGTGGGTGGGGAAATCAGATGCAGGGAAGCTATGGGGAAGAAAAAAAGAGGAACATCTGTAATAAACTGAACAATAAAGACTTATTTAAAAAAAAGAAACAAACTTGACTGGGTCTTAACATTCTCTGTGTGTCTCTGTGAAGCTTCCATGCCACATGAAGTCCACACTCTAGGTAAGATCATAGGGAGTCTTGGAAGAAACTGCTTTCCACACCAGATCAACGCTGACATGCAAACGTAACATCAATATAGCTCTCTGAAAGTATTATTTTACTGATAAAACTCTGTTTTCTCTAGTCTTCAAAAGATTTTAATTAAAAAAAGTTTGATCATGATCAAACATACTTGTTCCTAATGATTGTCATGGTGAATGTGCAATAATTAAGATATTCTAACATGTGTGACTTGATTGGCACATTAAAATTAAGCAGAATGCTATAAATAGAGGTTAAAAATATCACCTGCTGTGAAATTGTGTAGAAGAGCTCCTGCACAGAACCTTTCAGGATAATAGTTCTGATGATGAATGGCTTATTGCTACAGAAAGAAATCAGATTGTAGACCATAGACACTGGGAAGGAGGGGAAGAGCATGTTGATATTCAAAGTCACAAGAAGCCAGCATGATGAACCCTGAAAATAGGTCAAAGTTGATATTAAAAATTATGATTGGCCCTAGGCAACATTGTACAATGAGGGAAGTTGTCAAATGAAGGGAGTAATAAGTGCAGGGGATTTTCAGTCTCTCCCTCCATCTCCAGGATGGAGGAGTATCAAAAAATGTGGGCATGTGTTAAAAGGAATACAGGAATTAATAAGTATTTTAGAAAATATAATTGAAGGCTATGCAAATATCCTGTTTCTCCTTAAAATTTTACCCACTGATTTTAGCATTTATCAGTGGAATTTACCTGAAGCAACTGTTACGTGGTGTTATAATAGTTATTTTCTCCATTTTTTCTACATTTATTAGTGTGAATTATTCAGTAAGAAAGAGTTGTTACATCTCTCTTCTTTATTATTTTGTTTATCTTAATCTGGATTCATATATATTTATGTTATTATTTGGGTTATAATCCAATACTATCATTACTTAGCTTGTTGTTCCAAATGTTTAACTATTGAATATTGGGAGCTCTTTCATGTCAGCTCCTGTGTATCTTTGAGATGGTTCTACCTTTTGTTTTCATAAGCAAGTGTTTTTTTTATTATTCTTTAAAAAGTACGTTTTTGCATAATGATGAATATGGTCATCATAATCACAACTTCAGTTGCTACTACAGTCACCATTTACTAAATTCCACTGTTTATCAGGCACTGGGCTATGAAATTAATGTACATTAATTTTGTATATGGTAAGTATTTCTTTATTTTTCTCTACAAGATGATCCAGCCCTACCTCATGTTTTCCCTGTCCTAGCCCTAAAATCAGATACTTATCCAAGGAGCACTAATCTTTTTTTTTTAATTTATTGATTTTTTACAGAGAGGAAGGGAGAGAGATAGAAAGTCAGAAACATCGATGAGAGAGAGACATCGATCAGCCGCCTCCTGCACGCCCCACAGTGGAGATGTGCCCACAAGCAAGGCACACGCCCCCAACGGGAACCGAACCTGGGACCTTTAAGTCCACAAGCCAACGCTCTATCCACTGAGCCAAACTGGTCTCGGCAGCACTAATCTTTTTATTGGAGTTTAATTTCTCTCCCTTCAGTGTTAGCTGGTTTTTTTTTAAATGAACATAGTACAGAAACTGAAAAATAGAACTTTTTTAGTAGAGAAGAATAGTAGACACCACCTTAACAAAGTGATCAAGGTTAAAATCATCCATGATAGGTCATTTTGATATCATACAACTCCTGATATTATGTAATGAGAAGAGCTCTTCATCTCTGTAGTATTGTTTCCCAAAATTCATAACCACAGTCTAATAATGACAAAATATAATACACACTCAAATTGAGGGGCATTCAACAAAATACTTGACCATTATTCTTCAAAAGTGTCAAGATCCTGAGAGAAAAATATTAAGGAAATTTCACAAATTGGGTTTACAGCTAAATGCAATGTGATATACTGGTTTGTATTCTGAAACAATAAATGAACATTAGTAGAAGACAGGAGCAATCTCAATAAAGTCAAGATTTAATAGCATTATACCAATATTAATTTCTTAACTTAATCATTGTGCTATGGTTATATCAGATATTATCATTAGGAAACCTGGGAAAAGTATAGATGGGCATATTATGAGTTATTTTTGCAACTGTTCAGGAAGCCTAATATTATTTTTTAGTAGTTGGAAAAACCTTGCAATATTTTTGGTAAATAGAGGTGATTCTAAAATTTGGCCTTTAAGATTCATTTAAAAATGAAAATAACCTGGAATAGCAAAAAAAAAAAAAAAAAAAAAAAAAAAACTTTGGAGGAAAACAACAAAGTCTCACTGCTGCAGTTAAATATTTTACCCTTTGTTCTCCATGCGTGATCTATAATGATTATCTGCTTCCTGTTGATATTTACTACTGTGTTGTTGACAATTACCTGAAAGAAAAGTTCACGTGATTCACTGAGTTGAAAAAAGTTTAGCTACATCAGAAAGCAGGTCTAATTAAGCAAGTTTATTTTATATATATAAAAGGCTAAGTTGACTATCTCATACACTCTACATAAGAAGCTCTCACTAGCACCAATCACACACATGTGTTTAGATCTGTCATTGTCAATCATGAATTTGGTTGACACTTCTATTATATTGAAAGGGCAATTAACAATATTAAAATATGTCTTCTAATTAATTTCCTTTTAATGTGCAGAAATCTATGCACAGGGCCACTAGTATAGATATAAAAGCTTAAGCGACCATTTGAACATTCAACCAGTAGCTATGATGTGCACTGACCACCAGGGGGCAGACACTTATTGCACAGTCATGGAAACATGGAACAGACTTGAATCTCAGAGAGAAGGGGGCAGGGAAGTTGGGGAGAGGTTAACCAAAGATCTATATCCCTGGCATGTGGGGATCGGGCCGAAAACAGCATTCCAATATCCCCCTTGGGGTCCTGGATTGTGAGAAGGCACAGGTCAGGTCCAGAGACCCCACTGGTGCACAAATCCATGCACCGGGCCTCTAGTTTATTTATATATTCACATTCTGCACAAGATTTCTGTTCAAATAAAATTTTCACTTAAAAAAAAGACATTTAAAGAAGCTTGAAAAGTACCAATAACAATACAATCCACTCATGTTACAGATGAAAATCTTGAGGACACAAATTGAATGTGCTTTAAATTTAGCAAAAATAAGACAGCAAGTTAGTGACAGTTCCTGGCTCTGTCCAACATTCTTTTCTACATACAACTATTTCACCATGAATCCCAACAATGTCTCATCATTGGACTACATGAGTTTTGGAAAAGTCAAAATAGAAAGTAAACAATAACTAGAGAGAAGATCCTTTTCTGAAATTCAGAGTGAAGTCTCCTCTCCCAGGAACTAATAGCCATTTCTAGCATCCAAATATTTAAGGCAAAGTAATTGTCCAGTGGGCACTGGAGTATGAAAGTATTTAATGTTATTATGGAATTTATTTTTCTTAATGCAAATCATTTTCTTAATGCAAAGGTAGAAGTATTCATAAGAATGAAAACTTAAACTTCTCTCATCAAACATTTCATAGGTATATTCCTTAAAATGGAAGAGAAGACAACCACATCCAATCCTTGTAATAGTCAAACACCAGAAATGACCCAACTGCATTGGAAAAGGATGCATCAAAGTTCTGGCAGTCAGGATGCTAGGCTTGGTGCTTATACTCTCTCTCAGATTTCACTGTTACTTTCTTTGCAGTTCCAGGTCCTGAGACTTTCATCTCAGATGCAGACCTCAGAACTTTGTGGGAGCCTATAAAACTCCTGAATTGTATACAAATTTTGCATGTATATGCATATTTCTACAATGTGAGTCTTTTACTATACTTGGTGTAGTAACATTATATAGTTTACTTCATGTTTCTTAGGTTTTGGTTTTGTTGAGCTTCTTATGTAATTTTTTTTCAAATTTGAAACTTTCCATCATTATTTCTTCAATTTTTTTTGCCCCTTCTCTCTGTTGGACCCCAATTATTCACATATTAGACTATTTGAGATTGTTCCAGCAGTTCACTAATGCTCTGGTTCATTTTTGCTATTGGTCTTTTATCTATGTATATTTCATAATGAATAATTTCTATTGGTATGTTTTCAAGTTTACTAACATTTTCTTCTACAATATTGAGAATTAATCCATTCAGTCTACTTTTTTCATTTTAGACATTTTAACTTCCTTTTATAGAAGCCTGATTTGGGTATTTTTAAAATATCTTCCCTGTCTCTACTTAATAGCTTCCTTCTTTCCCTTAGCTTCCAAACATATGGAACAATGTTATAATTGCTTTTTTAATAACCCCTTCTACTTATTCTATCATCTGTGTCACTTCTGAGTAGTTTCAACTGCTTTGTTTTTCTCATTGCAAGTCTTATTTTCCTGCTTCTTTGCAGGCATCATTGATAATTTTGTATTAGGTTACAGATACAGTAATTATTTATTTTTTTATTTTTAAATAACCTTTATTATTGAACAGATACAGTTAATTTTACCTTTTGCTTGCTAGAAAATTTTGTATTCCTATAAATATTCTTGTGGGTTTTTTTTTTGGCATCTTTTTTCCTCAGAACATGGTTACATTAGTTGAAAAAAGTTTGATCATGTGGAATCTTGATTCACATTTTCTTAGGCAGGACCAGATCTGGTTTTGGGGCAAATTCTGCCTCACTACTGAAGCAAAGGCTTCTCAGTAATCTATCCAGACCTATTAATAATGTTTTTCATTCTGACTGATGAAAACAGTAACTATTCCTATTTTCTCAAATCCTTTTATGGTTCTTTCCCTGTATTTCCCTAAATATTCAGTGATGACATTCTATACATATGCAGAGTTTTTGCCCCCTCCCCATATAGCTCTCTCCTCTTCAGTTCATTTCCTTATTACCTTTAATTACTCTTTCTCCCCAACTCAAATATGAGAGTTAACTTCAATATGAGAGTTAACTGGCCTGCACTCTCTCTATGCAGTAATCTAGGGAATCACTTATTTTTTTTTCTCTGTCTCTCACCCTTTCTTTACTGATATCCAATGTCGTGAAAATCATTGTTTTATATGTTTGGTCCAGGTTTTTGGGTTGTTTTAGATAAAATGGTAAATAAATCAAGTCCTTGTTATTCCATTCTGGCCATAAGCAGAAGTCTCTGGGTGTTGAATTTTGTCAAATGCTTTTACATTATTTAATAAAAGTACTGTATGATTTTTGTCATCGATCTATTTAGGATGTTAAATACATTTTTTAAATTTTGAATGGGAAATACATTCAAATACTGGGGTGAAAATAAACTATCAGATACTATCTTTTTATATATTGCTAGATTCTATTGGCTAATATTTTGTTAAGGATTTTTGTGTCTGTGTTCATTAGGTATATTGGCCTATAGTCTCCTTGTATTTTAATTTACTTTTATAATCTTCATATCAGGGAAATTCTGGCTTTATAAAATGTGCTGCAAAATATCCCTTCCTCTTCTATTTTTGAGTTTATGTGTGGTTAATATGATTTCTTTCTTAAAATTTGGGTAGAATTCACTAGTCAAGTCACTTAAAATTGGTATTTGGACAAAAGTTTATATTTTATAAATTAAGCATCTTTGATTAATATAAAGGCATTTATATTTTCTATTTCTTCCATAGTCAGTTTTATTCACATAATTTTAAATTTTATTGGCTATATTTTAGAAATTCTCTTTCATTTTGCTGATTTATTTTATACTTTCCTGTTCCACAAAGATATTTATTTAACTCCATTTCTCACTTGAATAAACATGTATGACATTTTTACTATAAATATAATTTTAAAAATATAATCTGTGTCTCATAAGTCCAAAATCTAAGCCTTTGGGGGGCATTGCTGTCTTTTGTGTCTGCTGGTTATCATTTTTAGTGCCTATCATTAGTGCATAATGATATATTTAATAGTGATGAGGATGATAGATTCTTACATAGCACTTCTAAATCCTTAGAAATTTCCTAGATTGATAGTAGTATTTTTTTGTTCTTTTTATGAGACAGTTGGTGGGCTCCCAGATGTTGTCACCAGAAATACCAAACCATGATTAGAAGCTTTCAGCTTCATCCTCATCCTCTGAGAAGAGGCAAAGGACTGGAGACTGAGTTAATAATTGATTATGCCTCCATGATGAAGTCTCCATAAAAAATATCTAAACTATAGTGTGTGGAAAGCTTGTGGGTTAATGAATACATCCCTATGCCAGGAATGTAGTACAGTAAAACTCTATGAAGACAGAAGATCCTGCACTCAGGACCCTTCCAGACCTCATATTATGTATGTACATTTTCATCTGTCTGTCCATCTGTATCTTTTATAATATCTATTATAACAAACAAGTATATGTTTCATTGAGTTCTATGAGCCACTACAGCAAAATGTCAAATCTAAGGAAAGTTGTATGAGCACCCCCCGCTTTGTAGGCAAGTCAAAAAGAAATGTGGGTATATTAAAGACTCATTACTTTCTATTGGCATCTCAAGTGAGGGCAGTCTTGTGGAAGTGAACTTTAAACATGTGGAGTCTGACACACGTTCTGGGTAATTAGTGTCAGGATTGAGTTAAATTATAGGGCATCCACTTAGTTTCCAGAGTTGGAAAATTGGTTAGTGTGTGTTGAGAGTGGGGAGAGAGGAACAGCATGTATTTGGTGTCAAAAGTGTTTTAAGTAGAGAAATGGTTTTTCTTGAACATGAAAGTCAACAAGTAGTTTTATGATTAATAGATGAACATTATTACACATTAGAGTTGGTAATATTGTTCTTTGAGTTTAAAGATGACACATAAGAGGCCATTGATAATATCTGTGCTCTCAAGATTTCTCCAAAATCCTTTGCCTCGCCTGGTGCATGAATTTGTGCATGGGTGGGTCTGGCCAGTCTGGCCATGGGGAGGAGACATGGAGGTTGGCCGGCCTGTCTGATGACTGAACTCCTGGTTTGCATATTAGCCTTTTATTATATAGGATATACACTGAGTGGCCAGATTATTATGCATTCAGAGATCATATTAATCTGGCCATTCATTGTATCAGATGACCAAGTAATGATATGATACTTCTGAAATAAGGTAACAGAAAACTGTGGTTTCCTTCTATTCTGTCTCTACACTCTTTTAGGGGAAGACATGAAGATAAATAGGCAGCCTATTGTTTTGCCAGTATAATAAGGAAAAGAGGCCTCTGGCCAACAGCTAGGGAGAAAGGAACTGAGGCACTCTAACAACCATGTGAGTGAATTTAGAAGAAACTTCTCCAACACCAGTCAAGCCTTGATATGACCACAGCCTGTCCAACATCTTGTCAACAAATGTCTGGTGGACTCTGAGATAGAACCACCCAAGTAATCCACACCTAGATTCCTGATCCTCAAAGACTGTATGATATAATAAATGCTCATTGTTGAAAGTTGCTGAGTTTTGGTGTAACTTGTTATAGATAATAGGTGCAATAGTATTCTGGAACCAGCTTCTCCCAAGAATATACACTGAGTAGCTAAATTATTATGATCTCTGAATGCATAATAATCTGACCACTCATCTGAATGCATAATAATCTGTCCACTCAGTATATAATATATGTATATGTGTGTATGTATGTGTGTGTGTGTGTGTGTGTGTGTGTGTGTGTGTGTGTATATATATATATATATATATATATATATATATATATATATATATATATTAGAGGTCCAGTGTATCCAGTGTATGAATTGGTTCATGAATGGGGTCTGACCGGAGGGATGGGATATGGGCAGTTGGCCAGCCTGCCTGCTGGTCGGACTTCTGGTTGAAGGGAAAATTTGCATATTAGTCTTTTATTATATAGGATTACACTGAGAGGCCAGATTATTATGCTTTCAGATATCATAATAATCTGGCTACTCAGTATATTTCCATATATGACAAACTTATCTAAATAACTCACTGATAGTTTGCTTCTTCATAATATTTCAACTAGAGGGCTGGTGCATGATATTCATGCAAGAATAAGCCTTTCTTCCCCTGGCTTTGCTCCTGGCTGCCCTGGAGGTGCCAAGTCCTGGCTCCTGGCCAGAGCACTGCTCCTGTAGCTCTCCCCAGCTTCCGCCCTCTCCATCATAGCAGGCCTCCTGCCCTACCCATAGCTCTATGTGCCTGCATATGCAAATTAACCTGCCATCTTAGTAGGGTTAATTTGCATACTCACACCTGATTGGCTGTGGGTGTGGCAGAGATACAGTCAATTTACATGTTTGTCTATTATTAGGTAAGACTAGAGGCCTGATGTATGAAATTCATGCAAGAGTAGGCCTTTGC
Organism: Lasiurus cinereus; assembly: GCA_011751065.1. Taxonomy (NCBI): domain Eukaryota; kingdom Metazoa; phylum Chordata; class Mammalia; order Chiroptera; family Vespertilionidae; genus Lasiurus; species Lasiurus cinereus. The sequence goes on from JAAGEH010000031.1 coordinate 5,353,500, forward strand.
AGCCCCAGTTGCCTCGATCCCTCCCTCACAGCCACAATCTGCTGCCTGGATCCCTCATCACAGCTGCAAGCCACTACCTGGATCCCTCCGTTACAGCCCCTTGTAGCTGCTACACCTGCCTCAATCCTGTACCTGCAAACCCAGCTTCATCCTGGAAGGAGTTCTGGACTAATTAGCATATTATGCTTTTATTATTATAGTTGGAAAAGATGTCCTCTTTTCCTCTAAAGCTAATCCTGTTCCCTTTTGGGGGAACCCCCCTGTATTGATTATGCCCTTTCTCCTCCTGTCCTTTCTTATTGGTCCCTTCATATCAGCATTTGAACAGTTCACTTAACCCTATGTACCCCACCAACTAGTCTCTTCTGTCATTTCCTCTTTTCTGCCAAATCTTTTGAAGGAGTTCTCAAGAAATACAGTCTCTATACTGACTATTTTCACGTGTCCTCACTCACCATGATCAATCCATCACTGAGCCTTACTGATTTTATTTCTTAGCTATGTCATTATTCTATCTGATTCTCTACATCTTGATTCTGACTGCCTTATTCTACACCACCATCATTTATTTCCTATATTGGTTCAATATTCTACTAGCTATATTCCCTGACTCTAGAATTCTTCCCCTGTAATCTGTTCTCTATATACAGTGTGATCCTTCTAACTAATATAGATTCTTAGTCACATGACAACATGATGGAACTGGACATTATTATACTAAGTGAAATAAGTCAATCAGAGAAAGACAAATAACATATAATCTCACTTATATGTGAAATGCAATGAACAAAATAAACTGATGAACAAAATAGAAACAAAATCATAGATGACATGGAACAGACTGAATAAAGAAGATGACAGAATTAAGCAAATCCTATATAATAAAATGCTAATATGCAAAAAGACCGAACAGCTGAATGACTGATCACTATGATGCACACTGACCACCAAGGGGCAGATGCTCAATGCAAGATCTGCCCCCTGGAGGTCAGTATGCTCCCATAAGGGGAGCACAGCTCAGCCAGAAGCCCTGAGCTAGGTTCATGGCTGGTGAGCACAGCAGTGGTGGCAGAAGCCTCTCCTGCCTCCAAGGCAGCACTAAGGATGTTCGACTGCTGGCTTAGGCCCACTCCCCATTGGGAGCAGATCTAAGTTGTCAGTCAGACATCTCCCGAGGGCTCAGAGACTGTAAGAGGGTGCAGGCTGGGCTGAATCCCCCCTCCCAAGTGCATGAATTTTGTGCACTGGGCCTCTAGTATGTATAGAAACACATAGAAAAGTGTGGTGATAGCTACAAAGAAAGGAGTTAGGGATTAGGTGGAGGTGGGAAAGCAGAAATAAAATGAGGTTGGAAAGAAACTTTACTTGGGGTGATGGATGCACAATGCAATGTGCAGATTTTTGTTTTTTAGTTCTACACTGGAAACCTGTATGTTTTCGTGAATCAATTTAAAAATAAAAATAAAAATCATACATAAAAATGTGCAGAGTACCTAAACAGATCCTCCCAAGCCAACAGAAACCCCACAGACATGTAGAAAGATGATCAACTTTACTAGTAATTAGGGAAATGAAAATCAAAACTACAATGCCATATCACCTCACACCTATTAGAATGGCTATTATCAACGAGAAAGTTAAAAACAAGTGTTGGAGAGATTGTAGAGAAAGGGGAATCCTCATTCACTGCTGGTATGAAAATAAACTGGTATAAACTTTGGAACACCATATGGTGGGTCCTCAAAAAATTAAGAATAGAGTTACCATATTGTGGTTACCAGGAAGAAGGGGTGGGAAGTAGTAAAAGATAAAGGGGGACAAATATATGGTGACAGAACATTATTTGACTTTGGATGGTGGGCACATAATGCAATATACAGATCATGTATCATAGAAATGTGTACTTGAAACTTACATAATCCTATTAACCAATGTCATTCCAATAAATTTAATTTAAAAATAATTTCTAAAAATAAAGAAACAATAAGTTTGGCAGATTTCAGCAATACTTTTTAAGGGATCCTTAGTAATGTTTATTCACATTTATTACTTAAACCTTCCAATATTTAAAACTGTTTTTATATGTTTAATATATCTGGTTTCTTTTTTAAGAACTTAAGTTGTCTGAATTAAGAAATCCAACCTTCCTAAGTTCATAAACAAAAATGTCAATATTTACATTTTTAAAAAATAAATAAATAAAATGGCAAAGGTTAAAGACGAATAGAGAATCCTAAATGCAGTAAGCGAGAGACATTTAGTTACTAACAAGGGAAATCTCAAGACTTTCAGCTGATTTTACAAGAGGAAAATTTCAGGCCTGAAGGGATTGGCACAAAATATTCAAGGTGCAAAAAAGAGGAACCTACAATCAAGATTACATTACCCAGTAAGGCTATCACTTAAAATTGAAGGAGAAATAAAGAGCTTCCTAGACAAAAAAACCAACATAAAACTAAAAAAGTTAATGACCACCAAATCAGTACTATAAGAAATGTTAAAGGGACTTCATTAAGAAAAAGACACAAGAAAAAAAAGCATTACAAAGAATAAAGTAGCAAAGAATATGTATCTATCAATAATTACTTTAAATGTAAATGATTTAAATGCTCCAATCAAAAGACACAGTGTAGATGAGTTGATAATAAAACAAGACATATACACTGAGTGGCCAGGTTATTATGATCTCTGAATGCATAATAATCTGGCCACTCAGTGTGTGTGTGTGTGTGTGTGTGTGTGTGTGTGTGTGTGTGTATGTATTTATATATTAGAGGCCTGTTGCATGAATTCATGCAAGGGTGGGGTCCAGCCAGTCTGGCCAGGTGTGGGGGGCGGACATGGGTGGTTGGCTGGCCTGCCTGCTTGTCAAACTTCTGGTTGAGGAGACAGTTTGCATATTAGCCTTTTATTAGATAGAATATACATTGAGTAGCCAGATTATGATGCATTTAGAGATCATAATAATCTGGCCACTCATTGTATATATAGATACTATCAATAAGAAAGCCACTTCAGAACAAAAGGCATTCATAGATTAAAAATAAAGGAATAAACAAAATTATTTCATGTAGATGGAAAATTTTTAAAGTCTGGGTAGCAATACTTATATTGGGAAAATAAACTTTAAAACAAAGGCAATAATAAAAGACAAAGTATACTACATAATGATCAAATGATCAATCTAAAAAGAGGGTATAGCCAAGACCAATTTGGCTCAGTGGATAGAGCACCAGCTTGCGGACTGAAAGGTCCCAGGTTCGATTCCAGTCGGGGGCATGTACCTTGTTTGCGGGCACATCTCCACTGTGGGGCGTGCAGGAGGTGGCTGATCGATGTCTCTCTCTCATCGATGTTTCTGACTTTGTATCTCTCTCCCTTCCTCTCTGTAAAAAATCAATAAAATATATTTTAAAAAATAAAATAAATAAAAAATAAAAAGAGGGTATAACCCTTCTAACCATTTATGCACCAAACATATAAACACCTAATTTTATAAAGCAACCAGACAAATCAACCAGAAAACAATGACCTTAAATGACAGACTAGATCAGATGGATTTAATTGATAATTTCCGAAGATTCTGTCCCAAAGCAGCAGAATATACACTTTTTTCCAATGCACATGGAACATTTTCTGGGACAGACCACATTTTCGGATATAAAACAAGTATCAATAAGTTGAAGAAGATTTAAATTACATCAATAATCTTCTGTAACCACATAGTATGAATAAATGGTGATGGAGAGGGGTTTCACTTTGGTGGTAACACATAATAGAGGTGATGTATTATATAATTGTACACCAGAAACCTATATAATTTTACTAACCAATGTCACTCCAATAAATTCATTAATAAAAACATGTAAGAAAACAACTGAAAAACACACAAGTACCTGTAAGCTAAATAGTATGTTACTAAACAATGAATCAATTAATAATGAGATCAAGAAGGAAATCAAACATTAATTACCTACAGACAAACAAAAATAAAAACACAGCAACTAAAATCTATGAGACACATTAAAAAAAAACAGTTCTAAGGGGAAATTCATAGCATTACAGGCCTACATCAAGAAATAAGAAAAATCTCATCTATATATATAAAACTCTAATATGCAAATGGACCAAATGGTGGAACAACCAAACAACCAAACAACTAGTCACTGTGATGTGTACTGACCATAAGGGGGCATACGCAGAACATGGAGGGTGTTGAGCACAGCGGGATGGTGGAGCAGGTGGTCAGGGGTTGCCAGACCAAGGTGAAGCACCAGTTGCTGGCATCAGGGTGAGCCTCTGATGGTTACTGAAAATTCTTTGCTCCTGCACAGTGCAGTCCTGCCCAGCACTTGCACCTGCTGCCAGCGCCGGCCCTGCTCACACCTGCTGCTAGTGCTGGAATCATCACTTGCACCTGCTGCCAGGGCCTGGCACTGTCCCCAATTGCTTGGTGCCATCAGTGGGTGCAAATGGTGGCTGCCAGACTAGATCGCCCCTCAGGAGCAGGGGGAGGTAGAGAAGCCCTGGGGGACAATTGGGGCCAGCAATCACCACTTTCACCCACTGCCGGCAATGGACCCACTTGCACCCACTGCTGGCACCTGCTGCTGGAACCAGCCCTGCTCATACCCGCTGCTGACACTGGGCCCAAATGCTCCACACTCTCAGCAGGTGCAAGTAGGGACGGCACCATCCCTTTGTATGAGTGGCAGTGGCAGGAGTAGGGCTGCCAGTGTTAGGGTCGAAACGCTCGCCGCTCAACGGAAGACTCCAAGAGACGTTCTCATGCAAACAGCAAGGGGTTTATTGCAGACCAAGCATGCTGGGGCTCACAACATACTCCAAAAGCAGAGCAGAGGCTGAGAGCCCCGAGTCGAAACAAAACACAGAAAATAGACAAAAAGACTAATCAGACCAGACCAAACCGGGACCCCTACTGAAACAAAACACAGAAAGCATACAGAAAGACTAACCAGACCAGACTAAACCGAAGCCCCAGTCGCCGCCGCGTCGGGACCAGGACAGGGAGATTCCGAGGCGTCCCGCTCTCCTCAGGTCCTCAAATGGAACGTTCCCCAGACCAGACCAGACCAGATTTTCTTACCTCAACCTGAGGCCCAGATGGCTTCAATCGATCGGATTGCCTTTTTATGAGGAGATCACTCTGTCCCCCTTGGAACCCGGGACGGAGACTAGAGTGTCCTCTCTGGGGTGTTCAGCCTTGTCCACTCAGCCAGGGTATCTCGCTGGGAGGCCTCCAGATGTAATGGGGCGACCTGAGACAGACGACCACCAGACAGCCAATTAGAAAATTTAGGAAGCCTTTATTACGAACTCAAGTCCGGGCTCACGGTTCCACTGACACAGCAGGGAAGCACGAGAGCCCCGAACCTCTGCAGCAAGTGCTTTTTATCCTCAGCGCAGGAGGACTTGGCAAATTTTAATTGGCTAAGCATTACTAAATTTCATATACTGACTCTTTGTCTAAGCTTTTTGGTTATGCAAGTAAGCAGTCTAGATAACGGTTGTCCTTGCAGGAGTTGTTTGTCAAACTTTATGGCTTCTCAAGGCCGGGAGTGCCTTCAGGTACCTGGTGTTCTATGTCACAGGATGTCAGCTGGGAAACCCCCCGTTCCTTCTGCCTCCAGGCCTGAGGGCACCCTGACCCTGATTCATTCTTTATGGGGAAGTGCAGTCTGGTCCTTGCCCCTCCACATTCCCTACTGGTCTTATAGGGGAATAAAATCCTTGATTCCGACTGTTCCCACTCCCCGTTTGCTATGGGTTGGTAGTGGGTGGCTCGGGGTTGGGGAGTTAAAGGTTATGCACACAGGGGCTGTTTGGCCATGTCACAACACCAGTAGAGAGGGGATTAGGGACCACAGCAGGAGGGGCTGGGCAGAGGTGCAGATGATGGGCTGAGACCTGCCCTTGTGCCCACCACAGCCTCATTGCCCAAAGTTCCTTTCAAGGTGCACAAACTGTGCACTGGGCCCTTAGTATAACAGTATAATTTTACCTGAGGTGATAGAAAGATAATAACAACGAAAACCCAAAGTACTTAGAAGAAAGGAAGTATTAAAGGTCAAAGTGGAAATGAATGAAATAGAGTATAAATAAGAAATACAAAATATCAATGAAACCAATAGCTGGTTCTTTGAGAATATAAATAAGTTTGACAATACTTAAACCAGATTCATCAAGAAAATAAGAGAGAAGACCCAAATAAATCAGTGATAAAAGACAACTAAAAACTGAAACCACAAAAATACAAATGATTGTAAGAAATATTACAAACAACTATAAGCCAACAAATTGGATAGTTTGGAAGAAACAGATACATTTCTAGAAACATACAGTCTTCCAAAACTGCATCAAGAAGGAAGAGAAAATCTGAACAAAGAACAACTAATGAAATCAAAGTAGTAATTAAAATACTACTTCTAACAATAAAAAAAATCCTGAAACAAATGGCCACCCAGGTGAATTGTACCAAACTATTTAAAAAATTAAAGATGATGGAAAACTTCCAAGCTCATTTTATGAAGTCAGCATTATCCTCATTCCAAAAGCAAATAAAGATGCAACCAAAAAGTAAATCATAGGCCAATATCCTTGATCAACATAAATGCAAAAAAAATTTCAATAACAGTTGCCGAATTCATCAACACTTTAAAAGGATCATACACCATGATCTAGTGGAATTTGTTTCTGCAATGCAAGGTTGGCACAATATTGGCAGATCAAATTACATGATACACCATGTAAAAAATTAAAGATAAAAATGTCATTATCAGTAGAAGCAGAAACAGCATTTAGGATTAAGATTAGGGTTAGGGTAAAATTAGCTTTCATTTATGATAAAAAAAAAACACCTTTCAGCAAAGTGGGAATAGAGTGAACGTTTCTGAATATAATAAAGGCCATATATGGCAAGGCCACAGCTAACATCACACTCATCACACTCAATGGGGAAAACCTATAAGTGTTTCCCTTAAAGTCACAAAGAAGACAGGGATGTCTATTTCACCACTCTTATTCAACATAGTACTGGAATTCCTAGCCACAGCAATCAGACAAGAAGAATAAATAAAAGGCACCCAAATTAGAAAAGGAAATGTAAAACTGTCTTTATTGGCAGGAGACATGTTACTATATATAGATAACTTTACTAGTCCACTAAAAACAATTAGAACTGATAAATACATTCATTAATATAACAGGATACAAAATTCAGAAATCTGTTGAATTTTATGTAACAATAATGAACTACATATCAGAAAGGGAAACTAAAAACACAAGCACATTTACAATTGCTTCAAAAATACATAGGACTAAATTTAACGAAGGAGATAAAAAACTTTTACTTGGAAAATTATAAGACTCTTATGAAAGAAATTTAAAAAATATACAAATAAAAGGAAGCATATACTTTGCTAATGGATAAGAATTAGTATTGTTAAAATGTCTATACTACCTAAAGCAATTTATTGATTCTAAGTAATTCCTATAAAAATAGCACTGATATATTTCATAGAATTAGAACAAATAATCCAAAAATGTATATGGAACAACAAAGACCTTGAATACCACAACAATCTTGAGAAAGAAGAACAAAATTGAAGAAATCATGCTCCTTGACATCAAACTATATTATAAGGCCACAGTAATAAAAGCAGCAAGCTACTCGCATAAAAACAGACATTTAAAGCAATGGAATAGAATAGAGAGCTCAGAAATAAATTCACATCTATATTGTCAATTAACATTTGACAAGAAGGTAAAAACATAAAATGAGGCAAAGACAGTCTATTCAATGATTGGTATTGGGAAAATTGGACAGATACATGCAAAACAATGGAACTAAACTACCTTCTTACAGCATATACAAGAATAAAATCAAAATGGACTAAAGACTTAAATGTAAGACTCAAATCCTTAAAGGCAGTAAAATCTCAGACATTTCTCATCACAATATTTTTTTTGATATATCTCCTTAAACAAGGGGAATAAAATAAAAAATAAACAAATGGGACTCTACTAAGCTAAAAAGTTTTTGCACAGCAAAGGAACCCATAAGCAAACTGAAATATCTTACTGAATAGAATAAAATACTCACCAATGATAAGTATAATAAGTGGTCACTATTCAAAATTTATTTAAAAAAAAAAACGCAGGCAACACCAAAAATACAAACAATTTAATTGAAAACTGGGCAATGGACCTGAATAGACACTTGTCCAGGAAGTATATACAGATGGCTAATAGACATAGGAAAAGATGCTCAACATCACTAATCACCAGAGAAAGACAAGTTATATGCACAAAGAGATAACATATCATACCTGTCAGAATGGCAATCCTATATAATAAAAGCCTAATATGCAAATTGTCTCCTCTACCAGGAATGCGGCCACTCGCTATGATGTGCGCTGACCACAAGGGGACAGCATGGAACATGGCTAGCACTGGCAATGCAGTGCTGGCAGTGGACGATAGTGGAGGTGCTGCCAATCCCAATGGGTCACGAGGAGAACAGGACTGCAGTGGGATGGTGGAGTAGATGAGCAGGCAGTGCCAGGCCAAGGCTGGTGTGAGAGGGGAACAATTGCCCTGCCGATTGCCTCACAGATGGTGACCAGAGGTGGCGGTGAGGGGCAGGGCCACTGCCTGGGTCCCAGGCGCTGAGGAGCCAGATGGGGGCTAATGACTCAGGTGGAGGGGGGCATGTGGAGGCCCGGGGGCCCAGGTGCTTTCCAGGGCCCAAGGGTCAACTGGGATCTGACCTTCCACACCAGACCCTCACACTTCGATCACCAGCCAGGCCTAGGGACCACACCTATGCACAAATTTTGTGCATTGGGCTTCTAGTCATCAATAAATCAACATACAACAAATGTTGAGGAGGATATGGAGAAAAGAAAACCCTGGTGAACTGCTAGTGAAAATGCAGATTTTTGTAGCCACTGTGGAAAAAATATGGAGTTTTCTCAAAAAATTAAAAATGAAACTGCCTTATGACCAAGCAAATCCATTTTTAAGTATATATCCGAAGGAATCCAAAACACTAATTCTAAAGAATATATACACCCTCATGGTCATTGCATTATTTACAACTAGGTGCTCAGTGCAGGAATCCGTGCACCTTGAAAGGAACTGTGGACCTTGAGACTGTGGTGGGCACAGGGGCAGGTCTTGGCCCATCCTCCATATCCCTGCCTGGCTCACAGTGTGGAGTGATTTAGGCTAGTGCCAGTAGTGGCTGCAAGTAGCAGCTGCTGCCCCAATCACCCCTCAGGAGCAGGCGGAAGTGGAGAAGTCTTCAGGCGATTAGAACCAGCAGCTGCCGCTCACATTCACTGATGGCACTGAGCCATCGGGACCAGTGCCAGGCACTGGCAGGGGTGCAAGCGAGGCCATTGCTGGCAGCAGGTGCAAGCGGTAGCTGCTGGCCCTAATCACCCTTCAGGAGCAGGGGAAAATGGAGAATCCCTGAGGAGCAATCAGGGCCTGCAGCCACTGCTTGCACCCACTGAAGGTACTGAATGATCGGGTCCATCACTGGGCACCAGAAGCAGGTGCGAGAGGCAGCTCCAGCACCAACAGTGGCTGTGAGCAGGTTTGGCGCCAGCAGCAGGTGTGAGCACTGGTCAGGACTGTGGCAACAGGAACAAAGAATTTTCAGTAACCACCAGAAGCTCTTCCTGATGACAGCGACCAGTACACCAACTTGGTCTGGCGTCCCCTCTCATCTGCTTCACCATCCCGCCTGCTGCAAATGTCCGCCATGTTCTGCATGCACCCCCTGATTGTCAACACAGATAATAACAAGTGGTTGTTTGGTTGTTCGGTTGTTCAGTTATTCCACAATTCTATTTGCATATTAGGAAATATATGGAATCTACACTAGTGTCCTTCAATGTACAAGTTGGATAAAATATCTGTCCACATATACAATGGAATATTACTCAACCATAAAAATGAATGAAATCTTAGCATTTGCTACAGCCTGGATGGACCTAGTGGGTATTATGCTAACCAAAATACATAAGTCAGTCAGAGAAAGACAAATACCATATGATTTTACTTATACGTGGAATATAAGAAGTGATATATACAAGAAATAAAATAGAAAAAAACTCATAGATACTGAGAACAGACTGATGTTTGCCAGAGCAGAGGGGTTTGGGGAACTGGGTCAAAAATTGAAGGGATTGAAAAATGCAGATTGATAGTTACAGAATAATCATGGGAATATAAAGTACAGCATAGAAAATACAGTTAATAATATTATAATTACTATATATGCTGTCAGGTGGGTCCTGAAAATATTGTGGAGAACATTTTGTAAAGTATAGAATTGTCTAACTGCTATGCTAAAACATGCAGGTAGTATAAAATAATATTGAATGTAAACTTTAATTTAAAAAAGTTTAAATATTTTTAAACACTTAATGCAAATACACATTAATCAAAACAGTATGGTACTGCACATGGATATACAAATTAGACTAGAAGACTAAAATTGAAAATCCAGAAATAAACCCATGGCAAATTGATTTGTATAAGGTTCAGAGACCATTCAATGAGGAAAGAATAGTCTCTTCAACAAGTGATCCTGGAAAAAGTAGATATCCACATGCAAAATAATGAAGTTGGATCCCTATTGCACATAATAAACAAAAAAAATTAAATAAATCAAAGACAAACATAAGAGCTAAGATCATAAAACATTTAGAAAAAACTTAGGGGTTTTCTTTATATTCATGATTTTGAATTATGTAATGCCTTCTTATATATGACACCAAAAGCACAAGCAACAAAAGAAAAATAGATAAATTAGATTTCATCAAAATTAACACCTTTTTTGTATCAGAGGATACTAACAAAAAGTGGTGAGGGGGGCATGAGGACATCTGTAATAATGACAACAATAAAAATAAAGTAAAAATATGAAATGAAATAAAATAAATGAAATAGTCTCTTCTTGAAAAAGGAGAAACAAACCTTCTCTGTTCTACTCCAAGCTTCCACAGATCTACAAAAAAGGTAAAAAGACAACCTAGAGAATGAGATAAAACATTTGCAAGTCTTATATTGGGTAAGAGTATAGTATCCAGTATATATAAAGAAATATTATATCTCAATAACTAACAGACAACTGACTCAATTAAAAATTTTCAAAGGATTTAAATAGACAACTCTCCAAAAATTTATGCATTGGTCAACAAGCACATGAAAAGATGTTAACATCACTATTCATTCAAGTAATTTAAATCAAAATCCTAATTAGATACCACTTCTTATTCACTAAGATAAATTTAATGTAAAATATGGAAAATAAGTGTCAGCAAGAATGTAGGAAAATTGGAACCACTGTACATTATTGATGGGAATGTAAAATTGTGCAGCCACTGTGGGAAAGAATTTGATGGTTCTTCAAATAAACATAGAATTACCATATGACCCAGCAACTCCACTTCTAAGTCTGTAGCCAAAATATCTGAAAACAGGTACTCAAACAAATACTTGTACACAAATATTTAGAGTAGTTTTATTAATAATAGCCAAAAGATGGAAAGAACCTACCTGCCCATTACCAGTTGAATGCATAAAATAAAATGCAGTGGCTATGAACTAAATGTCTGTGTCCCCATAAAATTCTTATGTTGAAGCCTTAATCTCTGAATTGATGGTGTTTGGAGGTGAGGCCCTTGTAATGTAGCTAGGTCTCAATGAAGTCATAATAGTGGAGCTCCCAACAAAGGGATTAGTGCCCTTTATAAGGACAGGTCAGGGAGTGCCTCCTCTCCTTGTCCCTCTCTCCCTATTTTCCTCCCTCTCTTCCTTACCCCACCACTGCCAATAGGTCCAGAGACATGGAAGCAAGGAACAGACTGACAGATCTGAGAGGGAAAGTGGGATGATGGTGGGAAGAAATTAACTGAAGAATTTATAGGCATACATGTATAGTGTGGTGAAGGCCTGGGATAGGGTGAGAGCTAGTTGGAGGGAGGCAAAAGAAGAAAAAATAGGACATCTATAATACTCTCAACAAAAAACTAAACTAATTTTTAAAAATTCAGTAAGAAAGAAGCTGCTGGCAAACCAGGAAGACACAGAATCTGCTGGTATCTTAATCTTGTAAATCCCAATCTCAATACTGTGAAAAATCAATGTTTATTATTTAAGCCAATATTTGATATTCCGTTATAACAGCCTAGCCTAACCTGAATAAGACAGTATAGAACCTATACTGTAATATTAGTCATTAAAAGGAGTGAAATAACAATACATGCTATGACATGAAAAAACCTTGGAAACATGCTAAATCAATAAACCAGGCACAGAAGGCACATATTATCTGATTTCAGTTATATGAAATATCTAGAATAGCTGGATCCATAGAGACAAAAATAAAATTAATATTTTCAGTACCTAGGGGAGGGATGAATGGGGAGTTACATTAATGGGTACAGAGTCTGATTTTTGGGGTGGTGACAATGTTTTGAAACTAGATTGAGATGAATATTATGCGACATGTGAATGTACCAAATGCCACTGAATTGTACAGTTGAAGATCGGTAATTGTGTTATTTAAGTTACCTCAATACCAAAAAGGCAGAAAGGGAGAAAAAAGAAAATTGCCAATTGTTGAGCTGCTGTTATATATTAAGCTCTGTGTTGAGATTATGTATTATCCATTTAAATCCACTAACCAACTCGGTGAGTCATAATCCCCATTTTAGAGATGAGCAAATAGAGGTTCATATAACTTAATTTTCACAACTAATAAGACAGGGAACTGGAATTCCAGCCCAAGTCTGTCTGACTCCAAAGCCTGCACTCTCTACAATTGCCTCAAGAGCTTTCCATAGCTAGCCCCTCATTATTCTGTCCATAAGGATTTGTGAAATTTAATCAGGTATAAAGCACAGCTCATAATACTCTATATACCAACAAACCCTGAGAAAAATATTCAAACTAAAATTTTATTTTTGTACAAAGATCTTGCTGAAATTAAAAATAATATTTTTCAGACTGACAGCTGTCATAGGGAAAGGTGGGATTGAATGAAAGGAGGTGAAGGGATTAGCTAAATAACATACTGTATATGCATAACCCAAGACACAGACAACAGTATGGAGATGGCCAGAGGGAAGGGGGGTAGGGCTGGGTGGAGATGGGCAAAGGGTGGTGGTTGGGGGGGGGGGAGCCATGGGGACATCTGAAATAATGTCAACAATAAAAGTAAAGTAAAAAATACAAGTCAGATGTAGGTCTGACTCACTGGAAACATTTTCTTTTGCTGAATTCCTGATCATGAAATAAAATAAATGAAATTATCTCTTCTTGAAAAAGAAAGAGAGACAAACTTTCTCTGTTCTAGTCCAAACTTCCACAGATCTACAAGTCTTGACCTGCAATTGGGGTGATTTCCTGGTCCTCAGGAAGTCTTTATCTCAAAGAAATACCTGTACCCTCATGCTTTAACTTTCTTTACTAAGAAGATAGAGCATTTTTTAATTTTTTTATTAATGTGTTACATGTATACATATCTTCCCATTGCCCCCCCTCCCAGGCATACCCTAACCCCCCAGTGTCTTGTGTTCATTGATTATGCTTATATGCTTATATCCATGCATACAAGTCCTTTGGTTGATCTCTTTCACAATTGGTAAAATGGCTGAAGACAGAGCTATTCCTGGAAGAGGGAAAACATTGGTATTTTGATTAGAGAAGACTATATCATTTCACGAGGGCAGGTTTCAATATTCTGAGGGACAGGCAGAATAAAAGACTAAACCTGCCCCTCCTGAAGTCACGCAGAGTGTCTGTCACAGAGCATCAAGAGTTGATTGCAGTCTTATCTCTGTCCTATCATGGAACCTCAGGCAAATCCCTCTTCACTGGCCCAATGTTCTTTAATATTCTGTGATTCTTTATAAAGGTGCTGAGGGCCAACTCTATTTGCATGGCTATTAATGGTAAGCAAAGCAAAGTCTTTAGCTAAACCATGAGGTGCGGTTTTGTTTATACTTCTTTTATTGAGATCAATCACTATTTAAGGACTCATGCCTTGATTACAGGGATCCTGTTGTGACATAAGAGTTTAAACATACTTTTCAAATGTGAAATATGTTTTCAATCAAAGCCATTCATGGTCCCAATTGAGGAAAACTTTTATTTAAATAAATAATTAGTCTTGGCAAGAGAATCATAATTTATGAATATACAGTTTGAATGTTCTGATTGTTGATCTCTGCATTCATCTTTACAAGTGACAAGTTTCTGTATTGATGCAAGGTATTGGGCTAGGAGTGATTCAAAGCAAGTGACATTGATGTAGGTCTGACTCACTGGAAACTTATTTTCAAAGGCAGTAGCTTATTCAGCTGATCTTGAACAGATATTCTACACTTCCCCTGCATTTTCTTTTGCTGAATTCCTGATAAGAATCCTACAATGCATTAGTGTTGTTTAACTTCCTGTGGCAGAGATACTGCTGAGTGTTAAAACACACAATCATACCCAGTTATTTTTTTCAACACACCACAGCAACAATTTTCAACTTTACATCTCATGAACACATAAAATAGTTACAGTGGGACGTTGATTCCTGAACTTAACTCATTATTGAGGGCTGTTCTAGATGCAATTTCTTTGAAAACAGAATAATCTCCCTCCCCAGCCACACACACACACACACACACACACACACACACTGGAAATAATGTACATTGAATTAATCCATTCTAGGGCCCCAAAAGCAAAATAGAAACAAAAAAAACATAAAAATATTCACAGCACAACTTCCTGAAATCTTAACAATGTGATAGTTAGTAGTAAACTGACTCATACTCTGGCATTCTCTCCTTTGTCACCTGAGAGGTGTGTGAGTGACCATACAGGTATCAGCATGAAAGGGTTGTCAGGTCAAGAACTTAAGTTTTTTGTTTGACAACCAATATACTTTTTCTGTGAACAACTTGAATGATAACCAAACTGTTGAGATGGGAAACATTTGAGAAATGAGGTATCAACATACTAAAATTATATGACATTCCAAAACATAGATTGCATCTTTTGCCACTCTGACAAAAAAAAAGTATAATTTTGAGTCATTCATACTGAATGGCTACTGTTGTGTTGGCTGTTGTCCATTTTCTTATTTGACAATCTAAGAGAAAGGAGGACGTTGCCCCTGACTACATAGTCAGGTATTGAATGCTTTATTTTACTTTTTATTGAATTTATTGGGGTGACATTGGTTAATAACATTATATACGTTTCAGGTATACAATTCTATAATACATCATCTATATATCATATTGTGTGTACAGGAACCCAAGTCAAATCTCCTTCCATCACCATTTATCTCCCCATAACTTCTCCTATCACTTTGTTCCCTCTGGTAATCAGCATGCTGTTGTCCATGTCTATGAGATTTTTGTTTGTTTGTTTGTTTGTTTTAAATATGTTTTTAGAGAGAGAGTAAGGGAGAGGGAGAAGAGAGATAAAAACATCAATAAGAGAGAAACATCTGTTGGCTGTCTTCTGCACACTCCTTGCAGGGGATGGAGACTGCAACCTGGTCATGTACCCTGACCTGGAATCCAAGTAATAACCTCTTGGTGCATGGGAGGATGCTCATCCACTGAGCCACACCAGCTGGGCTTGTTTTATTTTTTTATTCAACCCCTTCATTATTTTCATGCATCCCCATAATCCCCCTTTCATCCCACAACTGTCAATCTGTTCTCTATTTGTAAGTATATTTTTATTTTGTTTGTTAGCTTATTTTGTTCATTAGAGTCAAGAGTGAAATCATATGGTATTTGTCATTCTCTGACTGGCTAATTTCACTGAACATAATGCTCTCCAGGTGAACTCATGCTGTCACAAGGGGTAAGATTCCCTTCTTTATCATGACTGAGTAGTATCCGATTATGTAAATATACCACAGCTTTTCTTTTTTTTTTTTAATCCATTCATCTACTGATGGACACTTGGGCTGCTTCCAAATCTTGGCTATTGTAAATAATGTTGCAATGAATATAAGGTTGCATATTTTATTTCAAATTGATGTTTTAGGTTTCTTTGGACATATTTCCAGAAGTGAAATTGTTGGGTCATAAAGCAGTTCCATTTTTTAAAAAATTTTTTGTGGTCACCCCATACTGCTTTCTGCAGTGGCTGCATCAATTTGTATTCCCACCAACAGTGCAAAAGGGTTCCCTTTTCTTCTCATCCTTACCAACACTAGTTTTTTGTTGATTTATTGATGATAGCCATTCTTCCAGGTATGATGTGATATCTGATTGTGGTTTAATTTGCATTTCTCTCACCATTAGTGACATTGATCATCCTTTCATATGTCTATTGGTGATCCTTGCGATCTCTGTGGAGAAGTGTCTAATCTGAATAGACAGATTGCAGCTAGTGAAATTGAAGAGGTAATTTAAAAAAACTCCCAACAAACCAAGGCCTGGACCAGTTGGCTTCACAGGTGAATTTTATCAAATATTGAAAGAAGAACTAACACCTATTCTTCTCAAAATAGCACCAAAAAATTAAGAGGAGGAAGACTCCCAAGCTCATTTTATGAGGCTAGCATTATCCTAGTTCCAAAACCATATGAATATTCTATAAAGAAAAAAAATTATATGCCAATATCCCTGATGAACATAGATGCTAAAAATCTTCAACAAAACATTAGCAAACCAGATTCAGTAATATACTAAAAAGGTCATATACCATGATTGAGTGGGATTTATTAGTCACTGGCTAAAAAACCTGAACATTTCCATATCCACAGATAAGAGCCACCCAGCAAGAAACTGTTAGAGAGTGGGAATTTTTGAGCATGCCCCATTCCAGAGAGGCCGTGGACTATCCCCAGATAGAGTTGTCAGTGCCAACATCAGGCCAGGCCTTGAGATACGGTCTCATGGCCCCTTCCCAGACACTGTCAGCTTTCTGAAGAACAAGATGACCCCTTCTCCAAAAAAAAAAACAAAACAAAACAAAACAAAAAACCACAGAATGTGTCAGTTACCCAGCCCACCCTTAAATCAGCAAATGGGAATGCAAGGGGAAGAACCTAACCGCATTCTGTCTTTGAGTAACTGAACCCTAGCCCTCACCTAGCCAATTGGAATCAGCCAACTCAGTGATCTGAGCATCACCCCACCACCTGACCCCAAGCCCTATAAAATTGCTGTACTTCTGAGGCTCCAGGCTCTTTGCATCCTGCTGCTGTGTCCGTGGAGGCAGAGACCCAGCTTGAGCTTGAATAAAGGCTCTTTGCTTTTGCATCGGTCTTGGCTCCCTGGTGGTCTTTGGGGATCTTGAAATCTGGGCATAACAAAACTACTAGTCCTTAAATAGTGATTAATCTTAATAATAAAGGTCATATATTACAAACCCAAAAGCAACATTATACCCAATGGACAAAACCTAAAAGCATTTCTACTAAGATCAGCAACAAGACAGAAATGTTTGCCTTTTCCACTCTTATTCAACATAATATGTACTGGAAGTCCTAGCCACAGCAATCAGAAAAGAAGAAGAAATAAAAGGCATTCAAATTGGAAAGGAAGTAAAACTCTCATTATCTGCAGATGACATGATACTGTATATAGAGAGCCCTAAAGATTTCACCAATAAACTAGTAGGACTGATAAATGAATTCAGTAAAGTAGTAGGATAAAAAATATTCAGAAATAAATTTCATTTTTATATATCAATAATGAACAATATATCAGATAGTGAAACTAAGAAAAAATACCTTAGGAATAAATTTAACCAATTATGTAAAAGACCTCTATTTGGAAAATTAGAAGACACTAAAGAAAGAAATTTAAGAAGATATAAATAAGTGAAAACATATACCATGTCCATGGATATGAAGAATTAACATCATTAAAAGGGGCATACTATAGATTGAATACAATTCCTATCAAGATACTAGTGCATATTTCACAGAAGTAGAACAAATATTCCAAAAATTTATTAGGAAGCACGAAAGACCCCAAATAGTCAAAACGGTCTTGAGAAAGAAGAACAAAGTTGGAGGAATCACACTACCTGATATCAAACTATACTACAAGTCCATAGTAATCAAAACAGCATGGTACTGGCATAAAAACAGACATATACATCAATGGAAAAGAATAAAGAGCCCAGAAAGATACCCATAACTTTATAGATAAATTAATATTTGGCAAAGGAAACAAGAACACACAATAAGGTAAAGATAGTCTATTCAATAAATGGTGTTGGTAAAATTGGACAGATATGTGCAAAACAAATGAAACTAGACCGCCTTCTTACACCATACACAAGGATAAACCCCAAATGATTAAGGGCTTACATGTTAGACTCAAAACCATAAAATTCCTAGAAGAAAACATAGGCAGTACAATCTCAGACATTTCTCATCGCAAAGGAAACCATCAACAAAATGAAGATAAACCACTGAATGGGAGAATATATTTACCGAAACATCTGATAAGGGCTTAATATTCAAAATTTATAAAGAACTTATAAAACTCAACACCAAAGAAAAACAACAATAATCATTCAAATTATATGTTTTAAAAATTCTTGCAGTAGGTACAACTGGTCGAAAATCACTGCTCCACAGTATTTGAAAAATCATCTTTCCATTCCATTGCACTTGCCTTTGCTATTATCAAGTATTTATCTACAAAGCAGATAACTACAAGCCTTTTCCTTTATAAATAAAAACCTACCTTCAGATTGCTCAATTTATTAAAATCTTTGTGGTATTGTGGTAATTTCAGTGCTGGATATATTGTTATGGCATACGTGCCATTTATAGGTAGGTTACAAAAATTCAAAACAGGTTATGGTAATTAGTAAGACAAAGAACAATCTCCGTAAGGTATATCCTTAAAGAATAAGTCACAGTTTGGGGATAAAGGTGAAATAAAGGAGGGACAAAGCCAGACTGGATTCAATACAGAATATCCATGAAGATCTGTAACACTTCCTTTTCAGGGATATAAAAGTTGATAGTGTCTTAGTGTATTGAAGGATGGGATTGTGCCTTATAAATTTTTACTATAACCAACACCCTACTCACAGTGAGTGCTCAACAAAAGTTAGATGGTGATGGAAAGATGGCAATAATGAATTTAAACATTTGTCAAAATGTATTAATTCATGAGGACTCCTTTATATGTTGTTTCCTCACAAGATATATTCCATATCTTCTAAGATTTTGTTTCATACATGGTATGGAGATGCCATATGTGTAGAATTAAGGTAAAATATGGTCTTTGAAATGTGACACTACCTTGATGTCAGTGTTTCTCAAAGGAGAGGGTGTTTTTGCCCTATAGAGAACATTTGACAATATCTGGAGGTGTTATTGGCATCTAGTTGATAGAGGCCAGGGGTGCTCCTAAACATCATACAATGTACAGGAAGAATCGACTAGATGATTGTGTCCATAGTGCTCAAGTTGAGAAATCTTGCTAATGGAGAAAAGAAAATGCCTTTAATATATGGGTTCTGATAGGGGCAGAAATAGAATGTTGGGGATCAGCTATAATTGAAAAAATATTAATAATGCTCTGTTAACCGAGATTGTTTTGTTCTGACTAAAGAAAGCACATTCTAACCTGCTAGGAGTTGCACACTGAACCTGAGAGTTCACCTGGAAATGTTGCCCATCCTCCACATCCTGGACCTGTCTATTGTCAACCTGGTTGCAGAAATCAGAGGCTCCAGCCCTTTAAATATTGCTAGCTTTTTGAAGGCTTCCAGTCCTTTGCATGTCTCAAGCCCTTTAAAGACCCCTAGCCCTTAGTATATCACAAAGCTTTGAAGACCACCAGCCCTTTGCATACTAGCAGGCCTTTGCAAATCTCTAGCCCACATTACCTGTAAACTGCCCCTTTTGCATCCCCTTTTGCCTACTTCCCCATGTAATATTCACCCTTCTACCCAGTATAAGCAGCTGGCTTATAGTAGGGAGCAGAACAGATTTTTGTGGATGACCTCCTGTTCTCCTATACTCCAGTCTATATATTCCACTTAGCACTATTGTATAAGCCATAAGAAGAGTAGAGAAAATACATTGTCCCTGAATTTTTAAGTCAATTGCATTTTGACAGTCATATTTGGATGGTGTTTGAATAGACCAGGACATGTGAGTAAAGCTAACCTAGAATCCAGGTAGATCTGGGCTTAAATTATTCGTATTCACTTACATTATTTGCTTTGAACCACATTCACAGATGTGGCCTCTGGTTGCAAACTGCCCCAGGAGAGTTCAAACAGGCATAAAATACACTTGCAGTCACCTGCTAAAAAACCTGAACATTTCTATATCCACAGAGAAAAGCCATCCAGCAATAAATAGCAAAGGCAACCTAGGCAAGCTTGGGATCCTGTGCAAATCAGCTTCTTAATTGCACTAGGTCCTCTAATAAATTTGTCCAGGAATTTGTATAATAATCTGTGACATTTGCCTGGTGCTTTTAACTTTAGAAAGGGTTTTCCTTTTCATATTCTGGATCTCCTGAAGAGGTTTGCAGAGTAGGAGCAGGAGCAGGTAGAAAATTTTGGGTCTTAACCACAATCTACTGGAAAGTACCCAAATTCAAAAACATTCCATAATCCTTATATGTTAAAGACTACTACACTGTATATAGGGCCTTTGAAGGAGACAGCTTTCTCAGCATTGTTTCTGGTTGTATCCTAGGTTTGGAAGCCTTAATTGGACTGCAGTTTAGTCAGAGAAAAGGAGATACAGCAAAGTCTTGTCCTGAGCCACATATGTTATTCAGTCTTCATACCAAAGAAGGGACCAGATTAATCATAATGTAGACAGACTTCTTTTGTTTGGGAGGCTGTACATTTAAGGCTGCTGGCCATAGTGAAAATGCCTTTGAATAGAAAAAAGGCAGATAGGTTCCAAAATCTAGTGATTTATTTTTCCATCCACATCATTGGCCAAGCTTTACACACACTTCTTGAAATGTTTAAACTGTATGGAGGTGAGGCTCCAAACTCACCCCTGCTCTCATCCCTCACAGAAAAACAAACTCTTCAATCCCTCAAAGCAACACTTTTCTCCAATGCCTTGATCCCACACAAAATCTTAATATTTTCCAGTGCACTGGGCCACATAAGGGCAAAGTGACCCCAGGACAACAGGAACACTTGTCTTGCTTGGTGTCCCCATGAACTTTGTCAGGATAGCCTAGGACAGTTGCTAGGGTAACCACAAAATGTAACTATACCAGCTTCATCCTTCACCAGGAATGAAATGGGAACCCTGGGCCACGTAGGCAGAACAGAGGGTCTGGCTCTTTCTGGAACTCTACTTAGGCTCCCAGTGTGTGCTCCTGGGCAATGGTGGGAAGTATAGCTCTAGTGTGCTTTCTCTCAACTCAGGGTAGGGAAAAGGTTCCAAGTAACAGCTTAGAATCCAGAAACACAGATCCTCACTCCCCCTTTTCCAGACCAAAGTAATAAGGGAGATAAAAGACAAAGCCAAGCAGAAACCGGGTTGGCTCAGTGTATAGAGTGTCGGCCTGTGGACTGAAAGGTCCCAGGTTCAATTCTGGTCAAGGGCATGTATCCTGGTTGTGGGCACATCCCCAGCAGGGGGCATGTTAGGAGGTGGCTGATCAATGTCTCTCTCTCATAGATGTTTCTAACTCTCTATCCCTCTCCCTTCCTCTCTGTAAAAAATCAATAAAAAATATATATTTTTAAAAAAAGACAAAGCCAAGCTTTTGGGCTGTGTGACAAGGCCAGGAGTTGTTACCAGCTAGCTAACCTAAGCACCAGCAGGTTTAAGGTAGATATCTCAGGCTTGTTGTGGTGGTGGGGCCATTTGGTCAGCTCCAAGAGATTTCAAGAGGGTGGCCATTATGAGTGACAGAGTATAGGGTGAGAGGTGGGGGTAGGGAGATGTCTCACATGACATGAAGACTCAAAGATCAAAGAGTCACCCAAGGGTCTGGTGACATCCCCCCCTATCCCCCCCCACATACACACATGAGAGAGAGGGGGAGGGGAGACCACTGTCACTGACACCACTAAGCAAGTTACTCCCTCATCCTACTATCCCACTATCCATCCCCACCCTTCTTCAATCTGGGTTTGATCCTGGGAAACCAACCCCATGGGTGAGAGGGGCAGTGATGGAAGAATTAGGCTGTGCTCCTATGCTGCCTTCACTGGGTTACCTTAAGACCCATCAGGGATCAAAGCCCGCTCCAGAAAATCCCAGGCAGTGTGAGCTCCTGCTGGCTCAACTCATCTCCCCTCCCCCTCCCCAGGGGATGACCTGTGACTGCATGGGCACAGTCTCGCTGCCACCTGTCCTGAGTCCGGGCTGAGAGGGGCAGGTGGGGGTGTCACTGCCCAAAGCAGGGGACACTCAGAGCAATGGGCAATAAGAGACTCTGCAAGCCAGGAGCCTGAAGGCGCTGCTTTCCCTTCAACCTGCGCTCAGCCCCCCAGTCTCTACCACCACCAGGGGAGGAGGAGACACGAAGGGAAAAAAAAATGAAACAGAAAATTCCCTACCGAGGCGGGAGAGATGAGACTGTGGGACAGGGTAGTGGGGGCTGACTTGGGGTTGCAACTGAGGCTTCCTTCCACTCCTGGCCACCAAGCCGCAGAGAAGGCAGGAGCTGCTGCCCTTGCAGGCTGCCCCATCCTCCCTCTTTCCTTTCCGGATCCCTGACACAGTGGCCCGCCCCGCCTCGCCCGCCCCTGTTGAAAGCCTGGTGTGTGTGAGAGGCAACAGCCTGGGCTGGGGGAAGGTGAGAGGTGCATTCACCCACCTCACAGTCTCTCCCCCACCTCCACCCTCCTCTCTCTCACATATGTACACACACACACACACACACACACACACACACACACACACACAGGCACGCACGCACGCACGCGCGCGCGCGCGCGCGCGAGACGGGTTCTCCAGCTTGCAGCCACCCAAAGGGAGGGAGAAAGAACAGGAGCAGAGGAAGCAAGGAGCAGATAGAAAGGAAAAGAAAAGGAATAGCTCAGGGTTAGACATTTTGGGGGCTAGGGGTGGGGAAGAGAAAGGGAGCGCGCCTCCTAGATTTCCCCCTCCCCTCTTTGCTTTTCTCTCCCTTTCACTGTATATAGCATTTTCCAGAAGCTACAGCAAAAAGGATAGAAACCTAGTCTGGAAAGATTTTGAGGGGTGGCTGGGGCTCCATCCAGCTTCTACTTAATAGCTGGATCTTGAGTGTGCATTTGTATATGTAAGAGTGTGAATGCGGTTCTCTCTCTCTCTCTCTCTCTCTCTCTCTCTCTCTCTCTCTCTCTCTCTCTCTCTCTCTCCTCTTTCTTCTCTCACCTTCTGTGTTAGTTACTCCTGTCAATTCCCCGTGTCAGCTTCTCTTCTTGGTATGGTGTGGCTGACTGCGTGAACGGAGTACTGGTATTTGAAGGGGCCCAGGTTAGCTATGAGAACCAGGAGAAGCTAGTGAGAGGTAGAGCAAAGAGTTTTAGGGTGCTGACGAAGGCAAAAGGTATAAGAGGGCCAGAAGCCCTTCGTTAAAGGGAAGTTTGGAGATGTTTGATGATCAAAGAGAGAAACCTAGGTAGGAGCCAGTATTTTCGTCCCTCACAGAATCCCACCCCTTTTACTGTGCTCATCAGCCCACCCGCCCAGCAGTCTGGAGGCCCTGAGCTGTCCCAGGCGGCTCTTTGCTTACTGCGGGAAAAGAGTCCTGTAAGGTGGCTGCACCGCGATCCCTGGCTCTGGGACACCAGACGACGCAGATCTGAATAAATCACTTGACCTGGGGTAAGTGGACAGGTGGCTCTGTGCCCTCCGCTTTGCTGCAGGAGCGTTTCCAAAGGCTGGAAAGGTGCAGGCCCAGTGAAGATGTGGGGATGGGGATGCTGAGGGCTGGGAAACACTGGCTGTGGGCTGAGGTGTTAGAGAACAGTGCAAAGGCAGCAACAGATTGTCTTTGGACACAGGGAGAGAGATTTAGTGGGAGCAAATTCTAGGGGCTTTAAGATAAAGTGGCTTGGGATGTTCTCCTAAACCAGAGCTTTGCCCTACCTTTGGACAATGATCTGTTCCATTCCTGGGTAGTTATTAAGCTCCTTGGGAACTTAGTCTCTGGCCTCTTCTAAATCAGCTGGGAATTGGGCATGAAAATAAAGATGCTGGCCCTTTTACCAAAAGCCACTTAAGATACAGTGGGTGAGCTCATGAGGGTTCAGGAACAAGAAAAATGAACTTATTTTTGTTTTATATTCTTCAACCTTAAGAAATGGCCAGATTAATATGCTTGGCTTCCTTGAATGAAACAGGAAATGCAGATTGGGGGCATCAGTTCAATCTCTGATCCAAAGTGGACACCCTCCTCCCTGAAAACACACACACTAACTTGGGCAGTTATGTTCATTACAACACACACACACACACACACACACACACACACACACACACAGATACTGGGCTGTATTCATAGATCCTGATCTTTCTCCTTGGTTTCTAAGAATGAGACTGAAAGAAGGATTTATTCCACATTTCCAACCTGGGCTCTCTGGTCATAGTCAAGTGTGTGGTAATGGCTGAAGTGCTAGCAGTGTTATCACTCCCTCATGAAATGTCGGGAGTCCGGAAACCAGCCTAAAAGACAGTATCTTCGAACTTTATCTGAGTTATTATACAAGTAGGAGAGACACAGTCTTATAAAAAATGCTCTTATTAAATATTGTTTGTGTCAACTCTGGCTTCAAATGAGAAATAATTACTCCATTGACATAGCACTTAGACCAATTTGCCTATTGCCATATATTTATCTCCATGGCATTTAGCAAATATAGCAAGTTTATATGTCGGCATTCATAATTGTCTATTGTCAGTCTCAGGCATTTTTTTGTATTCTACAGATTATCTGTAACATGTCTCTTTTTCCATAGACTATTAAAAGGCTGAGATATAAATGATGTCAAATGGTACCTTTAACTTAATCTTTAACATCTGCTTATTCCAAATCAAAAGGCATGGAAACACATTTATGTAGTATCAAGTTGGTTTCAAAGCAAATGGTTAGCCTGCGATAAAGGAAATAAACAGGGTCAAGAGGAGCCTCTGTCACACTGTTTTTGCAAGGTTGAAGGAAAACCTGAATGCCACTTGAAATCTATGTTTGGTCCCTGGGAGATGCTGGTTTCATGAAGTTTCACCATATATGTGGTGTTTGTGTGTGTGTGTGTGATGCTTTCATATAATATATGTGTATGTGCATTTGTGTGTGTGTATTGTTTCAAGGACCTGGATCAACCCCATACTACAAATCTGGGCTCTGTGTTCGTATAGCAGAGAGGAGAGCAGTTGAATTTGTGCTTCCAAAGCACCCAGGCTCTTCTGTTAAACTTCCTGCTTATTATTATGTTACTGGAATACAAAGAATTACTTCCTCCAATTCAGCAAATGAGAGAAACCAATTGTTTGATTAAGTAGAACTGTTTATGTGGCATCAGACAATTTGTTCTAGTGCTCACTGCTGAGGGACAGAACGGAATGAGGATTACTCAAGTAGGATCTGAAAAGGTGTCCAGTCTGTTACATTCTGTTACTTTTTAAAAAGTAACTCACAAGCAAATATCTTCTTAGATACATTAAAATTACGCTTTCCCACAGATAGCAAAGACCAGGCTGCAGACATGTAGGAAAGAACTGGCAGCTTTATACCTGGGAAGAACTGAAAGTGTCAACAGGGATGAAGCCTAAGGCGTAGGCCTTTGCTCTGTTCTTGGTGATGTAACCATCACCAAATAGGTCCTGATCCATGATTCCTCAGGGACAAAGAGGTAGGCAGTGCAGGGATCCAGAACCAATGATATTGCCAGTTGTATTGACACAGGTTCACTTGACTTCACTGTATGATCCAACATAGAGACCTAGACTATATCTGCCATCTCTACCAGCTATAAGAGTGATAGTCCTATAATTCCATTCTTCCTTAAATTAACAACCAAACTCAGAATGACACACAGAACCACAACACTTAGACAAGGCTTGGCCAGAAAATTAGAAGTGGAATAGGACAGAACCCAAAGATGTTTTGAAATACATGGAAAGAAAACCAACCTGATATTTGCTTTCCTTTGCTTAGGCTAGAGATAGAATTAGTCCAGAAAATTGATTCAGATTGAAGCACCCTAAAATTGCCTACAATGTGTCATATAAACATTGAGTAAATAGTGATAGAATTCCTTAGAACCAGAGAATTTGACATGTTGGAGTACATTTTTACTTTGCTATCTTATTTTACTACTTAGCATATTAAGTTCTTATCTATTAGCCATGTAGGTGATTAATTATCAAATGGATACTGCAAATGTATCAAGCTACTTTCCTTCAGCCTGCTTCCAAATATTCAAAGTTGTCTTTTGCCATGCCTCCACCACTGAAGGAGAGGGACCAAACCATTTCTACCTGCTTTACTTCTGCCAAAGGTTCTCATTTTCAGCTAACTACACTAAGCTATTCTGAAGTCTCTTGTTAGCGGGGCAATATGAGGGGCAAGATGTTTCTCCTCAAGGTGCCACCAACCTAATCTGGCCTTGTCATTTTCCAGGTTATCAGGGAGGGGTGTGATAAAGTTTTCAGCCTGAGACAGAAATGATACTTCATTCTAGGCATAATTTCAACTAATCAACTCCAGATTGTGGATAAATTAAGACTAGCCACAAAGCTCAGAGCTTAGTAGCTGATGTTTCCATAGTGTCATCCTTCCTAAAACTCATGTGCCTTTCCTTCTGTTGATGAATCTTTTAAGTCCGTTGTACAGTGAAACTAATCAGCCCATTCCAATAAAAAAGGATGAATTCTGAATGACTCAACTGTGGTCTTATAAACAAATGTGTACATCATGTTCTACTGAGTAAGAACAGATGATTTCAAACTTAATAATAATAATAATAATAATAATAATAATAATAATAATAATAATACCTGCTGGAGCAAAGCAAAAATTACAGTCAAAGGCACTTTGCAAGCTTCCTATGTTTGGTACTCTATCACCCATTACAGAGTTGGCACTTTAATGCAATTTCTCCAGCTTTTTGCCTTATCAAAGGCAAAGAAAGAGCAAATGATGGGAAACATGCAGTGATCATGGCAGAGTTCAATATCTTCACCTCATCTATAGAGAAATTGTGACCCAGAGAGTAGAAATGATGAAAGCACACAGATAATTAGTGACAGAACCAAAACCAGAATCCAAGACTGCCTGCTAGTACAGAATAAATTTCCTAAAGCTCTCTGGAGATCTCTCCAAGAAATCAAAAGAAAACTAAAGCCAGGTTTACTAAGATCACAACCCTCTACTTCCAACTCATACTTACATGTTTATATTTACATGTTCATTGTCATATATTTGTGACTTGTTTTTCTTACTCACCATGTGCCCCTAACATACAGACACACACACACGCACATACACACACATACACTCACACACTCACACACATGCACACACACACACACACACACACACACAGACATGCTTCTATTTTGCTAGCTAAGAAAATGTGGCATATGCCTACAGCTAGCATATTCAGGTGGAGGTCAAAATTAAACATGATGAAGATTTAACTGCTCACAGTTTTCTTGCTGATCTGGTTCACAAGGTGCCTAGAAAACTGAGTCTCTGCAGCTCCCTATTAATTTTGAGTAATAAAAGCCGGCTAAATCCAGTGACTATGGCTCTGGTTCTATACACTCAGTCTTGGAATTGGCACCCATAAATACCCATACACAACACACACACAAACACACACACACACACACACACACTTTCTGAAAAATTAAAACAAAGGAAATAAAAAATACAAGTCAGACAGTTTTATAGTAGACTATGATAAAAAGAAGGTTTGTTAGGAGTAAGGGTGGTATTATTTCTTAATTTCATTCCCTAGGGTCTATGCTTGGTTTCTACTAATCACACCCTACTTTCTTTTAGAATCTGAGAAAATAGGCTGAAGCAAACATGTCTATTACAGCCCAGAAGGAAGATGTAAAGAACTTTTACATTATAGTGAGGATATCACAAGGTGAAGAAAGAGAGGCTAAGATGACATGGGCTTGGTTTTTGCTATTCTAAGTGTGGTCAGCACACCAGTAGCACTACCATCCACTGGAATCTATTTAAAAATGCAGAATTTTAGACCTTTCATTAGACTTACTGAATTGGAATCTGATTTTTAAGAAGACCCTCAATGATTTGTTTGCATACTCAAATTTGAGAGTTGCTGAACTATAGTTTATCCCAAAAATCATCTGAAAGTCATTTGAGAAGAGACAATGTGTGCTAGGCATTTAGGGACAATTCATGTAGCTTATCACTAAAAAAATAATAAACTTTCCCCAGGTCCACTTCTCTCATTATCCAGATAAAAGCATTAAATGTAGGCAGGAGAGATTATTCAAAGGGAGACCACAGGATTGTTTACCAGAAGGACCTGAGTTTGGGGACTCACACAAACCTGAGTTCAAATCTTAGCTGTGTCCACAAAAAATTAGCTGTGCAAATTTGTGCAAGGTATCTGATCAGTATAAAGAGATTAACATTGAAATTGAGTTGTTAAGATTAAATGAGACACTATAAGATGCTTATCTACTATGAACAATCAAAACATGAAAGATATAATTAGTAGTAATGTGATTTGGCCAATAATTTTAGTTTGCTAGAAAACTCATCACTTGATGTGATGTCTTGAAGTACCTAACATCTTGGTGTGAATTACATCTTAGTGTGAATCACATTGGGCTTTCCACAGATATAATACTAAGAAGACAAACAAAAGTGAACAAAGTGGAGGTCCAAAAACATATATTATTATGGAAAAATTAGAGGTGTCCCTAATCATTGCACAGAATAAGACTGAAGTCAAAGTGACCCTGTTCTATATAGCATGTATCAAAATTATCAAGTTAGAAAGTTAGTAGTGAGGTTCTTTCTGCATGTTTGTACCTATGTGCAGTAGTAAAACACATGCACATACAGACCCATCCATCCAGACACACACACACACGCACACACACACACACACACACACACACATCCTTCAATGGACCAAAAATGAAAAAAATCAAAGATGAAACAGCATTCTAGGGCAGAAATAAATATTATTGGATTTGTGGCCTGATAGCAATCTGTAAAGATGGGTGAATAATAACTCCTACTTCACAGGATGAATGGGAGATAATGTCTGTGTTTAAACAATGATTTAGGTAAAGGCTTAGCAGAAAAAGTCAATAAATAAGTATTTCTTTAAAAAAAAAAGTTCTTATTGATTTAAGGAAGGGAGAGAGAGGGAAAGAGAGAAACAGATGAGGGAAAAACATGGATGGTTGCTTCCTGCATGCCCCTCTATGGGGACAAAGCAGAGAAACTCAATAAATATTTCTTAATCTTAGCCAACAAAAGGGGCAAAAATGTTAGGTAATTCCCCACCTAAGCAACAATGATTTTTTTCCCCAGAAACTAGTGGTGTTATGTAAGAAATACTTTACCTTACTGGCACTTTACAAAGGTCAGCTCAACAACAGTTAATACCTAGAGAGTGCTCAGTTACATGCCAAACATTTTATACTTAGCATCTCATTTAAATCCTCACAACAACTCCATGAAATGGACACATTATAATCTTTATTTTACAGATGAAATCAAAGGAATTAAAAATAACTTGTTCATGTTTAATTTAATAACAAAGGTAAATATTATGCCTGTCACTATTTTATAGGTGAAAAAAAGTACAGATCCTTTTCTCCCAGCTCATAGTGCTCTCTGCCTGCTCATTTTTTCTCACCTGTAAAATATGTACCTATGATTATTGAATTTTATGATTTCTAATAAATTTTAATAAAATCAGTAAGCAGTAGATTCTCTAAAGACTTTATTGATTGGCATATCTAATCTGGGCAGCCTGATTGCAAAGACACAGAAACACCACAAACTCTACTTTCCATTTCCATGGCATGTTTGAAACCTCAAGTTTCTTTTGAAACAGAGGATGCCCAACATCTGTTGATATTTAAGAATATAAGATTAGTGTGGCATCCAAAATCTTAAAATAGACAATATAAATCAAAACTTATAAGATTTTTGGTATCACTCTAAATTAAAAAAAAATTGCTAGCAATTATTGAACATCTTTGTATTAGTTCTTTATTGTGGCCATAACAGACTTTCACACTTTATCAGTTTTTTTAATTGTTTAAAGTATTACATATATTAGTACATATATCTCCCTTTTTTCCTCATTGACCCTTCGCCAGCCTTCCCTAACCCCTGGCACATGCCCTCATCCCACTGCCACAGTGTTTTGTGTTCATTGGTGTGCTTATACGAATGCATATAAGTCCTTTGCTTGATCAGTTTCCCCACTTTCTAACACTCCCAGCCTTTCTGCTGTAATTGACAGTCTATTCTGTGCCTTATTGCCTCTGTATCTATTTTTTTATTCATCAGGATATAATGTTCTTTATTTTCCATAAATGAGTGAGATCATTTAGTATTTTTGTTTCATTGACTGGCTTATTTCACTTAACAAAATGCTCTCCAGATCGATCCATGCTGTTGCAAATGGTAAGAATTCCTTTTTATAGCAGCATAGTATTCCATTGTGCAGATGGACAAAGGTTTCTTTTTTTATAATTTTTTATTAATGTGTTACATGTATACATATCTTCCAATTGCCCCCTCCCAGGCTTAACCTAACGCCCCAGGGTCTTGTGTTCATTGGTTATGCTTATATGCATGCATACAAGTCCTTTGGTTGATCTATTATCTACCCCACCTCACTTAATTTATTTTTTTTCT
This sequence comes from Lasiurus cinereus, assembly GCA_011751065.1. Classification (NCBI taxonomy): domain Eukaryota; kingdom Metazoa; phylum Chordata; class Mammalia; order Chiroptera; family Vespertilionidae; genus Lasiurus; species Lasiurus cinereus. Next base: position 5,384,378 of record JAAGEH010000031.1, read on the forward strand.
TTTCAATTTTTATTTTATTTTATTTTTTATTGTGTTACATGCATACATATCTCCCCATTATCCCCTCCCTTACACACCCCACAACCCAGTGTCTGTGTTCATTGGTTATGATTATATGCATGAATACAAATCCTTTGGTTGATCTCTTATCTACCCATCTCTTCTTAAGCTTCCTACTGTAATTTGACAGTCTGTTTCATGCTTTACAGCTTCTGTGTCTATCCTTCTGTTCATCAGTTTATAATGTTCTTTAATATCCAAAAATGAGTGAGAACATGTGGTGTTTCTCCTCGTTAACTGGCTTATTTCACTAAGTATAAGGCTCTCCAGTTCCATCCAGGTTGCTACAAATGATAAGAATTCCTTCTTTTTAATGGCAGCATAGAATTCCATTGTGTAGATGTACCACAGTTTTCTGATCCACTCATCTGCTGACTGGCACCCAGGCTGTTTCCAAATAATAGCTATTGTAAATTGTGCTGCTATGAACATTGAGGTGCATAAATCCTTTCTGATGGGTGTTTCTGATTTCTTTTTATTTTTTTAAGGATTCTGTCCTTTTTTTTACTTTTTTTTCTATACAATTTTTTTTATTAATTTTTATACATATCTCCCCATTGCCCCCCCTCTCTCCCAGGCATAACACAACCCCCCAGCATCTGTGTTCATTGGTTATGCTTATATGCATGCATAAAAGTCCTTTGATTGGTCTCTTATCTACCTCACCTAACTTTAAACTTCCTGTTATAATTTCACAGTCTGTTTGAAACTTTAATGCCTCCGTATCTATCCTTTTGATCATCAGTTTATAATGTTCTTTATTATCCACAAATGAGTGAGATCATGTGATGCTTTTCCTTCATTGGCTTATTTCACTAAGCATAAGGCTCTCCAGTTCCAACCAGGTAGCTGCAAATGGTAAGAATTCCTTTTTTTAAATGGCAGCATAGAATTCCATTGTGTAGATGTACCACAGTTTTCTGATCCACTCATCTGTTGACGGGCACCTAGGCTCTTTCCAAATCTTTAGCTATTGTAAATTGTGCTGCTATGAACATAGGGGTGCATAAATCCTTTGTGATTGGTGTTTGTAATTTCTTAGGATAAGTTCCTAAGAGTGGGATTACATGGTCAAATGGGAGATCCATTTTTAGTTTTTTGAGGAAACTCCATACTGTTCTTCACAGTGGCTGCACCACTCTGCATTCCCACCAAGAGTGCACAAGGGTTCCTTTTTCTCCGCATCCTCACCAACACTTGTCGTTTGTTGATTTGTTGGTGATTACCATTCTGACAGGTGTAAGATGGTATCGCATTGTCATTTTGATTTGCATCTCTCCCATGATTAGTGACTTTGAACATGTTTTCATGTGTCTCCTGGCCTTCCTTCTCTCATCTTTCAAAAAGGTTCTATTTAGGTCTGTTGCCCATTTTTTTATTGGATCGTTTATCTTCCTTTTATTAAGCTGTATAAGTTGGCTGTAGATTTTGGAGATTAAACCTTTATCAGTGATGTCATTTGCAAATATGTTCTCATATACAGTGATCTTTTTTGTTATTTTGTTGATGGTTTATTTTGCTGTGCAAAAGCTTTTTATTTTGATGTAGTCCCATTTGTTTATTTTTTCTTTAGCTTCAATTGCCTTTGGAGCAATATCAGTGAAGAAGTTCTTTCGGCATATATCTGATATTGTGCTGCCTGAGGATTCCTCTAGTATTTTTATGGTATCCCTTCCAATGTTTAAGTCCTGTATCCATTTTAAGTTTATTTTTGTTTTTGGTGTAAGTTGGTGGTCCAGTTTAATTTTTTTGCATGTATCTGTCCAATTTTCCCAGCACAATTTATTGAAGAGGCTATCTTCGCTCCACTGAATGTTCATGCCTCCTTTGCAAATATTAGTTGGGCATAGTGGTTTGGGTGAATATCTGGATTATTTATTCTATTCTATTGGTCTATATGTCTGTTCATGTGCCCGTACCAGGCTGTTTTGAGAACAGTTGCTTTGTACTGTAGCTTGAAATCTGGTATTGAGATCCCACCTACTTTAATCTTCTTTCTCAGAATTCCTGTAGCTATTTGTGGTCTTTTTTTGTTCCAGATGAATCTATGAAGAATTCTTTCTAGGACTGTGAAATATGTCGTTGGTATTTTAATGGGTAGTGCATTGAATCTATAGATTGCTTAAGGTAGTATGGACATTTTAATGATGTTGATTCTCCCAATCCATGAGCATGGCATGCTCTTCCATCTGTTAACATCTTCCTCTATCTCTTTTTTCAGTGTCCTCTATTTATCTACATACAGGTCTTTTACCTCTTTAGTTAGGTTTATTCCTAGGTATCTTAATTTTTTCGGTGTGATGGTAAATGGGATTGCTTTTTTAGTCTCTATTTCTGTAATTTCACTATTACTGTATAGAAATGCCACAGACTTCTTAGCATTAATTTTGTATCCTGCTACCTTGTCAAATTCATTAATTAAGTCGATTAGTGTCGGAATGGAGTCCTTTGGGTTTTTTATGTACAATATCATGTCATCTGGAAATAAGGACAGCTTTACTTCTTCTTTTCCAATTTGGATGCCTTTTATTTCTTCCTCTTGTCTAATTGCAATGGCTAATACTTCCAGTACTATGTCCAACAGGAGAGGTGAGAGTGGGCATCCCTGTCTTGTTACTGTTCTTAGGGGAAATGGTTTTAGTTTTTGCCCATTGAGTATGATGTTAGCTGTGGATTTATCATATATGGCTTTTATGATGTTGAGGTATGCTCCTTCTATTCCCACATTGCTGTGAGTTTTTATCAAGAAAGGGTGGTGGATTTTGTCAAATGCTTTTTCTGCATCAATTGATATGACTATGTGATTTTTCTCCATCAATTTGTTTATATGATGGATGTATCACGTTTATTGATTTGCGGATATTGTACCATCCCTGCATTCCTGGGATGAATCCTGCTTGGTCGTGGTGTATGATCTTTCTGATGCACTGCTGGATCCTATTTGCTAGAATTTTTTTGAGGATTTTGGCATCTATGTTCATGAGAGATATTGGCCTATAAGTCTCTTTCTTTGTGTTTTCTTTATCTGGTTTTGGTATTAGGGTGATGCTGGCTTCATAGAAGGTGTATGGAAGTGTTCTTTTTTCTTGAATGTTGTTGAATAATCTGAGGAGAATGGGTTTTAATTCTTCCTTGAATGTTTGGTAAAACTCTCCTGTGTAGCCATCTGGTCCCAGGCTTTTATTTGCTGGAAGCTTTTTGATGACTGCTTCAATTTCTTCCATAGTTTTTGGACTATTAAGATGTTTAGATTCCTCCTCATTGAGTTTTGGAAGGTTATATTTTTCTAGGAAAATGTCCATTTCTTGCAGGTTGTTCAATTTGTTGGAATAGAGTTGTTCATAGTATTTTTTTTTTCGGTCACGGATGCACTGCTTCTTCTTTTATTTAGATGACATCATTTCGGCCTGCTTTTTTTAATTTTTTATATATATCTCCCCATTGCCGCCCCTCCCTCACAGGCATAACCCAACCCCCCAGTGTCTGTGTTCATTGGTTATGCTTATATGCATGCATACATTTCCTTTGATTGATCTCTTATCTACCGCACCTAACTTAATCTTCCTGCTGTGATTTCACAGTCTGTTTGAAGCTTTAATGCCTCTGTATCTATTCTTTTGTTCATCAGTTTATAATGTTCTTTATTATCCACAAATGAGTGAGATCATGTGATGCTTCTCCTTCATTGACTGGCTTATTTCACTAAACATAAGGCTCTCCAGTTCCAACCAGGTAGGTGCAAATGGTAAGAATTCCTTCTTTTTTTATTAATTTTTTATACATATCTCCCTATTGCCCCCTCCCTCACAGGCATACCCCAACCTTCCAGTGTCTATGTTCATTGGTTATGATTATATGCATGGATTCAAGTCCTTTGATTGATCTCTTATCTACCTCACCTAACTTTAATCTTCCTGCTGTAATTTCACAGTCTGTTTGAAGCTTTACTGTCTCTGTATCTATTCATTAGTTCATCAGTTTATAATGTTCTTTATTATCCCCCAATGAGTGCGATCATGTGATGCTTCTCCTTCATTGACTGGCTTATTTCGCTAAGCATAAGGCTCTCCAGTTCCAACCAGGTTGCTGCAAATGGTAAGAATTCCTTCTTTTTAATGGCAGCATAAAATTCCATTGTGTAGATGTACCAGAGTTTTCTGATCCACTCATCTGCTGAAGGGCACCTAGGCTGTTTCCAAATTGTGGCTATTGTAAATTGTGCTGCTATGAACATAGGGGTGCATAAATCCTTTCTGATTGGTTTTTGTAATTTCTTAGGATAAATTCCTAATAGTGGTATTACAGGGTCAAATGGGAGATCCATTTTTAGTTTTTTGAGGAAACTCCATACTGTTCACAGTGGCTGCACCACTCTGCATTCCCACCAACAGTGCACAAGGGTTCCTTTTTCTCCGCATCCTCGCCAACACTTGTCGTTTGTTGATTTGTTGATGATTGCCACTCTGACAGGTGTAAGATGGTATCGCATTGTCATTTTGATTTGCATCTCTCGGATGATTAATGACTTTGAACATGTTTTCATGTGTCTCTTGGCCTTCCTTCTGTCATCTTTTGAAAAGGTTCTATTTAGGTCCATTGCCCATTTTTTTATTGTATCCTTCATCTTGTTTTATTAAGTTGTATAAGTTGGCTGTAGATTTTGGAGATTAAACCTTTATCAGTGATAGCATTTGCAAATATGTTCTCCCATGCATTGATCTTTCTTGTTGTTTTGTTGATGGTTTCTTTTGCTGTGCAAAAGCTCTTTATTTTGATGTAGTCCCATTTGTTTTTTTCTTTAGCTTCCATTGCCTTTGGAGCAGTATCAGTGAAGAAGTTCTTTCGGCATATATCTGAGATTGTGCTGCCTGTGGATTCCTCTAGTATTTTTATGGTTTCCCGTCTAATGTTTAAGTCCTGTATCCATTTTGAGTTTATTTTTGTATTTGGTGTAAGTTGGTGGTCCAGTTTCAATTTTTTGCATGTATCTGTCCAATTTTCCCAACACCATTTATTGAAGAGACTATCTTGGTTCCATTGAATGTTCATGCCTCCTTTGTCAAATATTAATTGAGCATAGTGGTTTGGGTGGATATCTGGGTTCTCTATTCTATTCCATTGATCTATGTGTCTGTTCTTGTGCCAGTACCAGGCTGTTTTGAGAACAGTTGCTTTGTAGTATAGCTTGAAGTCTGGTATTGAGATCCCACCTACTTTATTCTTTTTTCTCAGAATTGCTATAGCTATCCGTGGTCTTTTTTTGTTCCAGATGAATCTATGAAGAATTCTTTCTAGGACTGTGAAATATGTCGTTGGTATTTTAATGGGTAGTGCGTTAAATCTGTAGATTGCTTTGGGTAGTATGGTCAGTTTAATGATGTGGATTCTCCCAATCCATGAGCATGGTATGCTCTTCCATCTGTTAACATCTTCCTCTATCTCTTTTTTCAGTGTCCTGTAGTTTTCTGCATAAAGGTCTTTTACCTCTTTAGTTAGGTTTATTCCTAGGTATCTTAATTTTTTTGGTGCGATGGTAAATGGGATTGCTTTTTTAGTTTCTCTTTCTATAATTTCACTGTTAGTGTATAGAAATGCCACAGACTTCTTAGCATTAATTTTGTATCCTGCTACATTTCCGAATTCGTTAATTAAGTCAATTAGTTTTGGAATGGAGTCCTTTGGGTTTTTTATGTACAATATCATGTCATCTGCAAATAAGGACAGCTTTACTTCTTCTTTTCCCATTTGGATGCCTTTTATTTCTTCTTGTTGTCTAATTGCAATGGCTAATACTTCCAGTACTATGTCGAACAGGAGAGGTGAGAGTGGGCATCCCTGTCTTGTTCCTCTTCTTAGGGGAAATGGTTTTAGTTTTTGCCCATTGAGTATGATGTTAGCTGTGGATTTATCATATATGGCTTTTATGATGTTGAGGTATGATCCTTCTATTCCCACTTTGCTGAGAGTTTTTATCAAGAAAGGAAGTTGGATTTTGTCAAATGCTTTTTCTGCATCAATTGCTATGACTATGTGATTTTTATCTCTCAATTTGTTTATGTGATGTATCACATTTATTGATTTGCGGATATTGTACCATCCCTGCATTCCTGGGATGAATCCTGCTTGGTCATGGTGTATGATCTTTCTGATGTACTGCTGGATCCGGTTTGCTAGAATTTTGTTGAGGATTTTGGCATCTATGTTCATGAGAGATATTGGCCTATAATTCTCTTTCATTGTGTTGTCTTTGTCTGGTTTTGCTATTAGGTTGATGCTGGCTTCATAGAAGGTGTTTCGTAGTATTCCTTCTTCTTGAATGTTTTTGAATAGTCTGAGGAGGATAGGTTTTAATTCTTCCTTGAATGTTTGGTAAAACTCTCCTGTGTAGCCATCTGGACCCGGGTTTTTATTTGCTGGAAGCTTTTTGATTACTGCTTCATTTTCTTCCATAGTTATTCGACTATTGAGATGTTTGGCTTCCTCCTCATTGAGTTTTGGGATGTTATATTTTTCTAGGAAAATGTCCATTTCTTGCAGGTTGTCCAATTTGTTGGAATAGAGTTGTTCATAGTATTTTTTAACAATCCTTTGTATTTCCACAGGGTCTGTTGTTATTTCTCCTCTTTCATTTCTGATTTTGTTTATTTGGGTCTTCTCTCTTTGCTTCATGGTAAGCCTGGCTAGGGGTCCAACAATCTTGTTTATCCTTTCAAACAATCAGCTCTTTGTTTTGTTGATCTTTTGAATTGTTTCTTTTGTCTCCAAGTTGTTTATCTCAGCTTTGATCTTCACTATTTCCATCCTTCTGAGTACACTGGGTTTTTCTTGTTGCTCACGTTCTAGCTCTTTGAGTTGTAGGTTTAGGTGATTTATTACCATTGTTTCCTTTTTTTTGCAGTAGGCTTGTAGGGCTATGAACTTCCCTCTCAAGACTGCTTTCACTGTGTCCCATAAATTTTGTATTGTTGTGTTGTCATTGTCATTTGTTGCCATGATGTTTTTTATTTCTTCCTTGATCTCTCTAGTTACCCAGTCGTTGTTTAAAAGCATGCTGTGTTGTCTCCATGTGTTTGATTTCTTTCTATTGTTTTTATTATAGTTGATTTCCAGTTTTATGCCACTGTGGTCTGAGAAAATGCTTGATATGATTTCTATCTTCTTGAATTTGAAGAGACTTTTCTTATGACCCAACATATGATCTATCTTTGAAAATGACCCATGTGCACTGGAGAAGAATGTATATTCTGTGGCTTTGGGGTGTAATGTTCTGAAGATGTCAATTAATTCCACCTGGTCTAGTGAGTCATTTAGGATTGATGTTTCTTTGCTGATTTTTTGTTTAGAGGATTTGTCCAATGGTGACAGTGGGGTATTAAAGCCTCCTACTATGATTGTATTGCTGTCAATCTCTCCCTTAATATCCTCCAAGAGATTTTTTATGTATTTAGGTGCTCCTATATTGGGTGCATATATGTTTACCAGAGTTATTTCTTCTTGTTGGATTGTTCCTTTTAGTATTATGAAGTGGCCTTATTTATCTCTTGTTACGTCCTTCACTTTGAGATCTAATTTGTCAGATATAAGTATTGCAACCCCAGCTTTTTTTTCATTTCCATTTGCCTGAAATACCATGTTCCATCCCTTCACCCTCAATCTGTGTGCATCTCTTTTCCTAAGGTGGGTTTCTTGCAGACAGCAGATATATGGATCATGTTTTCTTTTCCAATCGGTTACCCTATGTCTTTTGATTGGAGCATTTAATCCGTTTCCATTTTAAGTTATTATTGATAAGTACTTATCTGTTGCCATTTTTAGTCCTTACCCCCAAGTTCCTTCTTCGCTTCCTCTTTCTTTTTATTACAGCAGACCTTTTAACATTTCTTGCATTGCTGGTTTGGTGGTAATATATTCCCTTAGTCCTTTTTTGTCTGTGAAGCTTTTGATTTCACCTTCAGTTTTGATTGAGAGTCTTGCAGGGTACAGTATTCTTGGACTCAGACCCTTCCTTTGCATGACTTTGTATATTTCATTCCATTCTCTTCTGGCCTGACGAGTTTCTTTTGAGAAGTCAGTAGCTAGACTTATGGGGGTTCCTTTGTAGGTAACTTTCTTTTTCTTTCTGGCTGCTTTTAAGATTCTTACTTTGTCGTCGGTGTTTGCCAATTTAATTATAATGTGCCTCGGTGTCGGTTTGTTGGGGTTCATTTTGCTTCGGACTCGGTGAGCTTCTTGGATTTGTGTGGGTTTTTTCTTTTCTATGTTGGGGAAATTTTCTGTCATTATTTCTTCAAACACGATCTCTAATCCTTGTTCAGTTTCCACTCTTTCTGGAACCCCAATTATGCGGATGTTATTGTGTTTCATGTTATCCCAAAGTTCCCTTAGACTCTCCTCTTGCTTTTTAACTTTTTTTTCTAGAAGCTGCTGTACTTGGGTATTTTTTCCTACCATGTCTTCTAGCTCACTGATGTGGTCTGCTTCTTCTAGTCTACTTTTGATGCTTTCTATTGAGTTCTTTATAGCAGTGATGTCATTATTCATTTCTTCTTATTTATTCTGCACCTCCTCTAGTTTCTTCTGCATTTCTTCTCCATGCTTCTTCACCTCCTCTAGGTTCTTCTTCATTTCCTCTTGGCTCTTACTCATATTTTCAAGTTTGTCTTCCATTCTTTTCAACCACATTATGATAATTTCTCTGAACTTTTTCTCTGGTAGGCTTATTTGTGGTTCTATTTCGTTTACTTCCTTTTCTGGTGAAACCTGCCTTTCTGTCTTTTGTGGGCTGTTTCTTTTTCTGCCCATGGTCTTTCTTCTCTGGGTGTCTGGTTATGTAGTGCTCTCTCCTACGTTGATTGAGAGGCACAAACTACAACATGACCAGGTACAGCACACAAGGCACCGAGTAGAAATGTATTCAAGATGTTAATAATCACAAATAAGGTGACCACCAATGAAAGACAAATTAGGGGTAAATAGAGAAAGAAGAAGAGGAAAATGAGGAAGAAAGAAAAAAATAAGTGCCAAAATCAAATTGGGAGAGTGAGAAAAAAAAGATAAATAAATGAACAATAAAATAAAATAAGAAAATAAAAAGGAGAAAAAGGAGAAGGAAAGAGGAAGAGAAAAAAGTCAGAGAGAAAAGAAAGTGTATAAGAGAGAAAAGAGGAACAAAATATAGATGTCAGGAGACAACTCCAATAGAATAGTCACTAATCCCAATAAAGGCCAGCAACCAGTACCTAAAGATTAATGCAAATTGCAAATAGCAACTGGTATCAAGGGAGATGAGGGAAAAGAGAGGTAGAAAACAAAGCAAGCAAAAAGCAAAATAAAACAAGTAGAATAAACTAAAACAATCTCTCAAAAAATTTTTTCAAAAAATCGATATAATCACTTTTCAGGCAAATAGCAACAAAAGGACATAGAGAAAAAACAACTTTTTGGCTAGTGAAGACAAGAGGGGAGAGGTTTGTGTGGACTTGTAGTAGGGGATTTGAAATTAGATATATAAATGGGGTAAAGTTTTAACCAGGTAAAGAGAAAAATAGGGAGAATCTAAAGTTGGAAAAGGGAAAGAGAAACAAGACAGCAAAATGGGGAAAGTTAGGAGGAAAGTGTTGGCATAAAGGTGGAGTTGAGATGGAGTAAAATTATGCTAAAGGGAAGATGAAAATAGAATGTAGAACTCTAATCCCGAAATAAAATAAAGAGAAAACAAAATGGCACTTTTTTTTTTCCAAAAACGGAAAAGTACTAGTAGTAATTAATAATACTAGTTTAAAACAAAAATGTAATAATTATAAAGGTAAAATCAAGTGAGGCAGAAAGAAAAAAATATTCTTTTAATTAAAATATGTGAAAATGAAAAATAAAGAATTAAAAATTAAAAAAAGAAAAAAGGAAAAATAAAAAAATAAAAAAAAGAAGAAAAATAGAATGGTCCCTCACTTCCACTATTATTCTGCTTGGCACTCCTGTTTCCCAGTAGGGGAGGTATTGCAGTTCCCTCTTGGTGTTTTAATCTCTTTATTCTCTTGTGGTTATGCGAGAGTCAATTTGTGTGTCATCCATTGGGTGGCAGTGTTTCGGAATTGATCTCTGAGGCAAAGCACAGGACCTCTCTAGGCTGTGCTCAGATCCTGTACTCTGTGGTTCCCAAAACCAGTTTGTGGGGGTTTTTCAGCCTGGACACTGCAATAACTCCCAGGTTGTCCCTCTACCCCAGAGAAAAAGAAAAAAAAAAAGAGTCGTTTTCCAGCGCTCACCTCTGTCAACAGCTCAGAGGGTCTGCCTTCACACTCAGGGATCACGCCCTGACCACCTCTGCGGACCTCTCCAGAGGCAGCTTTCCTGCAGCCCGGCTCCCACAGTGTGCGCTTCTCTGCCCTGCGGGGGTAGGAGACCGCATCCTGGCCCAGGCGAAATCTGACCCTTCCACGCCCACTGTGTGGATCTCTGAATCCTCTGCCTGCGCTTCTGTGCCGCCTGGGAAGCCGCGCTCTGGGTCCTGGCTGCTCTGTGGGTGCCTCTGTCAGCTGCAGCTTTCAGACCTTGGCAGACATCCACCACCCCCTTAAGTCAGGTGCAATCTGACCTTTCCGTGTGCTCTGTGGATCTCTGATTCCACCACGTGTCTGCGTCGATTGGAGAGTGGAGTTCTGGGTCCCCGGGTTCCTGGCTGCTCGATGGGTGCCCAGCCGAAGGCTTCAGACCACCGCAGACATCCACCTCCCACTGCAAGATGGCTCGGGCTCCCCGTTCGCGCTGGTGGCTCCGGCGGACAAAAACCCCGTGGCAGTGGGGCTGCCTGGCCGGGAGAGCCCCTTCCAGCAGTTCCCCGCCTTCCCCTGGAGGACAACTGACTCCTAGCTTGCCAACAAACACTCCCAGTGCAACTCTCAGCCGCTCTCTCTCCCTCTGCCCAGTGACAAAGCTCCAGACGCGTCCCTCTACTCCGCCTCCATTTTCTCCTCCCTCCAGAATCAAGAATTCCTTCTTTTTAATGGCAGCATAGAATTCCATTGTGTAGATGCAACAGTTTTCTGATCCACTCATCTGCTGAAGGGCACCTAGGCTGTTTCCAAATTGTAGCTATTGTAAATTGTGCTCCTATGAACATAGGGGTGAATAAATCCTTTCTGATTGGTGTTTGTGATTTCTTAGGATAAATTCCTAAGAGTGGGATTGCTGGGTCAAATGGGAGTTTCATTTTTAGTTTTTTGAGGAAACTCCATACTGTTCTCCACAGTGGCGGCTCCAGTCTGCATTACCCCACTTCACTTTAATCGTCCTGCTATAATTTGACAGTCTGTTTGATGCTTTACTGCCTCTGTATCTATCTTTTTGTTCATCAGTTTATACTGTTCTTTATTATCCACAAATAAATGAGATCATGTGGTGTTTTTCTTTCATTGACTGGCTTGTTTCACTTACCATAAGGCTCTCCATTTCCATCCAGGTTGCTGCAAATGCTAAGAATTTCTTCTTTATTATGGCAGCATAGAATTCCATATTTTTCTGCTCCACTCATCTGCTGACCAGCACCTAGGGTGTTTCCAAATTGTAACTATTGTAAATTGTGCTGCTATAAACATAGGGGTGGGTGCATAAATCCTTTCTGATTGCTGTTTCTAATTTCTTAGGATATATTCCTAAGAGTGGGATTGCTGGGTCAGATGGGAGTTCCATTTTTAGATAATGAGGAAACTCCATACTGTTCTCCACAGTGGCTGCACCACTCTGCATTCCCACCAGCAGTGCACGAGTGTTCCTTTTTCTCCACATCCTCAACAACACTTGTCATTTGTTGATTTGTTGATGATTGCCATTCTGACAGGTGTGAGATGTTATCGCATTGTCATTTTGATTTGCAGCTCTGGGATAATTAGTGACTTTGAACATGTTTTCATGTCTCTTGGCCTTCCCTCTGTCGTCTTTCGTAAAGGTTCTATTTAGGTCTGTTGCCCATTTTTGTATTGGATCATTTATCCTCCTTTTATTAAGTTGTATAAGTTGGCTGTAGATGTTGGAGATTTAACCTTTAACAGCGATAACATTTGCAAATATGTTCTCCCATGCTTTCTTGTTGTTTTGTTGATGGTTTCTTTTGATGTGCAAAAGGTTTTTATTTTGATGTAATCCCAATTGTTTATTTTCTCTTTAGCTTCCATTGCCCTTGGAGCAGTATCAGTAATGAAGTTCTTTAGGTATATGTCTGAAATTGTGCTGCCAGTGGATTCTTCTAGTATTTTTATGGTTTCCCATCTTATATTTATGTCCTGTATCCATTTGGATTTTATTTTTGTGTATAGTGTAAGTTGGTGATCTAGTTTCTTTTTTTTTTTGCAAGTGTCTGTCCAATTTTCCCAACACCATTTATTAAAGAGGGTATCTTGACTCAATTTCTTCCATAGTTATTGGACTATTGAGATGTTTAGATTCTTCCTGACTGAGTTTTGGAAGGTTATATTTTTCTAGGAATATGTCCATTTCCTTCAGGTTTTCCAGTTTGTTGGAATAGAGTTGTTCGTAGTATTTTTTAACAATCCTTTGTATTTCAGCGGGGTCTGTTGTTATTTCTCCTCTTTCATTGCTGATTTTCTTTATTTTGGTCTCTCTTTGCTTCTTGGTGAGCCTGGCTAGAGGTCCATCAATCTTCTTTATCCTTTCAAATAACCAGCTCTTGCTTTTGTTGATCCTTTCAAAGAACCAGCTCTTGGTTTCTTTGGTCTCTATGATCTTTATCTCTGCTCTGATCTTTACTATTTCCTTTCTTATGCTTACACTGGGCTTTTCCTGTTGCTCTCTTTCTATCTCTTTGAGTTGTGGGTTTAGGTAATTCATTACCATTGTTTCCTGTTTTTTGTAGTAGGCTTATAGGGGTATGAACTTCCCTCTCAAGTCTGATTTCACTGTGTCCTGTAAATTTGGGATTGTTGTGTTGTCATTGTCATTTGTTGCCATGATGTTTTTATTTCTTCCTTGATTTCTCTGGTTACCCAGTACTTGTTTAATAGAATGCTGTTTAGTCTCCATGTGTTTGATTTCTTTGTATCATTTTTATTATAGTTGATTTCCAAATATTATGCCACTGTGATCTGAGAAAATGCTTGATATGATTTCTATCTTCTTGAATTTGAAGAGACTTTTCCTATGACCCAACATAAGGTCTATCTTTGAAAATGACCCATGTGCACTGAAGAAGAATATATATTTTGTGGCTTTGGGGTGTAATGTTCTGAAGATGTCAATTAATTCCATCTGCTCTAGTGAGTCATTTAAGATTGATGTTTCTTTGCTGATTTTTTGTTTAGAGGATTTTTCCAGTGTTGACAGTGGGGTATTAAAGTCTCCTACTATGATTGTATTGCTGTCAATCTCTCCTTTGATATCCTCCAGGAGGTTTTTATGTATATAGGGGCTTCTATATTGGGTGCATATATGTTTACCAGAGATATTTCTTCTTCTTTTGGATTGTTCCCTTTAGTATTATGAAGTGCCCTTCTTTATCTCTTGTTATGTCCTTGTTTTGAGATCTAATTTATCAAATATAAGTATTGCAACCCCAGCTTTTTTTTCATTTCCATTTGCCTGAAACACCATCTTCCATCCTTTCACCCTTAATCTGTGCATCTTTTTTTGAGGTGGTGTTTTTATAGACAGCAGAGATATGGATCATGTTTTCTTAGCGTATCTGTTACCCTATGTCTTTTGATTAGATCATTTAATCTGTTTATCTGTTTACACTTAAAATTATTATTGATTGGTACTAATCTGTTGCTATTTTTATTTTTCATTCTTTACCCCTGTGTTCCTTCTTCCCTTCTTCCCTTCCCTTTTTTTTTTTTTTTTTTTTTACAGCGCACCCTTTAACATTTCTTGCATTGCTGGTTTGGTGGTAATAAATTCCCTTAGTCCTTTTTTGAATGTGAAGCTCCCGATTTTACCTTCAATTTTGATTGAAAGACTTGCTGGGTATAATATTCTTGAATTCGGACCCTTCTTTTGCATGTCTATATATTTCATTCCATTCCCTTCTGGCCTGATGAGTTTCTGTTGAGAAATCAGTTGCTAGTCTTATAGGGGTTCCTTTGTAGGTAACTTTCTGTTTCTCTCTGGCAGCTTTTAAGATTCTTACTTTGTTGTTGGTGTTTCCCAGTTTAATTATAATGTGCCTTGGTGTTGGTTTTTTGGGATTCATTTTGCTTGGGACTCTGCAAGCTTCTTGGATTTGTGTGGATTTTTTCTTTCCTATATCAGGGAAGTTTTCTGTCATTATTCCTTCAAATAGGTTTTCTATTCCTTGCTCAGTTTCCATTCTTTCTGGAACCCCAATTGTGCAGATGTTTTTTTGTTTCATGTTATCCCAAAGTTCTCTTAGGCTCTCCTCTTGTTTTTTATTTATTTTTTTCTGGAAGCTGCTGTACTTGCGTATTTTTTCTTACCTTTTCTTCTAGGTCACTGATGCAGTCCTCTGCTTCTTCTAGTCTACTTTTGATCCTTTCTATTGAGTTCTTTACAGCAGTGATGTCATTTTTCATTTCTTCTTGATTCTGTATAATTTCCTCTTGGTTCTTACTCATATTGTGGAATTTGTCTTCCATTTTTTTCAGCTACTTTATGACCATTTCTATGAACTCTTTCTCTGGCAAATTGTTTGCTTCTATTTTGTTTACTTCCTTTTCTGGTGATGCCTGCTTTTCTTTCATATGAGGGCTGTTTCTTCATCTGCCCATAGTCTGTCTTCTCTGGATGTCTGGTTATGTAGTTCTCTCTCCTGCATTGATTTAAAGGCACAAAATACATGATGAGGTATAACACACAAAGCACTGAAAAGAAATATATTCATGATATTAATAAGTACAAATAAGATGACACCATTTAAAGACAAATTAGGTGTAAATAGAGAAACAATAAGAGAGAAAGTAGAAAAACAGAAAAGAAAGAAGTGCCAAAATGAATTTTGGAGAAGTGAGAAAAAAGAAGAAAAAAAGAAAAAGAAAAAGAGGATAATGAAGATGAAAAGAAGAAGAAGAAGAAGAAGAAGAAGAAGAAGAAGAAGAGAGAGAAAGAAAAAAAGTAAGAAAGAAATGAAATAGAATAAGAAAGAAAATGGGGACAAATTATATATATGAGGAGAAAACTACAATAGAACAGACACTAATCCCAACAAATGCCAGCACCAAGTACCTGGAAAATAATACAAATTACAAATAACAACTAATATCAAGGGAGGTTAGGGAAAACAGAGATTAAAAAAAACACAATAAAAAACAAAGCAAAGAAAAAGCAAAATAAAACAAGTAGAATAAGCAAAAACAATGTCACAAAAAAGTTTAAAAAATCAACATAATCATCATTCAATCAAACAACAACAAAAGGACATAGGGAAAAACAATTTTTTGGATAGTGAAGACAGAGAAGAGAGAGGTGTGTATAGACTTGGAGTAGGGGATTCGAAATTAGATATATAAGTGGGGAGAAATTTTAATTGGGGAAAAAGAAAAATAGGGAGAATCTAAAGTAGGAAAAGGGTGAGAGAAACAAGACAATAAAATGGGAAAAGTTAGGAAGAGAGTGTTGGCATAAAGGTAGAATTGAGATAGAGTAAAATTATGCTAAAGGAAAGATGAAAATAGAATGTAGAACTCTAATCCCAAAGTAAAATAAAGAGAAAATAAAATGACTCTTCTTTTTTTCATAAAGGCAAAATGGTAGTAGTAATAATACTAATTGAAAATAAAAATGTAATAATTAAAAAGGTAAAATCATTTGAGGAAAAAAATTTTTTTCATTAAAATATGCAAAAAATTAAAAAATTAAATATAAAATAATAGAATGGGCAGTAGTGGAGGTCAGTCACTTCCTCTATTGTTCTGTTTGGCACTCCTGTTTCCCAGTTGGGAGGGTATTGCAGTTCCCTGTGTTCCACTGCGAGGTGTGTCTTAATCTCTTTATTCTTTTGTGATTATGGGAGAGTCAATTTGTGAGTCATCCACTGGGTGGAATTGTTTCAGAATTGACCTCTGAGGCTAAGCAGAGGACCTCTCTAGCCTGTGCTTATATCTTGCTTACTCTGTGGTTCTCAATACCAGTTTGTGGAGATGGGTTGCCCCAGAGCTGATTCTCTGATGGTTATTCTGTGCTTTGATCCCCAGGTTTCAGAAAAACAACCTTCCCCTGCACTCTCTTAGGATGTCTCCAATTGCGTGATCGTATGTATTGGGCTTAGCAATCAGAAGCCAGGGTCTGAAGAGGAAAGAGTGCAGTCTGTGCACTCCCCCTTCCCGACTCCTGTTTGAGCAGACAGGACACTTTAATAACTTCCAGGCTGTCTTTCTGCCTCAGATCAAAATGGGTTGCTTTCTAGAGCTCCCCTCTGTTAACAACTCTGAGGGCCCCCTTCTGCATTCAGGCATCATGCCCTGCCCCACATCCACGGATTTCTCTAGGTGCAGCTTTCTCCCAGTCCAGTTCCCACAGTGTGTGTGTCTCTCTGTTCTGTGGGATCAGAGATCTCCCCTTATCTCAGGCCAAATCTGACATTTCCATGTGGCGTGTGAAGCTCCTCTGAATCCAAGTGTTTGCACCTATTGGAGAGCAGTGTTCTGGGTCCCCTGGCTGTTCAGTGGGTGCTGCAGCTAGCTTCTCAGGTCACCGTAGACATCCACCGTCCCCTGCAAGATTTTTTTTTTCATTTCCTCTTGGCTCTTACTGATATTATTGCATTTGTCTTCCCTTCTTTTTAGATCTTATGACCATTTATCTGAATTATTTTTCTGGCAGGTTGCTTGTCTCCTTTTCATTTACTTCCTTTTCTGGTGATTTCTTTTATTTCATATGTGGGCTGTTTCTTTGTCTCTCCATGGTCTCTCTTCTCCAGGTGTCTGGTTATGTAGCTCTGTTTCTCCTTTCCGTGATGAAGTGTAGAGCTCTTCTGAATCTGTGTGTTTCTGCCAGTTGGGGACTGGTGCTCCGGGGTTCGCAGCTGTTCTGTGTGTTCTGCTGTTGTACATTTTCAGGCTTCCAATAACATCCACTTTCCCCTTCAAGATGGTGTGGTCTCTGTGTCCAAGCAGGTCACTCTAGGAGGAAACCCATCAGTAATGGGGGTTGCCTAGTGAAGGGAGCCCCATCCAGCAATCCCTCACCATCTCCTAGAGTATAGCTGTCTCTCAACTCACCAACAAAAACTTCCTGTGTGACCATCAGCTGTTCTTTCTATCTGCTCCAGGACAAAGCTCAGTACATGTCTTTCTATTCTTTCACCTCTTTTTCCTTTGAACCTTCTTAAATTTTTAAGGCAATATAGTCTCAGGCTCTGGTGGAGGAAAGGCAACATGGGCTTCCAGAATCACAAGGAGGAGATCTGAGTGGCAGGGTTCTGAGAAGAGATCTGGAGGGTTCGCGACTGAGGTCCACATCCCACACAGCCCTTTGGAACCAGCACCCAGGGTTGGACACTCCCACACTTTAGCAGTTTTAAACAATACAGATTTATCATTGTTATAGTTATGTAGGTCAAAAGTCTGACTTGTGGATCATTAAAGTAAAATCAAGTTGTCAGCAGGCCTGAATTCACTTCTGGAAGCTCAAGGGAGAATCTATTTCCTTGCCTATTCAGGTTGTTGCCATAATTTACTGCTTTACAGTTGTAGGACTAAAGTCCTGATTTATTTGCTAATTGTCAGTTAAAGGACATTCCTAGATTCTAGAGGCCACACACATTCCTTGACCCATGGCCCCATTCTTCCAACTTCAAAGCCAGCCAAGGATATTGAGTACTTCTCATGCTTTGAATATCTTCGGCCTCTTCTTTCTTTGCAGCTCTCTCTGACTATTATGCCTCCCTCTCTGCTTTTGAGAGCCCATATGATCACATGGAGCTCACTGGATAATGCAGAGTAATCTCTCCATCAACCTTAATCCCATCTGAAAAATCCTAAGATATTCACAGGTTCTGGGGATGTATTGACATATTTAGAGGGTCATTATCCTGCCTACCACAATCTTTTTTGTGTTGAGTGGTACAAGTACATTACCTTAATCTTTGATATAGTCTTTGGTGATAGTTATTATTATCCCCACTTAACAAATTAAGAAACAGGATCAGGTAAGTTAAATTGTATGCCTAATATAACAAAGTCCACAATGGAGGTAGGATTAGAATATTGGTCTCTTTACCTCCATGACTTGCATTTTCCCTTGGCCTCCACATTGACAAAAAGCTCTTTTGTTTTCTATTTTTCTTTTCCTTTTTGTTATTCTTTTGTGTTTTCTCTTTTTTATTTAAATGATTGACTAGGTAATTTACGTCTATGGTTAAAAAGTCAAAATATGTATATAAAAAGACATTTAGTGAAAAAGCTTGCTCCTAATCTGTTTCACATCTATTTTATTGCCACAACCCACCCTCCCCCATTTTATTTTTTTTCCTCTAGAACAGTGGTTCTCAACCTTTTTTAATGCTGTGACCTTTTAATACAGTTCCTCATTTTGTGGTGACCCCCAATCACAAAATTATTTTCGTTGCTACTTCATAACTGTAATTTTGCTACTGTTATGAATCATAATGTAAATATCTGTGTTTTCTGATGGTCTTAGGCTCTACAGCAGCGGTTCTCAACTTGTGGATCACGACCCACAGGTTAAAAACTGCTAGCAAGGTCACCTAAGACCATCAGAAAACAGATATTTACATTATGATGTATGAACAGTAACAAAATTACAGTTATGAAGTAGCAAAGAAAATAATTTTAAGATTGGGGGTCACCACAACATGAGGAACTGTATTCAAAGGTCACAGCATTATAAAAGGCTGAGAACCACTGGATGAAAATACAAGAAACTGTGAATTAATGTTCAGAAAAAACTTTACTTCAGAACAAAATCTCTCAAACTACCCCTCAAATCCATTTTGCCCTTTTGTAGTATTCTCTCTACAATGTACAGTGTAACTTTGGATGAACTAACATCCATGTTAAAGGACAAGTCTTTGGACCAAACAGTTATCCAAGCAACTCATGACTATGCCCACTTTTTAAAAATGTTTTATAGTCCCTTTGGCCCTGTGACACTCACCTGAATATTCTGTACTCTAATGCCTCTATATTGTTATACAGCCCACCAATGTTATCTGAAAATTCCAGAATCCAGGAATATCCAGGAATTCCAATAGTTACAAAAGAGAGAGAGAGAGAGAGAGAGAGAGAGAGAGAGAGAGAGAGAGAAGAGAGAAGGGGAGGGGAAGTGAGGGAAAAGGAGAGGAGAGGAGGAGAGAGGCAGGAGAGGAGAAGAGAATGTACATAGTTCATACGGGGGGAAAACATAACAATTCATGAAATATAGTTATTATCATTCCATATAGTAAAAAGATAATTCTATTTTAGTATAAGTAAGCCCAATATGCTATTTATAAATAATATTTAACATTTACAAAGCTTTCTAACTTGAAAAAAAAGAACATTAAAGCCTTGCATAGTTGTAAACATTGAAACAAATTGCCTTGTAGTTTGGTAGCCTGTTATACAGAAATAGACACAGAAAACAAAAGATGACAAGTTTATTTAAACAAAGGATTGAATAAAGCTTATAACAAAATCAATACACCACAGTTAATTATTTTTATTATCACTGTTATGAATATTGTTCTTTAGCTAGAGCTTAGTACTGCTTCTTCCCAGCATAGAAGCTGAATGCAATACTTATTTGCCTTCTTGTAGCATAAAATAGAACACATTATCATCTTTTTTGTTTCCATCCTTTGAACCATTGTTTTTCAAAATGTGGGCAAATGATTCATTATTTACTGTGAAATGTTTAGTAGCTCACCAGCACCACCATTTTAAATGAAATAGATTAAAAGACAAAAATATGAATATCTTGTATTCTGAGTAAACATTGTTTCATGAAACTTCTGTTTAGTATTTTGTGTGCATGTGTCTGTGTGTGTGCAAATGTGCACATTGGTGTGTATATTGGCTCCAATGTAAAAATATTTCTTGCTCTGTTTTTTTTAGGGGGGGAAAGTTTTATAAATATTTGTCAAAATATTTATGTCAAAATGTTTGAATGGTTAGAATCACTGACTAGATGTTACAAATAACCTTTAAAAAATAAATGAATATCTGCCTAGACACCAAAACCGTAATATTCCTGAAACGTAAGTGAATCAATGCTGTTGTTTGACATTGTGGTCCTTAATCTATGGCAATGCCTAGAAAGTAGTAAGGATCTAAAGACAAGGTAACAAATATAATAAAATGGGAATGTTTTCTCTCTATGATTCAAGAACATCTGGAGATTTACAACATCTGGACTTGGAACAGGTCTTCCCAATTGTCAGTTACATTACCATATTGGATGCAATGGCTCATGGGTCCTGATCAGTGCTTAATATGACCTGAAAGTCTGCAGCTTACATAAAATATCTCACCTCAAGAGCCACCAGAGAACTTTATTCTGCAAACTGTGCTATAGTCATTACTCAGTGGTAACCTCCAGAAACTTTTCATATTAGTAACTTTCAGTTTAATGATAAATATCAACCAGTGAAGAAAGATTGCCAAGAAGGTATATTTGGGGATAAAGTGAAGGAAAAGCTGATGAAGTGGTAATATATGGGTAAAGGTTTTCTTAAGATGTTGATGTTGCAGAAAGAAGACTTTCACATTTATGGTAGGGTAATTATGCCAGAGAAGGAAAAATGAGAGATATAATGAGGAAGAAAGAGAGAGGAGAGCGTTAAGGTAAAATTAAACAATCTAATCCTCCAAGTGGTAACTGAACTCCTACCATCAATCATTTGACAAATAATCACTGAGTATGGAATAGGTGGGAGGCACAATGGGTTGCAAAATTGCATGTCCAAGCATTCCACCCTAGGAACTCACAACATGGTAAGAAGTAAGTAGGATGATAGGGATAAAAGAAATGAAATCAAAGTATGGCAGAGTAGGGCAGTATGATTTAATTTACTTATAGAAATATATACAGATATAGATTTCAAAGTCTGACAGTGAAGAAGACTAGTAGGAAAAAAAATTGACACATTTAAAATAGGGTTTTGCCAAATGTCCTTATAAGAGCATTCGTCTACTTTTCTGATAGGATTGCAGCCTTTTTCACTTCAAGAAACTTCAATCCATACCTCACCCCATATATAAAAATTTACTCAAAATAGATCATAGATCTAAGTGTAAAAATTGAAACTACAAAACTTTGAGGAAAAAAAAACACCTTTGTGACTTTAGGTTAAATAAATAAATAAACAAATAAACAAATAAATAAATAAATAAATAAATAAATAAATAAATAAAATAGGGTTTTGGAGGAGAGTGCTACAAATACCCTGGACCACCAGAAAGACAAACTCAGTGGGTCCTGGAGCAAATTAAGCCTGAAACATTGCTGGAGGCAAAAATGACAAAACTAAAGCTCCCCTACTCAGGCACATCATGAGAAAGCAGGGTTCTTTAGAAAGGCTTATAGTGCTAGAAATAGAAGGCAGTGGGAAAAGAGAATGATTAAATGTGAGATAGACTGACTCCATAAAATAAGCCATCGGTATGATTCTACAGAAGCTCTATAGGGCTGTTCAGGACAAAACATTGTGGACACTACTCATTCAGAGCCTTACCAGGAGTCAGAGCCAACACATACACTTCCAAAAATAAAAATGAGAATTTAGATTGTGGTGGTAAGATTGTAGAGAACTTGGTATATTTGGCTGTGGATGGATTTAATTTAGTGGATGAAAGAGAGAGAGAGAGGAATTAATTTAGAGAAGAAAAATGAAATAATGATAGCAGTGTTTGAGGATGGTCATTCTGGAAACAGTATGCCGGAAGGATTGATAGAAGACCAAGCAATGGCAGGCATGTTAGTTAGGAAACAATTATAGAAATCTAGGTCTGAGGAGTAAGTAACACTATAGTTAAGGTGAGAATTTGGGTCCAAACCCATTTTGGTGTGATTCTGAATCTTAGTTTCCTGACCTATTATGAAAAAAAGGATAGCAATATTTCCTCATGGGAATATTTATGAAGATCAAATAATTTCATACATTTAGCACTTAGCCTAGCATCTGGTCATAACACTCGATGAATGTTTATCATTATTATTGTTATAATTGTTGTTGTTCTGTACTAATGGACCTGAAAATGATGGAGCATAAAAGACACCATCAAGGGATAGTAGATATATTATGGAGTAATATTGTATATGTGTAATGAAGGTAGTTCAAGACAACTACAAATTTTATCCAGGTAACAGAAAATGGTCATGCCATAAGGAAATGTCAATTTGGAGTAAGATGGGGAAATAGTGAGTTGAGATTTCAATATAGTATTAAGTTTGAAATCAGGCAAGACATCCTTGTGAAAATGTCCACCAAAACATTTGAGATGTGGGAAAGGAGCTCAAGAGAGAGGATATGAGATGAAAATTTTGGAAGTCATAGATATAACTATTTTAAAAATTGTCTCTAAAAATAGATTTAAATATTCAAGAAAGAAAAATGAGAAGAAGAAGAAGAAAACCAGCTAAAGCAGAACCTTGTATTCCACATTTATTGGAAGGAGAAGAGCCAGAAATGAAAGATTGAAGTTAAAAGGAGACTTGTATGAGGCACTATGAAGAATTCACAAGAATATTATGTGCTTTGTGAACTTAAGATGTTTATAATATAGTTAAACAATTTGATTTATAGACTTGTGACAGAAAGCATTATAAAGTATGAAATATGTAACAAAATAAAATTTAAAATATAAGCTATCAGTTCCAAAATATACCTTATTGTGTTGACTAGAGAAGTCAAGAAGGCTTCATGGGTATTTCAGCTCTTAAATGATGGATGACATTTGGAGATATATATATATGAGAGGAACTGTGTGGTCAAAGGTAAGGAGTTAGAAATGAGCAGTTTGAAGGACAGAAAGATCAATCTGACATGAGTGGAGGGAAGGGGAGAGAGGAACAATTTTCAAATCAACCTCATAGCTAATCTCAACTCCCAACTCAGGGGAATTAAAAATGTTCAGTCTCATGTTGGCTTTAAAGTTAGATGTTGAATTCATTTATTTTCTGATATGAAACTGGACTCCCAGCTTTATCAGTTAAGTGACTGAGTGGACAGTATTATTGTTAACAAGAACAAAGAATGATGGAAGAAAAATAGACTAGGGATGTAGGGTGGGAGATGGATAATGAGTTAATTTGCAGACATGTTGAGATCAAGATTCCAGTAGGATATCCAAGTACAGGTGTTAAATAGGCATTTCGATATTTGGGTCTAGGACTCAAAAATAGAATTCTGAACTGGAGATATAGATTAAGGAGGCATCATCCCATAATAGTAGCACAATGATGACACTACTATTTTGTTATATTAAAAGCATAGATCCAGAGTTTTCCAAATAATTTATTTAATCTTCACAAAAACCCTCTGATATCACACAAGCAGTATTTATTGGAGCAGGATTTAAACCCAGGCAAGTAAATCTCCAAAGTCCATGCTCAATGTTACTACATTAACAGCAGACATTAGTCATGGAAGTAGAATCAATTACTATAGCAGAGTAAACAAAGAAATAAGTGAACTACTGATCTCTGGAAATACCAACATTTGAGAATTAGTTGGAATAAAAACAGTTTCAGAAGATATAAGAGAATATAAAAGTATATGAAAAACTGAAAGTGACTTCATAATCATCAGAGGAGAAAAAAAGGGATCATCAGCATTAAAAGCTGTAACCATTGGATTTGACTATTGGAGGAGCCCCGAATAATGTAATAATTAGAACAAGTACCAGCAACTGTAGTCATAAGTCAAAGGTGGCCCACCCTCTGTTTTTGTATCGACTTCAGGCTAAAAATGTCCTTTACATTTTTAAATCCATGAGAAAAAGTCAAAAGAAGAAGAATATTTCATGACATGTGAATATTATAGGAAATCCTATTTCACTGTCCATGAATCAAGTTCTATTAGAACAAAGTCACTCTCATTAATTTATTTATTGCCTACGGTTGCTTTCATATCAGAATGGCAGAACTGAGCAATAGCACTAGAGTCCTTATGACACTCAAAGTCTGAAACCTTTACTTTCTAGGCCTCATAATAAACATGATGCCTTAAGTTAGAGTATGGACTCTAATGTCAGATTACTTTTGCTTAAATCAAAGCTCTACTGTGTGATCTTGGACAAGTCACTGGAAAGTTCTAACTACCATCATCCATAAAATGAAGATCATGATAATACCTCATAGGTTGTTGTGAAGAGCAACTAAAACAATTAATATAAAGTGCCTCACCCAGTGCCTTGATCATAGTAAGAACGTAATAAATGTTAATGCTGGTAATGTTCAGATGTTATAGAAATGAGTTAAGGATACAGAGCTAAACTGTACTGGGTAGCAAAAGGAATTGGGGATGTAGACTACACAAATGGAAACTTTGCATTTGAGAATTATCACAGTGGAGGTGAGTAAGTGGGAGGAAGTAGCTTGAGGAGGGGATTTTAATTTTGGATGGACAGCTGTGAACACATTCAAGGGCTGAGAAGAGAATAAGACAATGGAGACATTTGAGCATTTAGAGAAGAACATACTGAGGAAGTAGGAGGTGGATGGTTCAAGAGCCAAGGTGGGGAAATTAGCCTTAGAAAGGAATGTAAACATTTCAAAATATAAAGTTGGGTGCAAATATATTTGTCATGGATCAGAGGAAGTTCATAGTTCAAAGACTTTCCTCTGTGTGGAAGGAGACAAGTTTTTCTGTGTGAAACAGAGAAGGGGGACACGAGGAAACAGGATATATACCTGCCCAAGAAATTCAAAAGAGAAGCTTGTCTGGAATAGCACTGTGGGCTTAGCAGAGCTCGAAAAATATGAACTTGGGGGAATCAATCTGTATAGCCATGTGACTTCCTCTGGAGGTGCTCAAAAGCTTGGGAAAAGAAATCTAGAAAATGGAGGGTTGAGTTGAGTCAGAACTTGCAGGTGTTAAAAGATTTGGAAAATGCAATGCTACTACTAACAACAACTTGATCACATACTAAGCCTGTCCCTGGGACCACTGTCTTCTCAGCAGTGTCCATAGCTTGCTCATTTTTGGCATACCTGGTCTGGTATTTAATTTGCTCAATGGCACAGCCTCCACAGACATTGCTGAATTTCTTTCCCTGAAATTTCTTTGCAACATGATAGTAGACTACACTGGAAAGCTCTGAGGAGTAACAGAATATGTGACTTTTATAGAGAAATAATGATACTGCCAAAACACAGGAATTAGTGCTTGAGACAGTTGAGTACCTATTAAGACTCTACGAACCCAACAATAAAATCCCTTTTAATTTGCAAGATGCAGGATGCAAGCTTTATGGTGTCCCAGTATAGATCCAAATAAAATGCTACAACAGCAGGTGTGTTATCTTTAGTTCCTGTGATATTCAAGAGGTAAAGTAACAGTTATAGCAGGCTAACTCTTATCTGGACAAACTAAAGACAGAGCAGTGGTGGGGAAAAGGGGGATTTGTTTCCCTAAGTAGCTTGAAAAGGCCAGAGAAGCAGGGAAGAAATACTTTAGGAGTCAAGTTGGAAAGGAAAAAAAAAATGGAACAACACTTGCTCTCAAATAGGTGCCCACTGAGCCCTTGGTGACATGCAGATCAGCTGACACAACATAATAGGTGTGAGGATGCTGCACACACTACCTTCAGAGAGCTTAAGCCTCCTACTGGTGAAAGGCAATTTCCTCTAAGTATTGTTGCATCTTGCTCTAATCTTCTGGCCTGGTACCCCCATAAATGTGCATTCTCCTTAGAGGCTGCCAGGCTCATTTGGTGGGCCTAATAAAATATTGTAGAGAACCAGTCTGCAATCAGATAGCACTGCACATTCCCAAAGCATTTTTTCACTTACCATGTTAAGCAGAATAGTACAGTGTCAAGAGCACTAACCCAGAGGTCAAGGGTCCTAGGGTTTAAGCACTAGCTGTGCTATTTGTTGAGTTGACCTTAAGCAAGACATTCAACCACTGAGCCTCAGTTTTTAGCATTTGTAAAATCAGGATAATAATAGTACTGTCCTTATAGAGTTGTTGTGAGGGTCAAATAACAGTGCTTAGCACAGAGTCTGGCTTATGATAAGTGCTCATTAGCTGCCATTACTGTCATCTTCACCATTACATTCAACATCATCATTTCCATTTAACATATAGTGAACTTGAAACATGAGCAAAATTGGACTTGCTCTGCCACTTACTAGTCATGATTTGGGGCAAGTCAGATAAAATTTCTGAGCTTGTTTCTGTATCCTCAGTTTAAATAAAACTTGATGATCAAACAGGATACTGTGTGGAAAATGTATACAGTACTCTCCATACATTCATTTTCCTTTTGAGAGAGCTTCACCCCATTTTACAGATAAGACAAAGGACCTGAGAGGTGAAGGCATTTACTCAATGAAGCTACAAGAAACCAAGGAGAACACAAGGCCCTCTACTTCCAACCAGGGCTCTTCCCATTTATATTCTCCTGGAGCAGTTGGTCTTCTACCCAGAAAAGAGAATCTCATGTGGTCCCAGCAGTGGAGACTCTGGTAATATGTGTGCTTCCCTACTATTCACTATCCACAAAGGCAGCAGCATTGACTGAGCTCCTTTTAGGCAAATGTCAGAAGTTAAGAACCTCACATCTTTCTCTTTGCTCCTGTAGCAACTGAGTAGTATTTGAAAATAAAAAGCTCCATCTACCTTCATATTTAAAATACTTTCCTCTCCACACTATCAGTGTCTGAGTCTCAACTAGGTGACATTGTTCTATTAAGTTTCAGTCCTTGCTAAAAGATGAACTCCTTAGAATCTTCATACAAGGCCTGCTACCAAGGATCAGTCATAGAATTCAGATTTCTTCAACTCTTTTTTATTTTTTGCTGGGAGGAGAGAAAGACAGATTTAAGATGTAGGACATTTCTCAGGCCTCCTGTATTGCTAGGAGACACTGGAGACATCAGAGGAGACATGATAAATGGAAAGAATGGCACATAATGATAAGCTATTAAAGCAGATCATCTGTACCCTTCCTGGGTTTGAAGGGACAGTAAAAATCATAGAGATATCCTTAGAATGTTGAAAAGAGCATGATCTTTGCATGCAAAGTTCAAGGTTCCCATATCATGAACAACTTTCTTAACCTCTTAAGCCTCCATTATTGTTGTTTTTTACCTATAAAGTGGGATAATCCTATCTATCTCACCAGTTTTAAAAGTAAAAAGAAAAAAATATTTATGGCCGAGATCAGTTTGGCTCAGTGGATAGAGCGTCGGCCTGCAGAGTGAAAGGTCCCAGTTTGATTCCGGTTGGGGGCATGTACCTTGCTTGAGGGCACAACTCCAGTAGGGGGCGTGCAGGAGGTGGCTGATCAATGTCTCTCTCTCATCGATGTTTCTGACTTTCTATCCCTCTCCCTTCCTCTCTGTTAAAAATCAATAAAATATATTTAAAAAATATTTATGAATATGCTTATAAATATATGCCCAGGTAAAAAGAATATTAGGACCCTGGCAACTAAATGGACCTGGTGAATTTCTCAAGGAAAGTTCAAGGCTACAGTGACCTTGACAGCTAATAGCCAGGCCAGATATACCCAGGGTTCCTCCCAACCCCTTTACTATGAAATTGAGTGTTTTATGCAACTGACATGCTTCATCTCTGAATCCATCTCTCTCCCCATCTCTGGCAAAGGGGAAGAGTTTATCAGCTCTTCCTGGGGCCTGCAGCAGGTCTTAAGAGTTCTGATAGGAGAACAGTGGATGTGGAAGAAGGCAAGGCATTTAAGACTGCATGTCTTTCCACTGGCCAGAGGCAGTCTCTAAACAGACATGAAACCCCTGGCATCAAAATGGGGAGGCAGAAACAATTATGATGACCTCTCAGGAATGTGGTTTGGGAGTCATTAAAGAGGTAACATAATTTGCTTGCCAAATCTGAGAAGGCAGACACATTCCAACAATATGGCAAAAATGGTTGTCTCAGGGAATAAATAAAGCAATATATAAATAATTACTTAATCTATTTGCTATTTTTTATCTTCAATTTCCTCCTCTTCTCTGACACTACTGGGCTCAGAGACTCCACAATGGTGGCAACCAGAAGAAGAGAGGTGACAGGAGAAGGAAAATGGCTGGGTTCAAGAACCCTATTTGGCCAGAGGTTGCAAGGCCCAGGGACCTCCACAATTGTTTTTTATGAGGAGAACATGTAGGCATTTGACTAAGAACCATCCCCAGTGAGTGATGGAAGGGCAATGAAACCTATAATAGGGCCGTGAAGTGTCTAAGGTCCACTTGTGTGAGTCAGCTCTAGTCACACCGAAGTGACTGGTCTTCATCAAGTTGAGGTTCTAGCTGTGTGAGGTTGGTAGGTAGGTAGAGAGAATGGCAGGATTCTGGGCTTCCTTGCAGGGGTATTTCCATAATACTTTCCTCTTCTCTTTTCCCAAACAAGCCCTAAACTTAAAGTGACAGAAATGGGGAAGTCATTATGAGAAGGCAAAAATCAGAGTTGGCGAGGAGGGAACAAGATCAGTTACATTGTTCCTCAAACCAAGCAATTTAAATTTCTTTGTACTCTCCACTAGATTTTGTTTCATTTATTTTATTAGCATTTGGTATATACCAGACATTTATTTTATTAACATTTGGTATATACCATTTTGCTTTACAAATATTAACTCTCATAATAGCCCTTAGAGGTAAACTCCATAATAATCCCTATTTTACAAATGAGAAAAGCAAAATACAGGGACATTAAATAAACTGCCTAAAACAACACATCTAGTAAGTAGTGGAAATGGGATTCAAAACCAGACTGAACCAATTACAGAGAAGAGACCATGTTCTTAGTCTTTATGTTATGCTATCTGGCAACTTTCAAATTGAATACTTACCATACTGTATGGGAATTTTGCATTTTTGGGGAATTCTGCATATTTTCCACATAGTTAATTGTTTGCTAATGATTTTACTCTGGTTATAGGATCAAGTTTGAATTGATCAGTAGGCTCCTACCAGCTCTCCAAAAGTATCTTCTGTTACTTCTACTCACATATCCTGGACTCCAGCCACACCAGTCTGCCTGTCCCAAGCACATCTCTGACTTTCCTCATTCTTTTCTCTCTTGGTCTAAGCATTAATGGTAAACTCCATGAGTCACAAGAATAGGCCTTAATGGCTCATTTCCAAATTCCATAGGGACTGCATGATTACATGAATTTATTAACTAAACACAGATTTAATGAGTGGTCTCTAGATTTTAGGAAAGGCTTAATCTCTCTTCTAGCTGCTCTCTGCCCCTGATGACTGACTTACTATTGAGGACCAGAATAATATAATTATTGAAATTTATAATTTCAAGCACCAAGATCCTTGGACTCTACTTTTCAACTTATCATTGTTCCAATCAAAAACCGTATTTCATTCTGCCTCCATTTACTTTCCCTTTCCAATATAGAACTTTGTTATATTGAAGTGTACATGTGTTTGGGTAGGGTGAGGAATATTCTGGGTTGTACACAAAATAAATTATTATAAATGATTTGGAATAAGTAAGTACATAAAATGCAAAGTATATTTTTATATATTATCTGATACTATTCTTTTTTAATCTTTCATAAATCTTTATCTGGTAACTCTTTTGCTTCAATGGATTCATTCAAACATGTACTACTAAATTCAGGCCCCTAAAAGGAAAAAAAAATAAGTGTAACTTTCCTGTGCTTCTGTGCCTGTTCTAGAGGCAAAAGGACTCCTTTATTTAAATTAATAAAATAAAAATAAAGGCATCATTAGTTTTCTAAGGTTGTGCCTTAAGCTACATAAAAAAGCAGCAAGTGTCAATCTTTGAGATGTCTATAATTTGCAAAGGCCAAAAATAAGCATGAAGATACGTGCTAATATCAAGCAGAGAGACAGTGCTTCACAGGTGAGTAAGAATGAAGACATGCCGATGAATTTAAGTTATTCAGTCCCTGAATGGATTGCCTCAAAAAGGAAAATCTGGATAGAATCAACAGACTTGAAATCTGAATAAAATAACAAGATGTATGAATCAGTATACAATAGAATTGATCTGTCATAATTTGGGTTGGCCCTGCCTAAAGTCAAGTTCAAACAAAATATAGTTTAAAATATACATACCTCTTCAAGCCCTAAAGTCCCAAGATATAATTATAGAAATGAATTGAGGAAAATCAACAATGGCTTCAGAGTTTGTGGAAGCTACACTCACCTCTTCCAGGGACCAAACTAGAATTACAATGAGATTATGGAACAATTATCCTGAATGACCAACTGAAGTCTGACTAAACAGAAGCCTTATAACCAAGGATTTACAGAAAAAGCCATATCAAGACTAGTAGGAAATGAAGAGATATGAAAAGAGCTGGCCGCTCTCCCACTGGCAGTGGCAGAATTCCCAGAGGAATACCTCAGTTTCAGGGGTTCCTTGTGAGAAGTACAGTGTTAAAACCCAAAGCTGGTCTCTCAGCTAGGCACCAAAGCTAGGGACAGGCCTCCACATAGCATCTGGCTTTTAAAAGTAATGGAGTTTCTGTCCATCAGGGAGAGATGGAAGTCTGCTGGAAACACAGGTGCCCTCTTAAAGGGCAAATGTACAAATTTTCATTCACAGCCTCTCACTCTGGGCCATGGTGGATGAAGGGTGGAGTAGACTAGAGTTGCAAGAGGAGAGTGTTGAATTTGTCATTCTGGGGAATCCCAGGATCTTGTGCTGAGTTAACCTTCCAAAGTTCTGATGCCATTTTTCCTGGATGGAGCACTCTTCTTTCTGTGGTATAAGCCTGAGGGAAAACAGTAGCTCCACAATCTAGACAAAATAGACTTTTTTATCTTTATTGTTGAAAATATTATAGATGTCCCTCTTTTCCCCCACTTTCCCCTTTTAGCCCACCACTGCTAACTGTCCCAGACCTTCACCAACCTATTGTCTGTGTAAATGAGTTATGCATATATGTATACAAGTTCTTTGGTTGATCTCTTTCCTCCTACCCACCCACCAACACCTTCCCTCTGAGATTCAACTGTCTGTTCCAAGCTCCTCTGTCTATGGATCTATTTTGTTCATCAACTTATTTTGTTCTTTAGATTCCACATATGAGATCATGTGATGCTTGTCTTACTCTGTCCAGCTTATTTTACTTAGTATAACACTCTCCACATTCTTCCATGCTGTCTCAAAGAGTATGAGATCCTGCTTTTTTATTGCTTCATAGTATTCCATAGTGTAAATGTACCACAGTTTCTTTATCAACTCTTTTACTGATAGGCAGTTGGATTGTTTCTAGATATTAGCTATTGTAAATTTGTGCTGTTATGAGCATAGAGGTTCATTTATTCTTTTTGTTATTTTAAGTTCTTTATTGTTTAAAGTATTACATATGTCTCATTCCCCTCCTCACTGACTTTTCCCCAGCCACTCCCACCCCCCAGCACATGCCCTCACTCCCCTACTGGTTATGTTTATATTCATGAATATAAGTCCTTTGGTTGACTTTTTACCCCACTCTCACCCTCCCCTGCCTTCGTTTTGAGGTTTGATGTTCTGTTCAATGCTTCTATGTCTCTGGATCTATTTTTATTCATCAGTTTATGTTGTTCATTATATTCCACAAATTAGTGAGATCATGTGATATTTTTATTTCTATGACTGGCTTATTTAGCTTAGCATAATGTTCAAAATAAAGAACTTAAACATAAAATGGGAAACCATAAAAATCTTAGAAGAATCCAATAGGCAAAAAAATATTAGACATATACTATAGCAGTATATTTACAGATACAGATTCTAGGACAAGGGAAACTAAAGAGAAAATTAACAAATGGAACTACATCAAAATAAAGTTTCTGCACAGCAAAAGAAACCATCACCAAAACAACAAGAAAGCCCACTGCATGGGAGAACGTATTTGCCAATGTTATATCCGATAAGGGTTTAATCTCAAAGATTTTTTAGGAAACTCATATAACTTAACAAAGGGAAGTCAAAATTAAATTTAAGAAATGGGCAAAGGACCTAAATATACACTTTTTTTGGAGCAGTAACATTTTTTATCTTTATTCAAAAGATAAGATGGATCACCTTCAATTAGAATCTATCAAATCTTAATTTACACATCAACATGATTACTTTATATTATTTTCTAATCTTTAGAAGATTTTACAAAACAAAAATCAAAGTGGACATACATAAGGCGAAGAGACACATGAAAACATGCTCAAAGTCACTAATTATCCTAGAGATGCAAATCAAACTAACAATGAGGTACCATCTTACATCTGTCAGAATGGCTGTCATCAAAAAGTCAATCAATGACAAGTGCTGGCGAGAATGTAGAGAAAAAGGAACCTTGTACGTCGCTAGTGGGAATGCAGACTGGTGCAACCACTGTGGAAAACAGTATGGAGCTTCTTCAAAAAATTTAAAAATGGAAATCTCATTTGATCCAGTAATCCCACTTATAGGAATATATCCCAAGAAATCATAAATACCATTCAAAAAAATATATGCAGCCCTATGTTCATAGCAGCACAATTTACAATAACTAATATTTGGAAACAGCCTAAATGCCCATCAGCAGATGGGTGGATTAAAAACCAGTGGTACAGCTACACAACAGAATACTATACTGCTGTAAAAAGGAAAGAATTCTTACCATTCTCAACAGCATAGATGGACGTAAAGAGCGCTTATTCTTTCTGATTGCTATTTTGGGTTTCTTAGGATATATTTCTAGAAATGGGATCGCTGGATCAAATGGCAGTTCAATGTTTAATTTTTTGAGGAAAATGTGTACTGTTTTCCATAGTGGCTGCACCGGTCTGCATTCCCACAAGCAGTGTACTAGAGTTCCCTTTTCTCTACTTCCTTATCAGTACTTGTCATTTGTTGGTTTGTTGATCATAGCCATTCTGACAGGTGTTAGGTGACACCTCATTGCCATTTAAATTTGCATCTCTAGTATGATTAGTGACTTTGAGAATGTTTCAATAATTCTCTGAGACATCTGTACGTCCACTTGGAGAAGTATCTACTTAGGTTCTTCGCACATTTTTTAATTGGATTGTTTGTCTTCCCGTTAAGTTGTATGAGTTCCTTATATATTTTGGAAATTAACTCTTTATCAGATGTATCACTGGCAAATATGTTCTCCCATGCATTGGGATCCCTTTTCATTTTGTTGATGGTTTCTTTTGCTGTTAAGACGCTTCTTATTTTGACATAGTACCTTTTGTTTATTTAGTCCTTTGTTTTCCTTGCCATTGGATATGTATCAGAAAACACATTGCTATGAGAGCTGTCTGAGATTTTGCTACCAAAGATTTTTTCTAGGATTTTTATGGCTTCATGACTTACATTTAAGTCTTTTATCCCATTTTGAGTTTATTCTTATATATGGTGTAAGTTGGTGGTCTAGTTTCATATTTTTGGATGTATCTGTCCAGGTTTCCCCACACCATTTACTGAAGAGACTATCTTTACTCCATTGTATTCTTTTGCCTCCTTTGTAAAATATTAATTGAGTGTAATGGCTGGGGTCAATTTCTGGAGTCTTTGTTCTGTTCCATTGATCTATATGCCTTTTCTATTTTTCCAGAACCAGGCTGCTTTTATTACAGTGGTTTTCTAGCATAATTTGATATCTGGTATTGTTATTCCTCCAAATTTGTTCTTCTTTCTCTAGATAGATGAGGTTATTTTGTTGTTATTATTGCTGCTGTTGTTCCATATAAATGTTCGGAATATTTTTTCTAGAACTTTGAAATATACTGTTGGTATTTTAATAGGGATTGAATTGAATCTATAGATTGGTTTGGGTAATGTGGACATTTTAATTGTGTTAATTCTATCAGTTCATGAACATGGTATATTCTTCCACTTGTTTATTCTTCTTCTATCTCTTTTTTCAAAGACAAGTAGTTTTCCATTAGGATACAAAATAGACTTTAAAATAGGCTATGGTTAAGAGACAAAGAAGGAAACTACATAAGTATAAAGGGAGCAAAACAACAGGAGGATGTAACCTTTGTAAACATTTATGTACCAAACATAAGAGTACTAAAATGTGTAAAGCATTTTTTTAATTTTTATAAATATATTTTTATTTTTTATTTTTGTTTTTATTTTTTTTCCTATTGCCCTCTCCCAGCCTTCCCCACACCCCAGTACATATCCTCACCTGTCTCCTCCCCCAAATGCTCTGTATCCATAAGCTATGCTTACATACATGCATACAGGTCCTTCGGTTGATCTCTTACAGCCCCCCCCAACAAACTCCCCTGCCTTCCCATTGTAGCATGGCAGTCTGTTCATTGCTTCTATGCCTCTATATCTGGTCTCCCTCTCTCCACCCCGATTTTTGCCTTTAAAAACATCTTGCCTTTGTAGGCTAGGAATAAACTTATAAGAGCAAAAAACATTTGAGTCCCAATTTCAATGTCTAATAGTTTTGAGTCCCAGTTTCAATGTCAAACAGTTCCTTCTGTGTACACATCATCAATGGTATCTGAATAGTGGACAAATGGTGGCAGTGCCAGTCCAACCTTCTCTGGTTTGGTCCTAGGCATCCTGTAGCGACACACAGCTGCTGACTGCTCGCATGGCAAGGCATCATCAATGTCTTCCATCTCTGGACTGTTTCTCCTCTTGTCTTCGTGGCTGGAGCAGACCTGCCAGTTCCTCTCTGTTGCAGGGAGTCCACTTAGTCTTGGAGTTGTTTTCTGAAAGTATATAAACATATTCTCAACCAAAAGTTAATAAAGAAATCTTTTCTATAAAATTGACTTGGGGTCCTTTTTATTTTTGCCTACCCGCTTTTCCTTTGGCTTATTTTGACACTATGTGTGTTTTTCATGGGTGTCTTACTGTTAGTATTATAAATGAAAATTAATTTTCTAAAGTGAAAATTTTCTAGATGTAATTTACTTACCAGATATTTTTCCTTACATGATATTATCCTACTCTTCCCTCCCCCCACTTTTTTGATTAATGAAGAGTTTTGTAAAGTTTTTTAATACAATCTTGATGACTTTAAATTTTAATTTTTGCACACTAATATACATGTTTTATGTTCATTGCATGTTAAGCAATTTTACCATGGGATGAGCTATCAATAGAAATTTTAATTAATACTTTAGGAACAGCTTTTTGTCCAGTACACTTAAATTTTCTTGGGTGTTCACTTATTTCAATTTGCCAATTTAAATTAATCTGAAAGCTTGATAACTCTTTTACTGTCAAATTTAATACTCTACCAACCATCTTACATGACCCTGTAAATATTAGTGGAACGGTTTATTTGCATTCTTGAGTAGGCACTGAGCATTCCTAGTGCTAGGCTGAATTTAGATATAGGGCAGCTGCTGTTGGCATGTTTCTGTCTCTTACCTAGGTCCTGATATGAGCTGGGCCAAGTCTCTCTCTGTTACTTGGGTCCTGATCTGTGCTGAGCATGGGAAGTGAAGAAGCCATGGGGGCAGAAGACCTCCCTCAGAAGGGATGAGGGTTCAGACCCCTGCAAGGTTGGGGGGGTGAGGGTCTATACTCTACCTCTGTTGACCCCCAAATTGTCTCCTGATGGCCCCTCTGTGACTGTGCCTGTCTTAGGTTGTTCCTTCCCTGAGGAATCTTACCTGTCTCTGTGTAAAGCAAATCTTGATGAACATTAAGGAAGAGAATATCAGTAATTCAGTCATACTAGGGAATCATAACACCCCTTTGACATCAATGAATAGATCTTCCAGACAGAAAATCAACAAAGAAACAGTGACCATAACACACACTAGATAAGATGGACTTAATAGATAGCTTTAGAAAATTTCATCCCACAGGAGCAGAATATAATTTTTTAAGTGCACATGGAACATTTTCTAGGATAGCCCACAGTTAAGACACAAAAAAAGTATCAGTATATTTAAGAAGGTTGAAATCATACCAAGCATCCTCTCTGACCATAATAAACTGGAAATCAGTCACAAGGGGGAAAAAAGTGAAAAACACATGAAGACTAAATAATAGAGGCTAAATAATACATTACTAAACAATGAATAGGTTAACAATGACAAGAAGGAAATAAAAATATACCTTGAAACAAATGAAAATAAGAATACAACAACCCAAAATCTATGGGACACAGCAAATGCAGTCCTAAGAGGGGAATTCATAGCATTACAGGCCTATCTTAAGACACAAGAAAAATCCCAAATAAACCATATAACTTTACATTTAAAGGTAATCGAAAAAGAAAAACAAACAAAGCCCAAAGTAAGTAGAAGGAAGGATGTAATATAGATCAGAGCAGAATTAAACAAAATAAAGTCTAAAAACAATGCAAAAGATCAATGAAATCAAGACCTGGTTCTTTGAAAAGATAACAATATTAACAAACCTTTAACCATACTCATCAAGATTAAAGAGAGTGGACCCAAATAAATAAAATCAGAAATGAAAGAGAAGTAACAACTGACACCAAAGAACTACAAAGAATTGAAAAAAATATTATAAACAGCTATATGCCAACAAATTGGACAATCAAATGAAATGAATAAATTACTAGAAACATATAATCTTCCAAAACGGAATCAGGAATAATTGGAGTATCTAGTTCTCTCTCTCTCTCTCTCTCTCTCTCTCTCTCTCTCTCTCTCTCTCTCTTATAATCCTCATCCAAGGATAAAATTTTCTATTGATTTTAGAGAGAGTGGAAAGGAGGGGCAGAAATAGAAACATCTATGTGAGAAAGACACATTGGTTGGTTGCCTCCTGCATGCACCCTAACTGGGGCTGAAGATTGAGTCTGTAACTGAGGTACATGCTCTTGACCGGAATTGAACTCACAACCCTTTAGTCTCTGAGCTAACATTCTAACCACTGAGCAAAACCAGCTAGGGTGAATCAGAGAATCTTAGCAGACAGATTACAACTATTGAAATTGAACCAGTACTCAAAAAGCTCTCAATAAACAGATCTTCTGGACAGGATGATTTCACAGATAAATTTTACTAAACATTCAAAGAAATAACATTCATCCTTCTGAAACTATTGCATAAAATTCAAGAAGAGAGAACATTCCCAAGCTTATTTTACAGGGCCAGCACTATCTTTATTCTAAAACCAGATAAAGACACTATAAAGAAGGAAAATTATAGGACAATATCCCTAGTGAACAAATATGTTAAAATCCTCAACATAATAGCAAACCAATCCAGAAACACATTAAAAAAGATTATACATCAGGATCAAGTGGGATTTTTCTGGATGTGGAAGGTTGGTGTAATATCCAAAAATTAATAAGCATGATATACCACATAAAATGAAGGATAAAATTCACATGATCATATTAATAGTTGCAGGAAAAGCATTTGTTAAAACCTAGCACCCATTTATGATTTAAAAAAAAAAAACCTCAGCAAAATGGGAATGAGGGAACATACCTCAATGTAAAAAGGTCAAACATGACAAACCCACAGCCAACATCATATTCAATTAACAAAAACTACAAGTGTTTCCCTTACGATCAGGAACAAAGCAGGGAATTTTACTTTCACCACTGTGATTCGACATAGTACTGGAAGTCCTAACCACAGCAATTAGACAGAAAGAAAAAAATAAAAGCTATCCAAATTTGAAAGGAGGAAATTAAACTCATTATTTTAATTGTATTTTTTGTATTGAGTTGTTTGACTTCACATGGTAATATCTAAATGTTTAAAACTGTCCCTTTTAAGTTATTTCCTTATATTATTGTTAGCCGTAGATTTCTGTCAAAACATTTTTTCTTTCCAAGTAGACTAAGGTCCTTGAGAGCAGGGACTTGGTTCTGTAGTTCTTTCTGTTCGACCCTCACTTCATACCGTGGAAATAACATATTGCTTTGCATATGATAGGCAGGCAATAGTTTTCAAATATTTTTATAACAGCATATTTACTCTCAGATATCTTATTGTTTGGGAGAGGTTTACTGTCAGTAAAAATTGAAATAGTCTAAATGAAGCAGGGCAAAATTACAATAAGTTGATTATCTTAGGCACAATACAACTGATTTTAAAATCTAAAAGGAAAACACATCTTG
The DNA here is from genome assembly GCA_011751065.1 of Lasiurus cinereus. Lineage (NCBI taxonomy): Eukaryota > Metazoa > Chordata > Mammalia > Chiroptera > Vespertilionidae > Lasiurus > Lasiurus cinereus. The sequence goes on from JAAGEH010000031.1 coordinate 5,422,579, forward strand.
CTGATTAAATGAAATGGCCTGGAGATCTAAAGAACATCTATATCATAAATGAGAAACAGTAAGATACTACAACTCATAAAGGAAAGTAAAAATCATTATGTCATTAGAATAAACTGTTTCTGGATTTAAATAGAACTATTTCAAAACTCTTAATAACCTCCAATTAGAGTTCTCTTTAGGTTTCCTTACATATTGTAGGTTAGTGTAAAGAATGCAAAAACGGTTGACTTCCATCAGAAGAATCTGTTTCTGGAATTTTTATTTTTACTCTCTTTCCCTCCATCTCACACTCTTTCCTCCCTGTTGTGTCCCCAACTACCACCACTAGAGCCTCTACACACATGAATGCACATAAGATAGAGAAAGGAGAGAGAGAGAGAGAGAGAGAGAGAGAGAGAGAGAGAGAGAGAGAG
>JAAGEH010000031.1:5424951-5483864 GCA_011751065.1 Lasiurus cinereus
TTCTTAACATTGCAAATCCATCAGAACTCTTTAAGTACTAGATTCTAAATGAGGTTCATTATAAATTGATGAACAAAAGGATAGATACAGAGGCAGTAAAGCATCAAATAGACTGTCAAATTACAGCAGGAAGATTAAGGAGAGGTGGGGTAGATAAGAGATCAACCAAAGGACTTGTATGCATGCATATAAGCATAACCAATGAACACAGGACACTGGGGGGTTGGGGTATGCCTGGGAGGGGGGCAATGCGAAGATATGTAACACAATAAAAAAATTAAAAATAAATAAATAAATGAGGCTCAGTGAAAACCAAATTTTTCATACCTTAATACCACTCCTCTTATTCTATCCTCCAGAATAAATTTTGCATGGTCCTCCTTTAACTGAAATACCTTTGTAAATTTCCTTCCATTTACCAAATCCCTAGCTATTCCCTTTGACAGCTACTCTGGTATTTTGGACAATATGAAGTTGATGCCCTATTTCTGAAATTTATTATTGTAGTGATGGGCATGGAGTTTTTGAGTTAGCAGACAATCACTGACTTGATTGTTGGGCTCTCCTTTCTAACCTTCCTAATCTTCCATCCCTTGAATTTCAGCATAACTCAGAGCTACAGAGAGCTATCTTGCCCACTGAATGCATACCTTGAACCACACTGTTTGAATGGGTTTTTCATAAAAAATGTGGACAGTTCTAGAAATGTGACCACATCATGTGGCAGAATCTATAGCAACCAAACTAACAGTATGTAACAAGAAGCTCCACTGCTCATGGAAGAATGCTTTTAGATGTAAAGTTTCCTAGAGGGCAGACATCATTCCATGTGTCGTGCAAAGAATAGCACCAAACATGTTTTATTAATGCTGATTAACTACCTAGAAGGCAGAATTGGCTTGACAAGATGGTGGAGTCCATTAATAGTAATGCAAGGTATGGTTGGCAAGTTGGGGTTCTCATTTCACCATAGTTGGAATTCTTCAAATGTCAGTGAAGCAGTCAAGGTTCAGCATTGCCAGATTCTATAACTGTATGCAAATTACTTAATACTCAGTTTTCTCTTCTACAAAATGGCAATTACAGTATTCTAAATTACTTCATAGCATTATTGTGAGGATTAAATAAAAGTACACATACTTAAAATATTTAGACTGGTACTAGACATAAAGTAAGCTCTAAGTCTTTGCTATTATAAATATTATTACTCTCAATAACATATCTCAAGAAAAAAATGTGAGTAGGTATTTCACCTCAGAGTTAAAAAATATTTTAACTAAAATGCATTGTTTGGCAAAAAAAAAGAACTCAAAAAGGATTTTTTAATTAGGAAAAAAATCAGGATAGAGAGAGTGTGATGGTGATTATTTTGGTTATCCTGCCCCTTGTATTTGAGACAAGATTCATAGTGGTTAAGCTCATAGGCTCTGGAGCCAGACTCCTTGGGTTCTAATCCCAAATCTAAGGCTTTCTATGAGGCTGTGGGTTATTTGCTTAATTTCCCTAGTTCTTTTATCTATAAAATAAGGCTGATTAGACCTACCCTGCAGTGCTACTGTGGGGATGAAAGATGAAGCCCATAGAACAGTTTCCTGGTATGTAATGCACATAAAAATAAATTAGTTACTTTTTAAATTTAATAAATCTCTATTGTTCAGATAATTACAATTGTTCCTCTTTTTTCTCCCATAGCTCCTCTCTACCCAGTTCCCACCTCACCCTCTGCCCTTACTCCCCTCCCCACTGTCCTCATCCATAGGTGTATGATTTTTGTCCAGTCTCTTCCCACACCCCCTATACCGCTTTCCTCCCGAGAATTGTCAGTTCATTCCCTTTCTATGGCCCTGATACTATTATATTCACCAGTTTATTCTGTTCATCAGATTATTTATTCACTTGATTTTTATATTCACTTGTTGATAGATATGTATTTGTTGTTCATAATTTTTATCTTTACCATTTTCTTCTTCTTCCTCTTCTTAAAGAATACCTTTCAGCATTTCATAATACTGGTATGGTGGTGATGAATTCATTTAGCTTTTTCTTATCTGTGAAGCTCTTTATCTGCTCTTCAATTCTGAAAAATAGCTTTGCTGGGTAGAGTAATCTTGGTTGTAGGTTCTTCTATTCATCACTTTGAATATTTCTTGCCAAACCCATCTGGTCTTCACAGCTTCTGTTGAGAAATAAACTGTCAGTCATATTAGTGCTTCCTTGTAGGTAACTGTTTCCCTCTTGCTGCTTTTAAGATTCTCTTTTTATCTTTTGCTCTTGGCATTTTAATTATGATGTGCCTTGGTGTGGTTCTCTTTGGATTTCTATTGGGGTTCTCTGCACTTCCTGGACTTGGAAGTCTATTTCTTCCACCAGGTGGGGGAAGTTTCTGGTCAATGTTTCTTCAAATAGATTTTCAGTATCTTGCTCTCTCTCTTCTTCTGGCACCCCCCATAATTTGGATCTTGGTATGCTTGAAGTTGTCCCAGAGAATCCTTACACTATCTTCATATTTTTGTATTCTCTTTTCTTTTCTGGTTGAGGCTTTTTTGTTTGTTTGTTTGTTTGTTTGTTTGTTTGTTTTGCTTTTTTGTATTTCAAATCTTTGACTGGATTTTTGTGATCCTCTAGTCTGCTGTTAGATCTCTGTACTATATATTTTTTTTTTATTTTAGTCAGTGTATGCTTAATTTCTAGTTGGTCCTTTTTTATATCCTCAAGGGCCTTGCTAAATTTCTCAGCCTTTTTTAGAAAATTCTTGAAAAACCTTATAACTGTGGTTTTGAACTCTATATCCAGGCATTTGCTTTCCTCCATTTCTTTCATTTGTGATCTGTTTCTTTGTCTCCACATTTTGGCTGCTTCCCTGAGTTGATAGAGTAGTTTGTGTGCTAGGTGCCCTATATTGCCCAGTGGTTCAACCTCCCTAGTTACCTGAGGTGAATACTCTTGGTGCACCCCTTTGTGGACTGTGTGCACAGTCCTGTTGTAGTTAAGTCTTGATTGTTGTTGGTATCACTTGGAGGAATTTACCTCCAGGCCAATTGGCTGTAACAACTGTGTCTATGCTGAGAGAACTTCTGTGCTGGATACACCCTTATGAGACAAGATTTACAAAAGCCTCTGTGCTCAGCTTGGATGGGGTGCAGTCTCAGGGAACAGCAGACAGTATCGGTTTCCTTTCAGCCCTGCCCTAATAGGCCCCTGTGTCTCAATGTTCCATGGTAATCACTGAAAAAACCTCTGAGAGAACGTCGCCCTTGAGTTCTGCCCACTGCCAGACAGTCCAGTTTCTCCCCAAATGAGTCTGGGTCACTAGAGTCTTACCCAGAACTGGAGTTCAGTGCAGTTGGAGCTTTTGTCTCCCTTCTACTTGAGAAAGCCAGCCATGTACTCAGTTGCTCACCCTCTTTGCAAGTGCCTTGGTACCTCTGCCTTCTAAAGTTCCTCTGAATCTTGGTGTGCTTTTCTCTTTCCTGACAGTTCAGTTTCACCTATATGAGTCTGGGTCCCCAGAGTCTCGCCTGGAACTGGAGTTCATCACAGTCAGGAGCTTTTGTCTCCTTCCTGCTTAAGAAAACTACCCACACACTCATTTGCCAATCTTTTACACACATGTCTCAGTACCTCTGCCTCCTGCAGCTCCTCTGAGTCTCAGTGTGCTTTTCTCTTTCCTTCTAGTTGTAGGATTTCTACTCAGCCAGCCTACCTGTGGTTCTGGATGATGTCATATTGACTTTTAGCTGTGATTTTGAAATTGTTGTACAAGGCATAGTTTAGGTGTTTTCCTATGCTGCCATCTTGGTTTCTCCAAATTAGTTATTATGAGTATGTTTTTCTATTATGAGTTATTAAGAGTAAGAATTGAAATTAGTTCTAAATATTCAAAGGTTTGAAGAGAAGTTAAGTAAGTCACATACCCTCTATGGATTTTTGTTTATCTATGTGTAAAATGACATTGTGGGACTGTATCATAGATTTCTCAAACATTTTTTGGTTGCAAAAACTTTTTACCAAAATCAAGAAATGCTTCTTTTTTACTTAAACATTGGTCAAAAAAAGTATGATAACTTACATATTTCTTAGGTCTTCTTATTCCCCAAAACAAAGAGTGATCCTTTCTTTTTTTTATTTTATATTATTAATTTTTATACATATCTCCCATTACCCCCTCCCTCCCAGGCATACCCCAAGCCCCCAGATTCTATGTTCATTAGTTATGCTTATATGCATGCATACAAGTCCTTTGATTGATCTCTTATCTACCTCCCTTAACCTTAATATTCTTGCTGTAATTTCACAGTCTGTTTGATGCTTTACTGCCTCTGTATCTATCCTTTGGTTCATCAGTTACTAATTTTATTATACACAAATGAGTGAGATCATGTGGTGCTTCTCCTTCATTGACTGGCTTATTTCACTAAGCATAAGGCTCTCCAGGTGCATCCAGGTTACTGCAAATGGTAAGAATTCCTTCTTTTAATGGAATCATAGAATTCCATTGTGTAGATGTACCACTGTTTTCTGATCCACTCATCTGCTGACAGGCACCTAAGCTGTTTCCAAATTGTAGCTATTGTAAATTGTGCTGCTATGAACATAGGGGTGCATAAATCTTTTCTGATTGGTGTTTGTGATTTCTTAGGATAAATTCCTAAGAGTGGGATTGCTGGGTCAAATGGGAAATCCATTTTTAGTTTTTTGAGAAAACTCCATACTATTCTCCACAGTGGGTGCACCAGTCTGCATTCCCACCAACAGTGCACAAGGGTTCCTTTTTCTCCTCATCCTAGCCAACACTTGTCGTTTGTTGATTTGTTGATGTTTGCCATTCTGACAGGTGTAAGATGGCATCGCATTGTTCTTTCGATTTGCATCTCTCAGATAATTAGTGACTTTGAACATGGTTTCATGTGTCTCTAGGCCTTCCTTCTGTCATCTTTTGAAAAGGTTCTATTTAGGCCCGTTGCCCATTTTTTTTATTGGATTATTTATTTTCCTTTTATTAAGTTGTATAAGTTGACTATAGATGTTGGAGATTAAATCTTTATCAGTGATAACATTTGCAAATATGTACTGTCATAGAGTGGTCTTTCTTGGTGTTTTGTTGATTGTTTATTTTGTTGTGCAAAAGCTTTTTATTTTGATGTAGTCCCATTTGTTGATTTTTTGTTTAGCTTCCATTGCCTTTGGAGCAGTATCAGTGAAGAAGTTCTTTCGGCATATGTCTGAGATTGTGCTGCCTGTGAATTCCTCTAGTATTTTTATGGTTTCCCGTCTCATGTTTAAGTCCTGTATCCATTTTGAGTTTATTTTTGTATTTGGTGTAAGTTGGTGGTCCAGTTTCATTTTGCATGTATCTGTCCAATTTTCCCAACACCATTTATTGAAGAGGCTATCTTGGCTCCATTGTATGTTCATGCCTCCTTTGTCAAATATTAGTTGAGCATAGTGGTTTGGGTGGATATCTGGGTTCTCTATTCTATTCCATTGGTCTATATGTCTGTTCTTGTGCCAGTAGCAGGTTGTTTTGAGAACAGTTGCTTTGTAATATAGCTTGAAATCTGGTATTGAGATCCCACCTACTTTATTCTTCTTCCTCAGAATTGCTGTGGCTATTCATGGTCTTTTTTTGTTCCAGATGAATCTATGAAGAATTCTTTCTAGGTCTGTGAAATATACCCTCGGTATTTTTTTAATTATTTTTTAAAAATATATTTTATTGATTTTTTACAGTGTGGTAGGGAGAGAGATAGAAAGTCAGAAACATCAATGAGAGAGAGACATTGATCAGCCGCCTCCTGCATGCCCCACTGTGGAAATGTGGCCTCAAGGAAGGTACATGCCCCAACCAGAATCAAACCCGGGACTATTCAGTCCGCAAGCTGACACTCTATCCACCTAGCCAAACTGGTCTCGGCTGTCCTTGGTATTTTAATGTGTAGTGCATTGAATCTATAGATTGCTTTGGGGAGTATGGACATTTTAATGATGTTGATTCTCCCAATCCATGAGCATGGTATGCTCTTCCATCTGTTACCATCTTCCTCTATCTCTTTTTTCAGTGTCCTGTAGTTTTCTACATATAGGTCTTTTACCTCTTTAGTTAGGTTTATTCCTAGGTATCTTAATTTTTTTGGTGCGAAGGTAAATGGGATTGCTTTTTGAGTCTCTCTTTCTGTAATGTCACTATTTGAGTATAGAAATACCACAGATTTTTGGCATTAATTTTGTAACCTGATACATTGCCAAATTCATTTATTCAGTCAATTAGATTTGGGATGGAGTCCTTTGGGTTTTCTATGTACAGTATCATGTCATCTGGAAATAAGGACAGCTTTACTTCTTCTTTTCCAATTTGGATGCCTTTTATTTCTTCTTCTTGTCTAATTGCAATGGCTAATACTTCTAGTACTATGTCGAACAGGAGAGGTGAGAGTGGGCATCCCTGTCTGGTTCCTATTCTTAGGGGAAATGTTTTTAGTTTTTGCCCATTGAATATGATGTTAGCTGTGGGTTTATCATATATCGCTTTTATAATGTTGAGGTATGATCCTTCTATTCCCACTTTGTTGATAGTTTTTATCAAGAAAGGGTGTTGGATTTGGTCAAATGCTTTTTCTGCATCAATTGATATGACTGTGATTTTTATCTCTCAATTTTTTTATGTGATGCATCATGTTTATTGATTTGCAGATATTGCACCATCCCTGCATTCCTGGGATGAATCCTGCTTGGTCATGGTGTATGATCTTTCTGATGTACTGCTGGATCCGATTTGCTAGAATTTTTTTGAGGATTTTGGCATCTATGTTCATGAGAGATATTGGCCTATAAGTCTCTTTCTTTGTGTTGACTTTATCTGGTTTTGCTTTAGGGTGATGCTGGCTTCATAGAAGGTATTTGGAAATGTTCCTTCTTCTTGAATGTTTTTGAATAATCTGAGGAGGATAGGTTTAATTCTTCCTTGAATATTTGGTAAAACTCTCCTTTGTAGCCATCTGGTCCCAGGCTTTTATTTGCTGAAAGCTTTTTGATGACTGCTTCAATTTCTTCCATAGTTATTGGACTATTAAGATGTTTAGATTCCTCCTCGTTGAGTTTTGGAAAGTAATATTTCCCTAGGAATACAGTGATACCTAGAGATACGAGTGCCCTAACATACGAGATTTTTGAGATACGACCATCGAGTGAGCGATTTTTGCTTTGAAATAGGAGCAACATTTGAGATACAGGTAATCGCATGGATTGGCTGGCTGCACATGACCCACCAGTTTACCGTGACTCGAGTATCTCATAGTTTCCCACTCCTCAAGGTTACGGAACGAATTAAACTCATATCTCAAGGTACCACTGTATGTCCATTTCTTGCATGTTCTTCACTTTATTGGAATAGAGTTGTTCATAGTATTTTTTAACAATCTTTTGTATTTTGGCGGGGTCTGTTGTTATTTCTCCTCTTTCATTTCTGATTTAGTTTATTTGGGTCTTCTCTCTTTTTCTTGGTGAGCCTGGCTAGAGGTCCATCAATCATGTTTATCCTTTCAAAGAACCAGTTCTTGGTTTTGTTGATCTTTTGAATTGTTTCTTTGGTCTCCATGTTGTTTATCTCTGCTCTGATCTTTTCTCTTTTCTTCCTTCCGCTTACACTGGGCTTTTCTTGTTGCTCTCTTTCTAGGTCTTTCAGTTGTAGGGTTAGGTAATTTATTACCATTGTTTCCTGTTTTTTTCAGTAGGCTTGTAGGGCTATAAACTTCCTTCTCAAGACTGCTTTTACTGTGTCCCATAAATTTTGTATTGTTGTGTTATCATTGTCATTTGTTGTCCTGATGTTTTTATTTCTTCCTTGATCTCTTTGGTTACACAGTCGTTGTTTAATTGCATGCTGTTTAGTCTCCATGTGTTTGATTTCTTTCTATTGTTTTTATTATAGTTGATTTCCAGTTTTATGCCACTGTGGTCTGAGAAAATGCTTGATATGATTTCTATCTTCTTGAACTTGAAGAGACTTTTCTATGACCCAATATATGATCTATCTTTGAAAATGACCCATGTGCACTAGAGAAGAATGTATATTCTGTGGCTTTGGGGTGTAATGTTCTGAAGATGTCAATTAATTCCATCTGGTCTAGTGAATCATGTAGGATTGATGTTTCTTTGCTGATTTTTTGTTTAGAGGATTTGTCCAATGGTGACAGTGGGGTATTAAAGTCTCCTACTATGATTGTATTGCTGTCAATCTCTCCCTTAATATCCTCCAGGAGTTTTTTTTATGTATTTAGGTGCTCATATATTGGGTGCATATATGTTTTCCAGAGTTATTTCTTATTGTTGGATTGTTCCCTTTAGTATTATGAAGCGGCCTTCTTTATCTCCTGTTATGTCCTTCACTTTGAGATCTAATTTGTCAGATATAAGTATTGCAACCCCAGCTTTTTTTTCATTTCCATTTGCCTGAAATACCATCTTTCATCCCTTCAACCTCAATCTGTGTGCATCTCTTTTTCTGAGGTGTGTTTCTTGTAGACCGCAGAGATATGGATAATGTTTTCTTATTCAATCGGTTACACTATGTCTCTTGATTGGAGCATTTAATCCGTTTACATTTAAAGTTATTATTGATAAGTACTTATCTGTCACCATTTTTAGTCTTTACCCCAGAGTTCCTTCTTCGCTTCCTATTCATTTTTATTACAGCAGACCTTTTAACATTTCTTGCATTGCTGGTTTGGTGGTAATATATTCCCTTAGTCCTTTTTTGTCTGTGAAGCTTCTGATTTCACCTTCAATTTTCATTGAAAGCCTTGCAGGGTACAGTATTCTTGGATTCAGACCCTTTCTTTGCATGACTTTGTATATTTCATTCCATTCCCTTCTGGCCTGATGAGTTTCTGTTGGGAAATCTGTAGCTAGTCTTATAGGGGTTCTTTGTAGGTAACTTTCTGTTTCTCTCTGGCCGCTTTTAAGATTCTTAGTTTGTTATTGGTGTTTGCCAATTTAATTATAATGTGCCTTGGTGTCAGTTTTGTGGGGTTCATTTTCCTTGTGCCTCTGTGAGCTTCTTGGATTTGTGTTGGTTTTTTCTTTCCTATATTGGGGAATTTTTTTGTCAGTATTTCTTCAAACAGTTTCTCTAATCCTTGCTCAGTTTCCACTGTTTCTTGAACCCCAATTATGTGGATGTTGTTTTGTTTCATGTTAAGAGTGATCCTTTCTACTCTGTCTCAACTCTGTGACACCAAAATTGTGGAAATAAAGTATGTTACCCCCAGCTTAACTGCTCACTCCAGCTGGTAATGGAAATTGGGTATCATTATTTAGTAGCGAAAGCTGCGGCAAGCATCTGAGGGCATTTTATTTATCAATTGTTTATTTTTGTTTCCTCCAAACCTAACATTGGTCAATGGAGTTACACAGACCAACTGGTAAGTAAAAGGACTAAGGTTAGTGTATTAGCTTGTTTTCCATCCTGTCCTATTTTTATACTTAATGCCAATAATACTGCTCTAAAAAATACAGCTTAGGATATCAGCTCAAAGCTAAGACAGGAAACTCCAATATTGTTCCTTCTTCACTGGGTGTCAATTCCGGAGAAGTCACTTCACTTCTCTGAACTAGGAGAAAATAGTTTGCATAGTTCTCTTTCTTCTCATAAAGACACTTTATGGAGAGCAGAAAGAAGATCAAAAGAGGGTCAAAGGTACCAACCTCCAGCTATAAAATAAATAAGTCATGGAGATGTAATGTGCAGCATGGTGACTATAGTCAATAATGCTGTATTGCATATTATTTCAAAGTTGCTAAGAGAGTAAATATTAAAAGTCCTCATAATAAGAAAAATAAATTGTGTAACTATATAAGGTGACATGATAACTGGACTTACTGTGGTGATCATTTTGCAATATATGCAAATACTGAATCATTACGTTCTACACCTGAATCTAAATAATGCTATATAGAAATTATACCTCAATAAAGAAAGCAATACCATATGAATTCGTGTGTGTGTGTGTGTGTGTGTGTGTGTGTGTGTGTTAATGTGTATATTTCAGGGAGGAGAGGGAGAGAGAGATACTAACATCAATGAGAAAGAAAATCATGATTCAGCTGTCTCCTGCATGCCCCCTACCGAGGATCAAATCTGCAACCTGGGCATATGTCCTGACCAGGAATCAAACTAAAATCCCTTAGTTCATAGGTCAATACTCATCCACTGAGCCATGCTTCATGGGCCATATGAATTCACTTTTATGTGTAATCTAAAGAACAAAACAACTGAACAAACAAAATAAAAGATAAACAGACCTATATATATATATGAAGAACAAACTGATGGTTGCCAGATGAGAATAGGGTGGATGGAAGGGCAAAAAAGGTAATAAAATAGCCAAATTTCCAGTTATCAAATAATATCATAGGAATGTAATGTACAGCACAGGAAATATAGTCAAGAATATTGTAATACATTGTGTGGTGTCTGGTGGGTACTAGACCTAACATGGTGATCACTTCTTTCAGTTACATAAATGTTGAATAACAAGTAACCATGGTGTACACCTAAAACTAATATAATATTGTATGTTAGCTATATTTTAATAGTTTTTAAAAAGAAATTATGACATTCTTTTTAATGCTGGAATAAGCCATCCCCAAATTCCTTAAACCCATGGTTAAAAAGCAACACTATTACTTGATGTGTTTAACACGTTGACTAGGAATCAGTACCTTGCACATATACTTTCATAATTCAGCAGGACTGCTCAGGCTGACTCCAGGCATGCTGAAATCAACCCTCAGCGATACTCCCAAGATTAAGGTAGTATGTATGATGGACAGTGTCTCTGTACTCAAGCAGCTAATACATTGTGTGATGTTAGGTTCATATTTTCTCTCTAGATCTGTTTTTTAATCTGGAATACAACTTGGACTGGGGGAAAAAGATAGGCCAGGATATTCAAAAATGTTAAGCAGCAATGGCATTCTCTCCATTACCATCTTTCAAGAGAAATGTTTCTCCAATGGCGACCACTCCACTAGTCACTGCAGTGAAATCATCTGGAGTACTTGTTAAAATGTTAAATTCCTCAGTGGTATCCAAACCCATTGAATCTGAATCTTTGTTAGTGGAGTTTGGGAATTGACATTTTAATAAGCTTCCCAAGTGATTCCTTCCCACTAAGAGACTTTCTTAAGAACCACTGATCTAATAATTGTCAGCTCCCTTTATCCAGCTTGAATGGTTGATAGATCTGTGGGTTCTGAATTATGGAAAAGTCAGTTATTGACAGTAAATTGGTATAGTTGTAGCTGTATAAAAATTAATTATGTAACAAGATTTTCTGACAAGGTATTTAGGCACTTAGGAATGTTGAACCAATGAATGCTGCAGAAATTTTAAGCACATATTTATGTTTTTTAAATAAGGAAAGAAGGTTTGGTAGTTTAGGGGAAAGCCTGAAGTATATGAAAGGGGGCTCAGAGTTTTGTCTCTAGGAATAACAATAAAAATAATTAATGGGGATAAAATCCTCTCATGTTCTCGATACATTTCTTAAGTTCTATGAACATAAATGAATTTATTTTATAACTAAGAAAACTGGGGCTTAGAGAGAGAAAGTCACTTGTCCAAGGTCACATACCTAGATAAGTTTTTACTAAATCAGTCATTGATGGGAAGACCAAACTTACTTGGTTTATTTGCCTAGCTGCCCATTTTTCCCTCTTCTCCTCCAATTTTGAGAAAAAAAGTAACATTTCTTCCGCTATATTTTTACCTTACAATTAGGGATTATTACTTGTCAACTGAAGTAGGAGCCTTTCTGGAATTTTGGGCAGACCATCTAAAAGAGATATACTGAAGTTTTATGACTGAAAGTGAAAATATTCAAAAAACACTGCCAGAGATCTTCAGCTGCTCTAATGAAGCTTTCAAACTGCTGAAGCTAGACCTTTTGTTTCACAGTTATCAACTGGAGCAACCAGGAAAAAAATTTTTTTAAATAACTTACAAGTTATGTGAATAAATGTGGTATTCAGTTAAGCATATAGTAAAATGAGATAATCAAACAATTGTACTTGCCACTCTGTGGTTGGCTGTAAACTCTGCCTATGCTGCTAACTCCACTTTAAAGATGCCTGTCAGACATTGGCAAGAGGAAGACAGTGCAATTAAAGGTAAAAGTGGCTTCTCTCTAAAAACAGAGTTAGAATGAACATATGCCTTCAACCCTTCTCAAGAAAATGAGCCACAACTAGCTAGTAAAATGTAGCTGCACAGGCTGCCTGGCAAAGAATTTTCTTACATCACTAAGCAGCAGAATACATTGAACATATGATGCTATGGATGCAAAGGACCTTCCAGATCATCTAGCTCAATTTCTTTCCTTTTATAACTGAAGAAATTGAGGCTCAGAGAGGGAAAGTAATTAACCCAAGATCACACAGCTAGATCATTGCTTATAAACATTCCGTAAATCAAACCAATCATTCTATACATTACAAAACAAAAAATAAAATTTAAAATATGCAATAAAGATTAACCACATTTTAAAATAATTTATAAATATATTAATAACTCAAAAATGTTTTTTTACTTCCCTAAAAATATATTAAACTAATTGTTGTGGGGCAACCTGCAAGAGATGACCACCAGAAACAGAGATCAAAATTTATGAGCCCTTATTAAGTTGGCCAGCGCCTACAGTTGGAGCACTTCACCATGGCAAAGGCTGAACTGCAGTCCAGACCACATGTGTTACAGCAAATTTATACTCAGAAACCACGAGAGGGAGTTAGGACTCTTACAATGACAATCTAAAGGTTACAAAAGTTATTTCAGTTGTTTCCAAGAAACTCAGGGCACAGGTACAACACCTGGGCACACTTGACCGGAGCATGAACCACCCTCTCCCCCCAAACTCCAACAAACCCATTGTTCAGTGACCTACTCCATCTTCCTCTGTCTCAATGCACCCTGCCTCCTGGGGCAACAGAGGAGCTGTGCAATGTTTTCAGTCCAGAACATTATGTTTGCAGCCCAGAACACTAATGTCTGTATAGATATCAAAGTGTTTAATAACCTTCTTTTTCAAAATCTTAGTCCAATACTTCATTGTACAATATGAAGTTCTAATTCTAAGTTCAGTAACTTCAATTCTTTGTGTTAATGACTGGTGAACCCTCCCTTTCAAAAGATACCTCAGAAAGACTTTTGGCAGATCTTTTTGGACCACTTCCTATAAGTTTATTAATTAAATTGTTGCTGTATTGATTTGGTAATGTGCCTGACATGAGCTACTTCTAGGAGTAGATCCTTCTGGGAGCAGAATGGCATTAGCTCTGCCATTTTCTTACTGTTCTCGTGTGCTTACACTACATTTTTCCTTAATCCCTGGTTTGTTTGCAGGAGAAATTTAAAAGTATTTGTTTATGTCATAAGGATTAGAATTAAACATAAAAAACATGCTCTTTGGTTCCACATAAGCAGGAATAGACAAACTGCAATACAGTTCAATAATGCAGAGAGTAAATGAAGGAGTGATGATGGTATCATTAGCTTCCCTTTGTTCTATGACTTCCACCCTGCCTTTCAGATACTTCCCTTAGTCTTCATAGCCTGGGACTGGCTGAGTTCCTCCAATTCCCCTCTGAACTCCAGTTCTATGGTCTCCTCATATCTTGTCCCATAGTAACCAATAGAGAAGTTACAGCAATTGGAAGATAGATATGTACCATAGAGTACTTCTCAGAGGAAGCTACATCTGGTTTGGACCTTGAATAATAATATCAATATAATCCTATGTAATAAAAGCTTAATATGCCAATTGTTCGAGCAGGAGTTCACTCACTCATTATGATGTATGCTAACCACCAGGGGGCAGCATGGAACATGTTGGGTGTTGTCAACTTAGCCCTAGCAGTGGGTGGCAGTGGAGGTGTTGCTGGCCCAGATGAGCTCCTACGAGAGGGGGACTGTGGCAGAATGGTGGAGCAGGGAGCAGGCAGCACCAGACCAAGACCGGTGTGAGCAGGGGGTGAAGGCGATCACCCCGCCAATCGCCCTGCAGACAGCAGTAGCAGGGAGGGGCCAGTGCTAGGCTCCCAGAAGATGAGGGAGCAGGTTGAGGGGCCCATCCCCAATCAATTGTTCTGTAGGCAGGATGGTGGAGGGGGTAAGGGGGAAGCACCAGGTCACAGTGGGGTGCCAGGTGGGGCTGTGGAGCTGTGAGGCTGGGGGCCTGAGCTGGAGCTGTGAGCCTGGGGGTGTGAGCTGGAGCCTGATCCTTGCAGGCCACTCTGAGGGACCCCGCCCATGTATGAATTTGTGCACTAGGCCTCAAATAGTAATAATAATAGTAGTAAAGTGATGATGATGATGATGATGATGATGATGATGGGCAGAATTTTCTAGGAAACAAAGAGGAAAGGCATCCCAGGAAGAAATAACAATATGAGAACTGTCAAAAAAAAGGGGGTAGGTAGTTGTGTTCATAGAATTTGGAGATAGGCAGGCTATGTGTTCTGATCCCTAGATCTGGCCATGGTCCTCACCTCTCTCACATGTCACCATTGACTTCCTGTGCTCACCTCTATCAACCCCACTCCTTTAATTAAAATCTTTTGGTAATTCTACTTAGGCATCTGTATTTTCTAATCTAGATTTGGGAACACCAAAACATACCATGGCTATGATCATGGCTATATACTTTTTTTTTAACCACATCCTTCCACTTCCTATTGAAATATTATGTAATGGCTCTCTTTTGCCTCCTTATTGCCTACCAAGTTAATTCCATGTACATTAATTTATCTTCTATCACCCTCACCTAAACCTCATTTTGGTGTGCTAAAATACTTTCTTGAGCCTTCCTTTTATCATTATTTAACACAACATTCCTCTTCTGTAACAATTCATTCCCCTCCTCTACCAATCCATACCACTCTCTTCAAAGCCCACCTCTAATTCCTCTAAGAGGTATTTCCTCATATTATTCTACCCTATCCTGTTTACTGCATACTCCCACATCACTTCAAGCTATTGTAATCTCTTTGGATTAGAGTCAAACCTCACCTTTTTTTAGATCAGTTGAGCATTCTAATGAATAAATAAAAATAAAAATTTGAAGACTATGGAGCTTGTAATACTTTTTAATTGCATGTATCCACCTAAACCAGTATGTCACAACATATTACCAAATAGCAGGCTGGCCAGGTTTGCTTTATTAAGATTTGTGTACTAAGTGTATGAGTAAATAACAGCATATTTTGTAATCAAAGAAAACACGATAATTTCAAGAGAAACATCAAAAGTGCTTTATTCAAAGTAATGTCCATCTCTAGCTACACATTTCCTCATCTTTGAGGTAATCTGTGGATACCTTCCCAATAGAACTATTCTTGTTTTGAGACAAACAATTCAGAGACCCAATTTTCCACTTCTTTGTATATTTTGAAGTGCTGCTCAGAAAGTGCATGTGCTATGGATCAGAACAAGTGGTAATCTGAAGGAGCAAGATCTGGTGAATACAGTGGGCAGCGGGTGGGTTAATATTCAGAGGCAAGGTATTTTAATGTGTCTTTAAACTAGTTTTGAAGTGTGTGATGGTGCGTCATCATGAAGCAAAATTACTTTGCTGTGTCTTCTGGAACATTTGGTCATTTCATGATCTAAGAATGGCTCAAATTGGTTATTTGTTGTCCGTGGCTATCAGTATTAACGATTTCACCTAGTTTTAGAAGCTCATTATGCACATCTTCCTGATCTCACCAAACAAATCACTTTTCAGTGATTTGGCCTTGCAGTCAATTTGATGGTTGACCTAGATCAATCCATGATTTTGTGCATTTTGGACTCTCAAAATAAATCCACTTTTCTTAACATTTTTGTTTATTGTTTCCTCAAAAATTTAAAAATGGAACTGCCATTTGACCCAGTAATACTTTTAGGAATATATGCCAAGAAAACAGAAACACCAGTCAGAAAAGATATATGCACATCTATTTTCATAGCAGCACAATTTACAATAGTTAAGATTTGGAAACAGATTAAATGCCCATCAACAGATGAGTGGGTTAGAAAACTGGAGAACATCTATACAATGGAATATTATGCTGCTGTAAAAAAAGAAGTAACTCTTAACATTTGCAGCACCACTTTTCATCACCAGTCCAATTTGATGCAAAAAAAAGACTTTCTTTCATGCTATTGAAGCAAAATTTATTGATGACTTTTCAGTTTTCCATTTGTCTTTCATTCAGTTGATGTGGCACCCATTTTCCTTCCTTTAAAATCTTTCACATTGCTTGTAAACAATCAGAAATTGTTTGCTGAACAATATTTAATCTTTCTGTAAGTTGTTTTTGAGTTTGACATGCATCTTTATCCAATAATGCTTGTAATTGTTGGTCTTCAAACTTTTTCAGTTGACCTGGATATTCTTTGGCTTTCATATTGAAATCATCACATCTAAAGCATTTAAACCAGCATTCACAAGTATCTTGAGATGGACCATATTCACCGTAAGCTTCCTGAAGTATTCAGCAGCACTTTCATTCAAAATAAATTAATGAATTAAAACTTCCTGCAAATTTTCTTTTTTGGCATGAAATTTGACATTTTTAAGTGTAAAAATATGATGTTAATACCTTCAGCAAAGTTGACATATGAAGTTTTGAAGCTTGTTGTCAATACAACAAAACAGCATACATATTAAATTGCATATGTACATATCAACATATGTGTAATTCCATCTATTGAAAGAAATCCACATTATTAACCAGTACGCCTAATAAAATTATAATTAGTACAATAATTAGATATATGTAAGATACCTATGAGCTAAGTTGATACATGTGAGCTAATGGGTTACTTAAAAAGAGTTTTATTACATTAAGCACTCTCATATATGGAGTGCTTAATGTAATAAGGTACCTGGTGCCATACCACCTCCCACTGCCACCTCCTATCTACAATCTCAGAGTAAGTGTGCATTTGTTGTGCTCCCCATTTCCTCCACTTAGTCACACCAGGAAATTATTTCATACACACACACACACACACACACACACACACACACACTTCCATTCCCTTCCGATATCTTCTCCCTAGCACAGTTTTCGATTCCAGAAACTATTCTCCATCACTTAAACTGAGTGGCCAGATTATTATTATCTCTGAATGCATAATAATCTGGCCACTTAGTGTGTGTGTGTGTGTGTGTGTGTGTGTGTGTGTGTTTTAGAGACCTGGTTCATGAATTCATGTATGGGAGGGGTCTGGCTGCTTGGTCAGGAGGACAGGACATGGGCGGTTGGCTGGCCTGCCTGCTGGTCAAACTCCTGGTCAAAGGGACAATTTTCATATTAGCCTTTTATTGTATAGGGAATACACTGAGTGGCCAAGTTATTTTGCATTCAGAGATCATAATCATCTGGCCACTCAGTAAATCATAATCATCTGGCCATCCAACTAGTAGTCATTCCTCTATTAATTTTAAATAATATGTTAAGGGGATGGTGCTATTGATATCCAAACATCAGATCTGGTGTCATTAACATCTAAAACCCTTTAAATGGAAGGGAATGGGGTTTTTTGAGCACTTGCTATAAACCAAGTGTTATAATAGGTTCTAAGTATACAGAATTTCACTTAGTTGTGAAAACATAGATACTACTATCACCATTTTATAGATGAGGAAATTGAAGTTCAAAGAACCTAAATCATACAGCTAGAAAGTTGCAAACTCCTTATCACTCTACTCCAAAATCTGAGAAGGTCTCTACAGATTCTTCAAGCCTTTACTAAGCTCTATTTACTTCCTTGAACTATTTTTTTTTTCTTAATTTAGGACCATTTTTAAGATACGTACATCAAACAAATTATTATATCCACTTATTGTCTTTCTTTTTTTTTATTGTGTTACAAGTATACATATCTCCCCATTTCCCCCCTCCCTCCCAGGTATACCCCAATCCCCCAGTGTCTATGTTCATTGGTTATGCTTACATGCATAGATACAAGTCCTTTGATTGATCTCTTATCTACCTCACATCTCCTTAATCTTCTTGCTATAATTTCACAATCTGTTTGATGCTTTACTGCCTCTGTATCTATCCTTTTGTTCAGCAATTTACAATGTTCTTTATTATCCACAAATGAGTGAGATCATGTGGTGCTTCTCCTTCATTGACTGTCTTATTTCACTAAGCATAAGGCTCTCCAGTTCCATCCAGGTTGCTGCAAATGGTAAGAGTTCCTTCCTTTTCAAAGCAGCATAGAATTCCATTGTGTAGATGTACCACAGTTTTCTGATCCACTCATCTGCTGACGGGCACCTAGGCTGTTTCCAAATTGTAGCTATTGTAAATTGTGCTGCTATGAACATAGGGGTGCATAAATCCTTTCTGACTGGTGTTTGTACTTTCTTAGGATAAATTCCTAAGAGTGGGATTGCTGGGTCAAATGGGAGATCCATTTTTAGTGTTTTGAGAAAACTCCATACTGTTCTCCACAGTGGCTGCAACAGTCTGCATTCCCACCAACAGTGCACAAGGGTTCCTTTTTCTCCGCATCCTCGCCAACACTTGTCATTCGTTGATTTTTTGATGATTGCCATTCTGACAGGTGTAAGATGGTATTGCATTGTCATTTTGATTTGCATCTCTCGGATGATTAGTGACTTTGAACATGGTTTCATGTGTCTCTAGGCCTTCCTTCTGTCATCTTTTGAAAAGGTTCTATTTAGGGCCGTTGCCCATTTTTTTATTGGATCGTTTATCTTCCTTTTATTAAGTTGTATAAGTTGGCTGTAGATGTTGGAGATTAAACCTTTATCATTTATAACATTTGCAAATATGTTCTCCCATACAGTGGTCTTTCTTGTTGTTTTGTTGATGGTTTATTTTGCTGTGCAAAAGCTTTTTATTTTGATTTTTAAACTCTTTTTTCTAGAAGCTGCTGAATTTGGGTATTTTTTCCTACCATGTCTACTAGCTCACTAATGCGGTCCTGTGCTCCTTCTAGTCTATTTTTGATGCTTTCTATTGAGTTCTTTATAGCAGTGATGTCATTTTTCATTGCTTCTTGATTAGTCTGCATTTCTTCTAGGTTCTTCTGCATTTCTTCATGCTTCTTCATTTCCTCTTGGGTCTTCTTCATTTCCTTTTGGCTCTTACTCACATTGTTGATTTTGTCTTCCATTCTTTTCATCCACCTTATGATCATTTCTCTGAACTCTTTCTCTGGCAGGCTTATTTCTGCTTCTATTTCATTTACTTGCTTTTCTCGTGATGCCTGCCTTTCTGTCTTATGTGCGTTGTTTCTTTTTCTGCCCATGGTCTTTCTTCTCCAGGTGTCTGATTATGTAGTTCTCTCTCCTACTTTGATTGAAAGGCACAAACTACAACACGACCAGGTACAATACACAAGGCACTGAATAGAAATGTATTCAGGTTGTTAATAATCACAAATACGGTGACCACCAATGAAAGACAAATTAGGGGTAAGTAGAGAAAGAAGAAGAGGAAAATGAGGAAAAAAGAAAAGAAAGAAATGCCAAAATCAAATTGGGAGAGGGAGAAAAATAAATAAATGAACAAAAAAATAAAATAAAATAAAAAGGAGAAGAAGAAGAAGAAAAGAGAAAGAGAAAAAAAGTCAGAGAGAAAAGAAAGAGGATAAGAGGGAAAAGGGGAACAAAATATAGATGTCAGCAGAAAACACCAATAGAACAGTCACTAATCCGAACAAATGCAGGCAACCAGTACCTGGAGATTAATACAAACTACAAATAACAACTGGTTTCAAGGGAGGCAAGGGAAAAGAGAGGTAAAAAACAAAACAAAACAAAGCAAACAAAAAGCAAAATAAAACAAGTAGAATAAGCTAAAACAATCTCACCAAAAAGCACAAAATATCGATATAATCACCGTTCAGGCAAATACCAACAAAATGACATAGAGAAAAACAACTTTTTGGATAGTGAAGAGAAGAAGAGAGAGATTTGTATGGACTTGGAGGAGGGGATTTGAAATTAGATATATAAGTGGTGTGAAATTTTGTCCAGGTAAAGAGAAAGAATAGGGAGAATATAAGTTGGAAAAGGGAAAGAGAAAACAAGACAACAAAATGGGGAAAGTTAGAAGGAAAATGTTGGCATAAAGGTAGAGTTGAGATAGAGTGGAATTATGCTAAAGGAAAGATGAAAATAGAATGTAGAACTCTAATCCCGAAGTAAAATAAAGGGAAAACAAAATGCCACTTGTTTTTTTTCCCCAAAAAAGTAAAATAGTAGTAGTAATAATACTAGTTGAAAACAAAAATGTAATAATTAAAAAGGTAAAATCAATTGAGGAGGAAAGAAAAAATAGTTTTTTAATTAAAGTATGCAAAATTTTAAAAAAAAGAAAAAATTTTAAAAAAGAAAAAGAAAAAAAATAGAATGGTCATTCACTTCCACTATTCTTCTGCTTGGTACTTCTGTTTCCCAGTCGGGAGGGTATTGCAGTTCCCTGTATTCCACTGCTGAGTTGTGTTTTAATCTCTTTATTCTTTTGTGGTTATGCAAGAGTCAATTTGTGCATCATCCACGGGGTGGCAGTGTTTCAGAGTTGACCTCTGAGACTAAGCACAGGACCTCTCTAGGCTATGCTCAGATCCTGCTACTCTGTGGTTCTCAAAACCACTTTGTGGGGATTTTGCAGCTGGGACACTGTAATAACTGCCAGGCTGCCCCTCTGCCTCAGATAAAAAACGAGTTGTTTTCCAGAGCTCCCCTCTGTCAACAGCTCCGAGTGTTTGTTTCCACACTTAGTGATCACGCCCTGCCCCACATCTGCGGACCTCTCCAGAAGCAGCTTTCCCGCAGCCTGGTTCCCACAGTGTGCGCATCTCTGTTCTTAGGGACAGGAGACCTCACCTTATCCCAGGCATAATCTGACCTTTCCTTGTGCCATGTGGATCTCCTCTGAGTCTGCATGTCTGCGCAGATTGGAGAGTGGTGTTCTGGGTCCTCAGCTGTTCGGTGAGTGCTTTAGCCCCAGCTTTCAGACCGCTGCAGACATCCACCTCCCTCTGCAAGATGGTGCGGTCTCCACATTCGCACTGGTGGCTCTGGCAGACAATAACCTCTTGGCAGTGGGGCTGCCTGGTCAGGAGAGGGTCATCGAGCAGTCCCCCACCTTCTCCTGGAGGATAGCTGACTCTTAACTTGCCAACAAACACTCCCAGTGTGACTCTCAGCTGCTCTCTCTCCCTCTGCCCAGCAACAAAGCTACAGATGTGTCTGTCTACTCTGCTGCCATTTTTCCTCCTCCACTTATTGTCTTTCAAAAGAATAAAATGGTATTCCAGCCTATCATTTTTATTTACCAATAATCATAATTTCAAATATGTTCTTGGTTAAATATTCTTTTATATTGTGGCTTTGAAAGGGAGACACCAAAGAAGTTCTTTATAGAAAAATGAAAACCAAGTTCCCAAAATTGATTCAAATATCAGCTTCCAGAATTTGAATCACTAAAACATTTGTGATCTTCTTTGTAAAGTGTGTTCATTTCATTTCTCCAATTAGACTGCATTGCCCTTAAGTACACTATGTTAATATTCCTATTAGCTGACATGTTTTCTTCAAATTGCCTAGTATTTCCACCTGACTCTTCCCCTTACTCTGTTACTTATATCCCACCCTTCAACCTCATACCTCAATGGGGAAGGTTCACTACCACTTTGGAAGTATATAAAATTAATATAATTAATATAATATAATATAATATAATTAATATAATATAATATAATCTATAACAATAAAAGCATAATATGGTAATTAGACTGTACATCCTTCCTGATGTCCTTCCAGATAACCTTCTGGATGAACCCAGGCTTGTAAGGGAAGTCCGGGTGCCAGAGGGAAGCCAGTGCCACCAGCTGGGGAAAGGAAGTCCTACTATTCCATGAATTTTGTGCACTGGGCTTCTAGTATAATACATACACTGAGTGGCTATATTATTATGATATCTGAATGCATAATAATCTGACTACTCAGTGTATATCCTATATAATGAAAGGCTAATGTGCAAATTGTTCCCTCAATCAGGAGTTCAACCAGCAGGCAGGCCAGCCAACCATCCATGTCCTCTCATCCTGGCTAGGCTGGCCAGACCCCACCCATGCACGAATTCTTGCACCGGGCCTCTTATATATATATATTGCATTCAGATATCAATTTGCATGTAGTACTTAACCTATATGTTCTGCTGGAGTTGACCTCCTAAGGCACAGAAGAGGTATAGTGTGTGTGTGTGTGTGTGTGTGTGTGTGTGTGTGTGTGTGTTGGAGATGGCAAATAGAGTAATCAGCATACTTGGGTTCTAGTGTTCTAGTCCTATACTATAACTAACCATGGGACCTAAATCACATCACTTAACCTACTTTGATTTTTGACCCACTTAGGAATTTTTACATACTAACCCCTGTTCTGTTCCTTGACAGAGGCTCTCTGAGACTAAAATAAAATATGACAGAATCCTTTTTACCTTATAAAGCTGTTTCTTCTATTCTTTTCTTAACCCTTTCTCCTCTACCTGGGAAGATTAGAAAACAAAATTGCATAGATTGCATAGCAGAAATAAAACTAAACTGGTAGGTGGTAGGTGGGAGACCTGTGGTCTCAAACTAGTGACTTTTTTCTTTCTGAGTTTGGTTTTTTCATATTTGAACTAGTTGTTCTTATTAATGCCCCTTCCAATTCCACAGATTTTTTTTCAGCAACATACACACACACACACACACACATACACACACACACACAGAGGAATCCTTCATTTTCCTCTGCCTCAAGTCACACACATATATTTGCTCAAACCCAATTATTTGGTTTTGTTTTCATCAAACCAATATCGCCATCCATAAAAGCAGAAACAAGGGCATTTGATTATTACTTTGTCTTTTACAACATACCACGTGGGAGGCCAATAGTCTGAATAATCACCCAAGGCATAATTGCCCTGTATGTATTTATACAGAATGTAAACAAATGTTACAAGTGGAAAATCAAATATATCTGGAAAATTCTAGGATAAACAAAGGCAAACAGGCACCTTTACTGTAAGCCTTTAATGTTCTAATGTATGTTGTGCATCTCTCAGAGTATTAAAGTACCACTAAATAAATACCATAAAATACCTATCCAGAAAAATAATGCAGTCATATGCCACATAATGATGTTTGGTTATGCCACATAACAATGGTGGTCTTCTAAAATTCTAATGGAGCTGAAAAATTCCTATCACTCAGTGACATGGTAGTCTTCCTAATGTTATAGCACAATGCCTTACTGTTTTTTGCCAGTCTCAGTTTATTGATAGTAATGCTATAAGCTAGAAATGACTGGGGTCCCTCAACTAGGCCCACATGAGCTTCTCAAGATCCTCTTCCCTTTCTAAACCAATACTACAATTGAACCATCCCCTGTTGTTCTTATTACAATTGTAAGATGCCTTTCAGCAATAACCATTAGGAAACGTTGAACAGAATAAATTTATTACTTATAGGCTTTGGCATATACAAGGTACACCAGGGACTAAGAGACAGAGAATAAAATGAGCTGAGGGAGCACACAGGCCTGAGTTCTGTTTTTATGGTGGTCAAGGATGGAAGTCTAGGATTTCATGGGGGAAGCAGCCTAGTTCTTTATCTAGTTGAGTGGTAATGTTTATTTGAGATTGTCGTCTTTGAAGTGGATATCTAGCATTACAAAAAGGAAAGTCAACTGTCAGGGCTTACACTACAATTACTCAAAATTACAGTTGTAGTGATGCTCATGTAAACAAACCTGTGCCACCTGTCCTATAAAAGTATAGTATATATAATTACAATAGTAGGCTAAACTATCTAGGTTTGTGTAAATATACTATATGATGCTCACCCAAAGATGAAATCGCCTAATGTATTTCTCAGAACATATAAATTATATTATTTACACCATAGTGTATAATATTCCAGACATTTTTATACATATTAGATTCTCTTATGCATTTTCTTTCTTATGCTCATGTTTCTGGAATCAGACTATGTGTTCTAATGGATGCTCACATTTGATGTGGAAGTGCCACCCTCACAAATATGGTTAAGATTACCATATAGATGATGTGTCTTAAGATCATGGCATTTTAGAGTCAATGAGAAAAATTATTCTCTCCCAAATTTTTCCAGATTGCTATTGCTATTTTGGAAAGTTTTTATCATTCCCTATATTTCTTGGCCTCATTACTGTAAGTAGATGCATTTCTACAACAATATATTTAGTGATGCAAAGCAGTTTACTGATGGAATCTACCAATTTTTAAAAAAACACCTATGCTGGCCACTTAAATTATTTAAAACTTCTCAGCTACAAATAGCACTAAGTAACAAATATCAATTGAAAATTTGAGATCTTACTAGTACTAGGTGTCATACATAGTACTAGGTGCTAGAGAAAGAGCAATTAACAAAATATCTATGGTACCAAGCCTCCAGGAGTTATAATTTAGTAGAGATAGCAGGTAATAAACCAGTAAACATATTAATAAATATATAGAGTTATTTATAAAATATTGAACACTGTGATGGATAAGAAAGGACAATATTTATTTGGATTAAGGAAGGGGCAATTAAGCTGAGGGATAATAGAGAAATAGCCAGTATGAAAAAGTCTATACCAAAATGGACTTCTGGAAGTAAAGAGTGAAATACCCAGTCTCTTGCCAATATGGGACAGTACCCTTTTTCTTTACCAATCTTTTAGGCAGGGAATTCAATTTTTAAATTAGCATTTTAAAAATTATTTGTAAGGTTGAACATTTATTTTTACTTGATATTGTTTCCTCTCCACCAAAAGAGTTAATCAATATCACTGTGCTCTCAGTTGTGGTAAGATCATGTCAACTATACATAACCATAGCATACACCTAGGACAGTGGTTTTCAATGTTCCCTCTGGGAAATTTATAGAGTACATTAGCATCACCTGAGAACTTACTAGAAATTGGAATTCTCAAACCCAATTAAGACTGACTGAATCAGAAACTCTGTAGGTGGGGGCCAGCAATATGTCTCTTAACAAGCCCTCCAAACAACTGTTATGTATATCTAAGTTTGAAAAACACTTTTAAGGAGATATGCAATGGATATGTGTAGATAGAGATAGTTCATCTGATCAATAGCACCACCCAAGATACAATTCAGACAATATGGGTCTCACTTGCAACAACAAAAAAAGGAAAAAAATGTTTATTCATATTTTTGTCCAACAAACATTTTTCTGCACCTACTATGTACCAGACACTGTGCTAGGTACTGAAGATTTAATAAAGAACTAAGAATAGGTCCCTCCCCTCACAAAGCTGATTGTTTAGTAGAGCAATTCCTGAAAGTGGGTTGACAAATTCTAGCTTGCACTGTTTTGAAATGTTGGAGAGCAGTAAATATGGAGCAAAGACACTTTAAATATATTCTGGTCGGAGTGGAGGAGAAAATAGTGAAAAGAAAGAAGTGGACACATTTGCTCCATTGAACTTGGTGCTGCCAAATCTTCTTTACAGACTGCTCCACAGCAGATATAGATTCCGGATTGGAAAGACGCCAATATTCTATGCAGTTACCATTATCCATGTTATTTCTCCAAATTGCATGCATCTTTTTTCCCTTTTGCAGGCAGAGGAGCTACAACTTCCTTCGATTCCTGAAATGTGTCCCAAGGATTTGCAGTTCTATGTTAATGTTATACATAAAATAGAGTCACCTTGACTTTGCATTTATCTGGCTTATTTAAGCACCAATCTTTTACTGTAGTACAATAGAAGTGCCAGATCCATTTAACCTAGGCATGTAAACAAACATTCTGATTCTAAATAATATATTGGGGGCCCAGGTGACTGTGACAACATGACAACTTGCAGGGGTCAGGGAATTAAGCTACAGACTCAAGCCCTGCTATGGAAGAAAACACTAGGCTATGGCGCAGTTCCTCTTCCCAGGAGAATAGCTCATTGCCCTAAGAACTTAGGAAAGAGACCCAGAATTTTTCCTTCCACTGCCTGTGAGCCAATGAAGCGATCCAGAAAAGGTATCTGATGAGCTCCCTATCCCACCAATTTCAAAGCCTTGAACAAACATTTTTAAAAACCTTGTTCCTAATTTATTAGAAATAAATTTTAAAACAGTGGGAAAGATTTAGACTGCTACTAGTTTTTGTTTTGTTTTGTTTTGTTTTTGCTTTTTCTGCCCCCAAACCAAGGTTTCTCAACTTTAGCACTTTTTCTATCTCATGCTAGATATTTATTTGTTGTGGAGCTGTCCTGTACATTGTAAGATGTTTAGCAGCATTCCTGTCCTCCACTGATGTCAGTAGCCTACCACCACCAAAAAATATTGTGACAACCAATGAGATATCACCAATGTTCTCTGGGAAGGGTGTCAAAATTATGTCTAATTGAGAACCACTGCCCTAGAAGTAAGGCAGTTTAGAGATACTGGACATTAACTCTTGGAGAACATCACAGACTATGGTTTCCAAGCCTGATGGATCAAATCAGTCTAAAAACAGAGTACATCACTCCAAAATTCACATTACAATTTGAATATTAAACTCCCTATAACCTATAATATTTCTTTAATTGCATCCACTGACTTTATTTTTTGTTGACACTATTATAAATGCTCCCCATTGCCACCCTCTTTGCCCCCCTCCACCAGCACCTGGCCCATCTCAGCCATCAGCAGATTGTTGTCTGTCCATGGGCTTTGCATATATGCATATATGTTCTTTGGCTAATCTCTTTCTGTCCCTCCACACTCCTCCCTTCTGAGAGATGTCAGTCTGTCCCATGTATCCATTACTCTGGTCCTATTTTGTTGGTCAGTTTATTTTGTTAATTAGACTCAACATAAGTGAGATCATAAGGTATTTGTCTTTCTCTAAATGGCTTATTTCACTTAGCATAATAATAACCAGGTCCATCCGTGCTGTTGCAAAAGGTAAGAGTTCTCTTATATAGCTGCATAGTATTCCATTGTCTAAATGTACCACAGTTTTTTTTATCTATTCATCTACTGATGGACATTTGATCTGTTTTCAAATCTTGACTATTCTATCTAAGAAAAGAGTAATGTGTAAATTGACCATCACTCCAACACACAAGATGGCTGCCCTCATGTGGTCAAAGTTGGCCACCCCTATGTGGACACAATATAGCTACCACAAGATGACTGGCAGGGGAGAGCAGTTGTGGGCAATTAGGCCAGCAGGTAGGGCAGTTGGGGGTGACCAGGGCTGCAAGGGAAGATAGTTGGTGGTGACTGGCACATAGGGGAGGATAGTTAGGGGTGACCATATCAACAGGGGAGGGCAGTTAGGGGTGACTAAGCAAGCAGGGGAGGGCAGTTAGAGGCAATCAGGCACAGGAGCAGTTAGGCTTCGATCAGGCTGGCAGGAGAATGATTAGGGGGTGATCAAGCTTGTAGACAGAAGCAGTTAGGGGCAATAAGGCAGGCAGGCAGGTGAGCAGTTGGGAGCCAGCAGTCCTAGATTGTGAGAGGGATGTCCCACTGTCCATTTAGGCTCAATCCTGGTGTTATCGGGCCTAAATGGGCAATTGGACATCTCTCAAGGGGTCCCAGATTAGAGTGGGTGTAGGCTGGGCTGAGGGACCCACACCCCATGCATGAAATTCATGCACTGGGCATCTATCTATTAATAATGCTGCTGTGAACATAGGGTGCTTTTATACTTTCTGACTGGCATTTTGGGATCCTTAGCATATATTCTCAGAAGTGAAGTCATTGGATCAAACAGCAGTTCAATTTTTAATTTTTTGAGAGAATTCCACAGTGTTTCCCCAGTGGCTGTATCAGTCTGCATTCCTACCACCAGTGCATAAGGGTTCCCCTTTCTCCACATCCTTGCCAGCACTTGTTTGTTGATTTATTGATGGTAAGCATTCTGGCAGATGTGAGGGGATACATTATTGTTGTTTTAATTTGCATCTCTCTGATTATTAATGAGGTTGAGCATTTTTTATATCTCTATTGGCTATTTGTATGTCTGCTATGGAGAAGTTTCTATTCAGGTCCTTCATCCATATTTTAATTGGATTGTTTGTCTTCCTGGTGTTGAGTTGTATAATTTATTTATGTATTTTTAAAATAAACCCCTTATTAGATGTATAATTGGCTAATACATTCTCCCCAACAGCAGTTTCCTTTTTCGTTTTGTTAATTAATTCTTTGTCTGTCAGGAGCTTTTTAGTTTGATGCAGTCCCATTAATTTATTTTTTCTTTGTTTCCCTTAAACTTGGAGAGGTATTGGCAAAATATTGCTTTACAAGATGTCTGAGAATTTTCTGCCTATGTTATCTCATAGGATATGTATGGTTTTGTGATTTACATTTAATTATTTATCCATTTTGAGTTTATTTTGTGTATTGTATAAGTAGGTGCTCTAGCTATATTTTTTGCATGTACCTGTACAATTTTCCCAATGCAATTTATTGAAGAGACTATCTTTACTCCATTGTATGTTCATGCCTCCTTTGTCAAATATTAATTGACCATAAAGGTCAGGGTTGATTTCTGATCTGTTCCATTGATTTATATGCCTGTTCTTGTGACAGTACCAGACTGTTTTTATTACAATGGCCTTGTAGTATAGTTTGGTATCCGGAATTGTGATCCCTCCAACCTAATTCTTCTTTCTCAAGACTGTTGAGGCTATTCGGATATTTTGTGGTCCCATATACATTTTTGGGACATTTGTTCTATATCTCTTAAATATTCCATTGGTATTTTAATTGGAATTTGTTGAATCTATAGTAGCTTTGGGTGGTATTGACATTTTAATGATGTTAATTCTTCCAATCCATGAACACAATATATGCTTCCACTTATTTGTATCTTCCTCTATTTCTTCTTTCAATGTTCTATACTTTTCCAAGTACACGTCTTTCATGACCTTGGTTAAGTTTATTTCTAAGTACCTTAGTTATTCATTTTTTCAATGGTAAATGGGTTTTTTCCTTAGTTTTTCTTTCTGAGAGTTCATAAAATTGCCACCGATTTCTGGATATTATTTTTATATCCTACTATTTTGCTCACTTCATTTTATTCAATCTAGAAGTTTTTTGATAGAGTATTTACGTTTTTCTAAATATATAATATCATGTCATCTATATATTACAGTTTTGCTTCCTCCTTTCCAATTTGGATGCTTTTTATTTCTTATCTAATTGCTGTGGCTAGGACTTCCAGTACTCTGTTGAATAAGAGTGGTAAAATTAGACATACCTGTCTTGTTCATGATCTTAAAGAAAACACTTAAGTTTTGTCCATTGAATATGATGTTAGCTGTAGGTTTATCATATATGGCCTTTATTATGTTGAGATATAATCCCTCCATTTCCATTTTGCAGGGAGTTTTTTTTATAATAAATGGATGTTGGATTTTATAGAATGCTTTTTTGTGTCTATTGACATGATCATGTGATTTTTATCCTTCAGTTTGTTTATATGATGCATAACTTTTATTGATTTGCAAATATTGTAATCATCTTGTATCCCTAGAATAAGTCACTCGAACATGATGTATGATCTTTTTAAAGTGTTGCTGAATCTGATTTGCTAATGTTTTGCTGAGGATTTTAACCTGTATTGAACATCAGGAATATTGACCTATAATTTTCTTTCTTTGTAGTATTTTATCTGGTTCTAGAATTAGGATAATACTATACTCATGAAAAGAGCTTGGGAGTCTTCCTCTCTTGAATTTTAGGAATAGTCTGAGGAGAATAGGTGTTAGTTCTTCCTTGAATGTTTGGTAAAATTTACCTCTGAAGCCAAACCAGTCCAAGATTTTGGTTTTCTATGAGTTGTTGTTTTTTTTAATTACTGCCTCAATTTCATTAGTTGTTACTGGTCTTTTAAGGTCTTCTGATTCTTCCTGATTGAGTTTTGGAAGATTGTATGTGTCTAGGAATTTTTCCATTTCACCCAGGTTGTCCAATTGTTTTTTGGCATATAGTTGTTCATAGTATTTTCTTACAATCCTTTGTTTTTCTGTGCTGTCAGTTGTTATTTTGTCTTCTTCATTTCTGGCTTTATTTATTTGGGTCCTGTATTTTTATTTATTAAGAAGTTTGGTTAAAGGAATATCAATATTGTGTATTTTTTTTAAAAAGCCAGCTCTTGGTTTCATTGATCTTTATAATTGCATTGTTGGTTTTTTTTCTATATCATTTATTTCCACTCTGATCTTTATTATTTCCTTCCTTCTACTTACTCTGGGCTTTATTTGTTGCCATTGTTTAGTTCTTTTAGTTGCAGAGTTAGCTTGTTTACTTGAGATTTTTCTTGTTTCTTGAGATGGATCTGTAATGCTATTAACTTCCTTCTCAGGACTGCTTTCACTGTGTCCCACAGATTTAGGGTGGTTATATGTTCATTTTCATTTGCTTCCAGGTATTTTATTTTTATTTTTTTCTTGACCTCATTGGTAACCCATTCATTGTTTAATAACATGCTATTTAGACTCCATGTGTTTGAATGATTTTGAAGGGTTTTTTTTTATTGTAGTTGATTTCTAGTTTCATGCCATTGTGATCCAAGAAGATGCTTGTTATGATTTCAATCTTCTTGAATTTGTTGACTTATTTTGTGTCCTAACATGTGATCTACCTTTGAGAATGTTCCATGTGTTCTTGAGAAGAATATATATTCTGCTGCGTTGGGATGAAATGTTCTGTAAATATCAATTAGATTTATATATCTAGTATGCTATTTAAGGTTGCTGTTTTCTTGCTGATTTTTTGTCTGAAAATTCTATCCAGAAATGTCAATAGAATGTTAAAGTCTCCTACTATAACTGCATTGCTATTTATCTCTCCTTTAAAGTATTTTTTAGGTATTCCTATATTGAGTTCATGTTTACCAGGGTTGTTGGAGGAACCCCTTTATTATTATGTAGTGTCTGTTGTTATGGCTTTTTGAAAAATTCTATTATGTCAGATATAATTATTGCTATGCCAGCTTTTTATTTCCATTTGCATGAAATATTTTTTCCATCCCTTCACTTTCAGCCTGTATGATCCTTTCGTTCTGAGGTGGGTATTTTGTAGACAGCATATATATGGACCATGTTTTGTTATCTGCTAACTTGCCATATATATGTCTTCTTATTTGAGCATTTGGTCCATTTATATTTAAAGTTATTATTGGTAAGTACATATTTATGGTAATTTTTATTATTTATGACTATGTTGCTCTCTCCATATTTCTTCTTCTACTTACAATTTCTTCAATCTTCAACATTTCTTACAATGCTGGTTTGGTGGTAATGAACTCTTAGACGTTTTTGTCCTTGAAATTCTTTACTTCACTTTAAATTTTAAATGATAGCCTTGATAGATAGAGTAGTGTTGGTTTCAGATCCTTGCTTTTCATAATTTTGAATACTTTTATGTCAAGAAGGGTTCCTCCTTCTTGCCTGTAGTGTTTTTGTTGAGAAATTAGCTGAAAGCCTTTTGGGAACTCCCTGATAGGTCTCTCTCTCTCTCTCTCTCTCTCTCTCTCTCTCTCTCTCTCTCTTACTATTGCTGCCTTTAAGATTCCCTCTTTGTCTTTAACCTTTGCCATTTTAATTATGATAGGCCTTGGTGTCAATCTCTTTGGATTCATTGTGATTATGACTCTCTGTGCATCATAAACTGTGTTACTTTTCCCTTCACCAGGTTAGGAACATTTTCTGTCATTATGTCTTCAAACAGGTTCTCTATTTCTAGCTCTCTCTTCTTCTTCTGGTACTTTTGTGATGCTGACATTGTTGTGCTAGAGGTCCCTTAGACTTTTCTCATTAAAAAAAAATTATTTTTCTTGCCCTGACTGGTTTGGTTCAGTGGATAGAGAGTCAGTCTGTGGACTGAAAGGCCCCAGGTTCGATTCTGGCCAAGAGCATGTACCTTGGTTGCAGGTACATCCCCAGTAAGGGGTGTGTAGGAGGCAGCTGATGGATGTTTCTCTCTCATCGATGTTTCTAACTCTCTATCCCTCTCCCTTCCTTGCTGTAAGAAATCAATAAAATATTATATATATTTGCTGATACTCTGCTTGGGTGGTTAGTGTTATCTTGTCTTTTAAATCACTGATTTTGTCCTTTGCTTTATCCTTCTAGTATATTATTCATTTCTGAAGGGTTCTTTTTATGGCTTCTATGTATTTTTTAATGCTTATTATCTCCTTAAGTTCTCACTGTGATCATCCATGCTTCCCCCAAGATCCTTCAGCACATTATACCCATTGTTTTAAATTCTGCATCTGGTATTTTAGTTGCTTTTATTTCATTTAATTCATTTCCTAGGGATTCATCTTGTTATTTTAATTGGGGAATATTTCTTTGTGCCCTTATTTTGTCTCTGTGTATTAAGTAGATCTGATAAGATTCCCAAACTTCTTATGATGGCTTTATGATAAGTATCTTTTTGGGTTCAGTGGCACACTAGTTGAGATTACCTGAGCTTGGTTTTCCAGGAATTGTGTGTGTGTGTGAATATATATGAAACCTCCTGTTGTAGTTGAGTCTTTAATGCTGTTGGCATTTACATGGCCATAATTAATGTTTCAGGCTGAGTGACTATAAAATTAACCGTGTTCACCATGTATGAGGCACTGTTCAGGGGCTGCCCCATAAGGCAGAATTTTCGCATCAGAGAATGGTACATGCCAGAATCCTCCTTTGGGTGTGCAGCTTGCGTGTTTAATTGGGTGAATCTCTAATATGGTCTGAAGCCCATCAGTGTTGTCTGAAATTGGCCACGTGGTGTCCTGGTCCTGGGCCTCTAGGTCCTTCTCTGGTGCAAGCTGTTGTCAGATACTGTCCCTACCTGGCCCTCAGCAACCTGTCTGAAGCTCAACATGGCAGAGCCACTAGTAGTCCAACTGGTGGGGCCGCCAGAGCCCAGAGGTTGGTCTGCTGGAAGCCAGGAGGGTATCTCTCCTATGATGGGAAAGCACCAATCAGATTCCCGAGAAAATGGAAATAATGGCCCCATCTCAAAGCCAGTAAGTGACACTCACTTAGTTTTCCCAGGCTTATATAACCTGGCTTATGCTGCTGTCTCTTCTTCAGAGCTTAAGATTCAGGGTGGGACAAGTGGAATTCCTGAGAGTTGGGAGAGTGGGATTCCTGAGGGTGGGGTAGTTGTTTTCCCCAGGTTGATACTGGTCAGAAGGGTTTGCTCCTCAAGAAAAATGACTGCCAGTATAAAAATATTACAGTGATCCTGATGGCTGCTCCCCAAAGCTACCCACTTAAGACTCTTGTCAGGTGACTCCAGTCCTCCATTGTGAGTGACTGCAAACTAAAAGCTTGCACATTACCCCTTTTAAAAAGTGGCTTTCTCTCCAGCAGGCTCTGCCTCTTCTTGGCTGGCAAAATTCTTCCACTTTTCACAGTTGAATGCTATGTGAGCAACTGTTTCTGGCCCTGGTATTCCAGGCTGGGGAGCCTGGTCTGGGGTCTAGGTTTCAAACCTCTCAGGGGGAATTCCTCCATAACCTTAGCAAGGCCCTTATCATCTTCATCCTTCCTACCAGTCTCCAGGGAACCTCCTCTGTCAATCCACGGTTAAAAGTCTCCTCCTTAGATAAACTTCAGTTGGTAATTCAGGGCGATTGTTCCAAAATTTAGTTTTATTTCCAGTTTGGTTCAAGAAGAAGGTGCTATAAAGATTCACCTACTCCACCATCAGCTTTAAAACGTCTTCCTCCACTGACTTTAAACAGCCCAACATCATTGGAGCAATATTTTAATTAACTAAACATGAATTCCTGAAAACAAATAATAAGGAGCCTAAATATTACTACTCCTTACAAATGAATGGCACTTCATACCTTTAATGTGTCATTTTATTATACTTCAGTTTAATATTCATTGGTTATTTTCTATGCACCATAAGCTTTTCAAATTTATACCACCTGTATTATTTTTCTGTGACTACTATGACAAATTTTCACATAATTGGTGGCTTAAAACTAAAGAAATCTATTATCTCAAAGAGTGGGACTCCAGAAGCTGAAATTGCCATGCCTGGCAAAACCAAGATGATAGCAGAGACATACTACCTCCAGAACATCTAGGGGAGAATTTTGTGTTCCTTGACTCTCCCATCTTCTGGTTACTGCCAGAATTCCTTGACTTGTGATCACATCACTCCAATCTCTGCCTCCATGGTCACTTTACTTCTTCCTCTTCTGTGTGTTATTAAATCTCTATCTTATAAGGATACATGTATTAGAGTCAACCAAAAATCCAGGAGAATTTCCCCTTCTTAAGCTTCTTAATCACACTTGCAAAAGGTTTTTTGTTGTTGTTGTTTGTTTGCTTTTTGTATTTTGTTGTTGTTGTTGTTATCCAAGGTAACATTCACAAGTTTCAGAGCTTAAGACATAGATTTTTTTGAAGAAGAGCACTATTATCAGATACCATACTTGTTAAACAGGTAAAAAGTAAATATTATTATTTTCATTTTACATATGAGGAAATACTGGCATAAAAAAGTTAAATGACTTATCAGAGGTTGCATGAGAGACTGGAAGAGATGAGACAAAAATTCAGGGCCCATAACTCTTTTAACTATGGCCCAGAAGGGTAGATACCTATTTCACTTTCCTGCAGAAAACATAGATAAAGGCATTGTGTAGTTTGTATAATCATGAGCATTAGGAATTGGTGTTTCTTGGCTAAAGAAGATTCTGGAAAAGCTTATATCATGCTGAGAGCCTCAGGGGTAGCTAACCACATAGAATCTCCAAAGACATAGGAATAGCCCAAGGCAAACAAAACGAGACTTGACCTAGTATTAAAAGAAGGCAGATGGTAAGAACTCCTTTTTACCACAGCATAGTATTCCATTGTGTAGATGTACCAATTTTCCCAACACCATTTATTGAAGAGACTGTCTTGACTCCTTTGTATGTTCATGCCTCCTTTCTTCAAGAAAGAACTTTTAGAATGAAAAATGATTAGGCAAGACAGTTTCTCCTTTTAATTTTCCTATCTCTAATTTTCTGCTTCTTTTCAGCAGAGAAACTATCAAATAGCAATGTGTTATTACATGAAGCCCATAGACATATAGCTTTTCTTCTTTTTTAAATGTTTTTATTGTTTAAAGTATTACATGGAGAAGTACATATATCTCCATTTTTCCCCCATTGAACTTCCCCCATCCTCCTATACCCCCAGTCCCATGCTCTTATCCCACCTCTCCCTAGTGTCTCGTGTCCATTTGTTGTGCTTATATGCATGCATACAAGTCCTTTGGTTGATCTCTTTCCCCAACACTTCCATGCTTTCCCATTGTAATTTGACAGTTTGTTAGGTGCTTTACTGCCTCTGTAGGTATATTTTTGTTTATTGGGTTATAATGTTCTTTATTTTCCATAAATGAGTAAGATCATGTGGTTTTTTTTTCACTGCTTCGCTTATTTCACTTAAAATTCTCTCCAGATCCATCCATACTGCTGCAAATGGTAAGAATTCCTTTTTATAAATAGAAGTGTAGTATTCCATTGTGTAGACGTATCATAGTTTTCTAATACACTCATCTGCTGATGGGCATTTAGGCTGCTTCCAAATTTTAGCTATGGTGAATGATACTGCTATGAACATAGGGGTGTATATATCTTTTCGGATTGGTGTTTCTAGTTTCATAGGAATATTCCTAGAGGTGGGATTACTGGGTCAAATGGTAGTTCCATTTTTAGTTTTTTGAAGAAACTCCATACTCTACAGAGTGGCTGCAACAGTCTGCATTCCCACCAGCAGTACACAAGGGTTCCTTTTTCTCCTCATCCTCACAAGCACTTGCCATTTCTTGATTTGTTGATGATTACCATTCTGACAGATATGAGACAGTACCGCATTGTCATTTTGATTTGCATCTCTTGGATTATTAGTGACTTTGAGCATGTTTTCATATGTCTCTTCGCCTTCCTTCTGTCTTTTTTCTAAAAGATTCTATTTAAGTCCATTGACCATTTTTTAATGTATCATTTATCTTCCTTTTATTAAGTTGTATAAGTTCCCTGTGGATATTAGAGATTATATTTTTATCAATGATAACATTTGCAAATATGTTCTCCCATACAGTGGGCTTTCTTGTTGTTTTGTTGATTATTTCTTTTGCTGTACAAAAGCTTTTCATTTTGATGTAGTCCCATTTGTTTATTTTCTCTTTAGTTTCCATTGCCCTAGGAGTGGTATTGGTGAAGAAATTGCTTTGTCAAATGTATGAGATTTCTCTGCCTGTGGATTCCTCTGGTAATTTTATGGTTTCCTGTCTTATGTTTAAGTCCTGTATACATTTTGAGGTTATATTTGTGTATGGGGCAAATTGATGATCTAGTTTCATTTTTTTGCATTTATCTGTCCAATTTTCCCAACACCATTTATTGAAGAGACTGTCTTGACTCCATTGTATGTTCATGCCTCCTTTATCAAATATTAATTGGGCATAGTGGTTTCAGTCAATATCAGGATTCTCTATTCTATTTCATTGGTCTATATGTCTGTTCTTGTGACAGTACCAGGCTCTTTTGAGAACAGTGACTTTATAATACAGCTTGAAATCTGGTATTGAAATTCCACCTACTTTATTCTTTTTTCTCAGGATTGCAATGGCTAATACTTCCAGTACTATGTCGATCAGGAGAGGTGAGAGTGGGCATCCCTATCTTGTTCCTTATCTTAGGGGAAATGGTTATAGATTTTGCCCATTGAGTATGATGTTAGTTGTGAGTTTATTATATGTATAGCATTCATTATGTTGAGGTATGATCCTTCTATTTACAATTTTTTTATATTAGCATCTTGTTAAGAGTTTTTATCAAGAAAAGGTATTGCATTTTGTCAAATGCTTTTTCTTCCTCCATTGATATGACTATGTGATTTTTATCTCTCAATTTGTTTATTTGATGTATCACATTTATTGATTTGTAGATATTGTACCATCCTTGCATTCCTGGGATAAATCTTACTTGGTCATGGTATATGATCTTTCTGATGTACTGCTGGATCCAATTTTCTAGAATTTTGTTGAGGATTTTTGCATCTATATTCATGAGGGATATTGGCCTGTAATTCTCTTTCATTGTGTTGTATTTATCCGGTTTTGGTATTAGGGTGAGGCTAGCTTCATAGAAGAAGCTTGGAAGTGTTCCTTTCTCTTGAATTTTTTGGAATAGTCTAAGGAGGATAGGTTTTAGTTCTTCTTTGAATGTTTGGTAAAACTCCCCTGGGAAGCCATCTGGCCCAGCTTTTGTTTTCTGGAAGCTTTTTGATGACTGCTTCAATTTCTTCCATAGTTATTGGCCTATTGAGTAATTTAGATTCTTCCTGATTGAGTTTTGGAAAGTTATATCTTTTTAAGAATGTGTCCATTTCCTCCAGGTTGTCCAGTTCATTGGAATAGAGTTGCTCATAGTGTTTTTTAACAATCTTTTGTATTTTGGTGGGTCTATTGTTATTTCTCCTCTTTGATTTCTGATTTTGTTTACTTGTATCCTCTCTCTTTGCTTCTTGGTGAGCCTGGCTAGAAGTTCATTTATCTTGTTTATCCTTTCAAAGAACCAGCTCTTGGTTTTCTTGATCTTTTGAATTGTTTCTTTGGTCTCTATGTTGTTTAACTCTGCTCTGATTTTTATTATTTCCTTCCTTATGCTTACACTGGGCTTTTCTTATTGCTCTCTAACTCTTTGAGTTGTAGGGTTAGGTAATTTATTACCATTGTCTCTTATATTATTCAGTAGGTTTGTAGATCTATGAACTTCCCTTTAAAAACTACTTTTGCAGTGTCAAATTGGATTGTTGTGTTTTAATTTGTCTTTGTTGTCATGATGTTTTTTATTTCTTCTTTGATCTCTCTGGTATTCCAGTCATTGTTGTGTTTTAATTGGATTGTTGTGTTTTAATTTGTCTTTGTTGTCATGATGTTTTTTATTTCTTCTTTGATCTCTCTGGTATTCCAGTCATTGTTTAATAGCATGCTATTTAGTTTCCATGTGTTTGATTTTTTGTGATTGTTTTTATTATAGTTGATTTCCATTTTTATACCACTTTGATCTGAGAAGATGCTTGATATGATTTCTATCTTCTTGAATTTGAAGAGACTTTGCCTATAACCCTATATATATGATCTATCTTTGAAAATCACCCCAGTGAACTTGAGAGTACTGTATATTCTGTGGCTTTGGGGTGAAATGTTCTGAAGATGTCAATTCCATCTGGTCTAGTGAGTCACTTAGGATTGATGTCCTTTGCTAACTTTTGTTTAGAGGATTTGTCCAATGGTGATAGTGGGGTATTAAAGTCTCCTACTATGAGTGTAGTGCTGTCAGTCTCTCTCTTGGTATCCTCCAGGAGTATTTTTATGTATTTTGGTGCTTCTTCATTGGGTGCATATATGTTTACCAGAGTTATTTCTTCTTGTTATATTTCTCCCTTTAGTATTATGAAGTGTCCTTCCTTATCTCTTATTATGTCCTTCACTTTGAGATCTAATTTGTTAGATATAAATATTGCTACCTTATTTTTTTCATTTCCATTCATCTGAAAAACCTTTTTCCAACCCTTCACCCTCAGTCTATGTGTGTCTTTTTTGCTGAGATGGGTTTCTTATAGACAGCAAATATGTGGGTCATGTTTTCTTATCCACTCCATTGCCCTATGATTGGTACTTATTTGTCGCCATTTTTATCCTTTACCTGGCGTTTCTTCTTTGCTTCCTATATCTTTTTTTTTTTTTTTTTACAGCAGACCCTTTAGCATTCTTTGCATTGCTGGTTTGGTGGTAATAAATTCCCTTAGTCCTTTTGTGTCTGTGAAGCTCCTGATTTCACCTTCAATTTTGATTGAAAGCCTTCCTGGGTACAGTATTCTTGGATTCAGTTCTTTCCTTTGCATGACTTTGTACATTTCATTCCATTCACTTCTGGCCTGATGAGTTTCTGTTGAAAAAATTAGTCTCTAGTCTGATGGGGTTCCATTGTAGGTAACTTTCTGTCTCTCTCTCTGGCCACTTTTAAGATTTTTACTTTGTCGTTGGTGTTTGCCAATTTAATTATAATGTGCCTTGGTGTCAGTCTTTTGAGGTTCCTTTTGCTTGGACTCTGTGAGCGTCTTGGATTTGTGTGGGGTATTTTTTCTTCACTATATCAGGGAAGTTTTCTGTCATTATTTCTTCAAACAGGTTTTCTATTCTTTGCTCAGTTTCCTGTCCTTCTGCCACTCCTACTATGCAGATGTTATTTTCTTTCTTGTTGTTCCAAAGTTCCCCTAGGCTGTCTTCCTGCTTTTTAATTTTTTTTCTAGAAGCTGCTCTACTTGGTATTTTTTCCTACTTTGTATTCTACCTCACTGATGTGGTCTTCTGCTTCTTCTAGTCTACTCTTGATACTTTTTATTGAGTTCTTTACAGCAGCGATGTCATTTTCCATTTCTTCTTGGTTCTTCTTCATTTCCTCTTGGTTCTTACACATATTGTTGAATTGTCTTCCATTCTTTTCAGCCACCTTATGACCATTTCTCTGAATTCTTTCTCTGACTGCTTTCTTGCCTCCATTTTGTTTACTTCCTTTTCTGGTGATGCCTGCTTTTCTTTCATATGCACGCTCTTTCATTGTCTCCCCATGGTCTCTCTTCTCCAGGTGTCTGGCTGTATTTCTCTCTCTCCTGTGTTGATTTAAAGACACAAAATACAACACAACCAGGTACAATGTAGTTCTCTCTATCCTGTGTTGATTTAAAGACACAAAACACAACACAACCAGGTACAGTGCACAAGGCACTGAACTGAAATATATTCATATTAATAACCTCAAATAAAGGTGACCACCAGAGAAAGGTAAATTAGAGGATAAGAGAGAAAGAAATAGAGGGGGAAAAGAGAGTGCAAAAATGAAATTGGTAAAACGAAAAAAAATAAAGGAGAAAAAAAAGAGAATAAGTAAGAAGAACATAACAAACTATATGTATAAGGAGAAAACTCCAATAGAACAGCCACTAATCCCAACAAATGCCATCAGCAAGAACCTGGAGATGAATACAAACTACAAACAACAACTAATATCAAGTGAGGCAAGGGAAAACAGAAGCAAAAAATAAAAATAAATAGGCAAAACAATCTCACAAACAAGCATAATAGATCATTATAATCAATATCGAAGCAAACAACAATGAAAGGACAGAAAGAATTTTTTTTTTTGGATTGTAAAGCCAGAGATGAGAGAAGTGTGTATGGACTTGGAGCATGGGATTAGAAATTAGATATATAAGTAGGGTGAAACTTTAACATGGGATAAAAAGAAGAAATAGGGACAATCTAAAGCAGAAAAAAAAGTAAGAAAAAGAAGACAACAAAAGGGGAAAAGTGAGGAAGAGTGTGATGGCATAATGGTAAATTTGAGATAGAGTAAAATGATGCTAAAGGAAAGATGAAAATAGAATGTAGGACACTAATCCCATTGGAAAATAAAGAGAAAATAAAATGACATTTTTTAAAGCTAATATAGTAGTAGTAATAATACTGATTTTAAATAAAAATGTAATAATTAAAAAGGTTAAATCAAGTAAGAAAAAAGAAAAAATAGTTTCTTAAATAAAAGATGAATAAAATAAATAAATAAAAATGAAAATGTACAGTAGTGAAGGTCATTCGCTTTCTCTACTGTTCTCTTTGGCACGCTTGTTTCCCAGTCAAGACAGTACTCCAGTTCTCTGCATTCTACTGTTCCTCAGTGTTGTAAGCCAGTTCTGATGTTTAAGCAGGCAGTGTGTTTTAATTTCGTGTATTTATTTGTGTTTACACGAGTTAATTTGTGATTCACCCCTGGGTGGCAGTGTTTTTGGATTGACCTCCAGGTCTACAAGTCCTCTCTAGCCAGTGCTTAGATCCTCTTTTCCCTGGGGCACTCAATACCAGTTTTTAGGAGTGGGTTGCCCCAGAGCCGGTTCTCTGATGGTTATTTCCTGCTCTAATCCCCAGGTTCCAGAAAAACAACTTTCACCTGCAGTCTTTTAGGGTGTCCCCAGTTAAGTAATCCTATATATTGGGCTTAATTATCAGAAGCAAGGATGTAAAAAGGCAAAAAAATAAATGAGCCAGAGTAATGTGAACTCCAAGGCTGCACAGAAATCTGTGCAGTATTTTCCCCCCTTGTGTATAAGCAGCTGGCACACTTTTAAAACTTTTAGCCTGTCCTTTTGTGTCAGATCAAAATGGGTTGCTTTTTAAAGTTCCCTTCTGTTAGCAGCTCTGAGGGCCCCCCTCCCCATTCACGAGTCACTCCAGCCTCAACAGCCACAGATTTTTCTAGGCATAGACTTCCCCTGGTCCTCCAGCTGCCACAGTGCGTGTGTTTCTCTCTCCTGCTGGAACCAAAGACCTCACCTTTTCCAGGCGAAATTTGACCTTTCCTTGGTAGAGTGTAGAGCTCCTCTGAATCCATGTGTTTGTACAAATTGGGGACTGGTGTTCTGGGCTTTGCAGCTGTTTGGTGAGTGCCCTAATTGTAGATTCTCCAGGCTTTTCAGACTCCTGATAACATCTACTATTCCTTCAAGATGGCCTGGTCTGAGCTGGACATTATGGGAGGGAACCCAGCAGCAGTGGGGGATGCCTGGTCAGGGAAGCCCCATCCAGCAGTACCCCACATTCTACTGCACTAGCTTTTCTTACTATAAGAATGAGATAAGTTTTCATTTGAGTCCCAAAAATATAGTGTCTTAGTTCACTAAGGGTACTGTAACAAAATACTCTACAGGGATGTCTTATAAACAATAAACATTTATTTCTCACTGTTTGGGAAGCTGGAAAGTCCAAGATTAAGCCTGTGATGGATTCACTGTCTAGCAAAGACCAACTTTTCAATGTGTCCTCATGTGGCAGAAGGGGCTCTGTGGTGGGTCTTTTATAAGAGCTATATTCCATTGGCTAGGGCTTTACTGTCATGACATAAGGACCTCCCAAAGGTCCCACTTCCTAATATTGTCACATTGGGCAATAGATTTAAACATATGAATATTGGGAGGTCACAAATATTTAGTCTATAGCAGATAGCAGCATCCCTCCTCCTAAAAGATATTTCCAAAAGGCCTTGGCTGGTATGGCTCAGTTAGTTGGAACATTGTCTAGTACAGAGATGGACTTCTTCTTTTCCAAGCTAAGTGATAAAAACCCAAGCTCCTTCTTTTCCAAGTTAAATGATAAAAACCCAAAACATCAAATCAAAGAACTCACACACAATTAAGCACTTTTATATGGAGATGTTCAATGGTTGCACCATAGACTCACTGGTACATTGTATTAAACAATGTCCAGGTTGTCACCAGGATGAAAGGTAAAACTGTTTAGGCTTGGCACTCTGCTAAAAACTGTGAAAACTCAGGAGAAATGTAAGCCAAAGTTTTTTTCTCAAGAGATTTATGATCCAGTGAGGAGATGAGATTCCTAAATGAAGCATTTTTATAATATAGATATAATATATACATAATTACCTATTTTAAGGAGTTATGGTAGATAATATCAAGTACAATACAGTGCATTATAGTACACAGCGAGGTTTCATGGGCAAAAAATTAAAAGATGAGTAGATTTTACATGAACATATACAAGAGGCAGAAATAGTTCAGGTGGAGGAAATATGGCTCACAAAGGCAGAGAGAATGAATCTTGTAGAATTTCATGTCAGAATAGGGAAATGCCTGGATGGAGCAGAAATTAGGATGGGGAAATATAGCCAAGTTATATAATATATTATCTTAAAGGCAAAGAGCTTGAAAAAGGTGATCGGCTTTTAATACTGTTCACTTCTCTAAATATGGAAACTGGGTTTTAGCAGTAAGAATGCTTAGATCAGAGAAGTTCTGTGGTTAGGATTAGTCATAGAGAAGAAGCCGGGTGTAGGGGACTGAAGAGAGACAATCCATGAGAGGAAGAGGAAAGGGACTGACCATGACCTTGAAGGGTAAGCCAAGGAATTCCCCATTGTCCTTCTTCTCATTTCATATCAGTTGATCTCCCAAAAATAT
Source organism: Lasiurus cinereus (assembly GCA_011751065.1). Lineage (NCBI taxonomy): Eukaryota > Metazoa > Chordata > Mammalia > Chiroptera > Vespertilionidae > Lasiurus > Lasiurus cinereus. The sequence goes on from JAAGEH010000031.1 coordinate 5,468,052, forward strand.
GTCTGGACAAGGCAAGAAAGGGTCACACTCCAACTGACTCATACTATTGAACTTTCCCATGTAGGGAGGGTATGCATATTTATCAGTTTATTCTTTAAAAGTATGATCTTAACTAGCCATCTATCTAATGAAAAATGAATTATCTATCAGAGTCTAGAAATAGATTATTCTAGTTTATCAAAGATTCTAGCTAATAGAGTAGTTCTGAATTAGCTGAAACGAATTTTTAAAAAAATAACACTTAGCATGATGGTTACACTAAATATAAATTAAATTTCCTTTGATAATTAGTTAGAAAATTGAGATCCCAAGGGCCTTAGGCTCAGATGTGTACATATCAATTATCATTAAACTGGAAGCCTGGTGCACAAAATTTGTGCACTCAGGGGGAGGCGGTCCCTCAGCCCAGCCTGCATCCTCTTGCTGTCCAGGAGCTCTCAGGAGATGTTCTACTGACGGCTTAGGCTGGCTCCCCCCAATCCAGGGCTAAGCTGTCAGTCAGACATCTTAGTGCTGCCATTGAGGCAGGAGGGGCTCCTGCCACCATGGCTACTCTTGCTAGCCCTGAGCCTGGCTTCCAGCTGAGTGATGCTCCCCCTGTGGGAGCACATTAGGGGGCAGTTCCTGCATTGAGCATCTGCTCCCTAGTGGTCAGTGTGCATCATAGTAACCAGCTGTTCCATTGTTTGGTCTATTTGCATATTAGCCTTTTATTTTATAGGATTGGAAGACTCACAGGAGAGCTGGGTGCTAATTGTTCCCCAGTTGATGCACTACTGGATAATAAGTATTTATTTATGTGATGCACCATCTTTTTGGGGCCATCTCTATGTTTGTATATCCTACCAAAAGGGAAACACCCCATAACCCTCCTTGTTATAACTGAGACTAATTAGAATGAGTATCTGTTAGATAAAGAGCACAAGACGGTTTTGTACATTAAGGTCTCTTATTTTGAGAGCTTCCTTAATTAATGGCCATCTGGTCCCCCATGATATACTGTAATTAAGAAAGCAGTGTATGAACAGATACATTAGTAAAAACAAAACAAAACTTGCCTGTTCTTGCCTTCCCTCCAAGATATTTAGTGTGTAGGTGAATACCAAGGTCACATTGGGCTATTTTTATTTTTCATAAAAATAATTTGTGTCTAGAGGCTGTGATAAAATAAATCTAATTAAATTAAATGGCAGACACAGGAGTTGATAACATCTAAATGTTCCTTACCAAATGTTATTCAGCACAGATCTGCTATTTTGATTGTCCCTGTTTTTTCCCAGTTGATTTTAGGCACCACATGACAGTAATAGAGGCTCCCTGCAGCTTCATGGTAAATAAAAGAACTGAACAGGACACTTAGTTTTGACAAAAGGACCTGTACATGTCTTTTTCACCATGAATGTAAGTAAAAACACTCCTGCCACAGTTATTCCTTAAGACAATAATCAAAGGAGTATTCTTTATCTAAGCTCCCAATGAGTATGGACCATGTTAGAAATCATCTCTTGCAACATTAAACCCTATGGATATAATCAAACCAAAAGTTATTTTAAGAACATGCAAAAATAAAAACAAAAGGGCCTCCACCCTGTTCCTTGCTATCTACCTTATCTCCTTCATCTGCAGGATTTTTAGGTGAAAGCCTATAGTTTTGACAGTTAGGTATAAGGTGCTCATGAGGTCAGAAACTAAGGTTTCAGGAAAGAGGTACAACCCACTGATATGGTTTAATTGTGGCAATCAGCTATGGTTTTTAATATATTTCCCTGAAACAGGTGAAATAATAGGGGTATAATTTTGAACAGTGAAATGCAACATGAAATACATTGTCAACTACCGCCTGACAGGAGCTTGAATGTAATCATAAAAAGTGACCCTTTACCATGTTCAGGAATAAGACAGGTGTGTCGGCTTTCAACACTGTTATTCAACATAGTGCTGGACATCATAGCCACAGCAATCAGACAGAAGAAGAAATAAAAGGCATTAAGATAGGAAAGGAAGAAGTAAAACTATCATCATTTATAGATGACATGATACTATATAGAGAGAGCTGTAAAAATTTCACAAAAAAACTACTAGAACTGATCAAATAAATTTAGTAAAGTAGCAGGATACAAAATACATATTCAGAAATAGGTTGTACTCTTATACATCAAGAAGAGACTCTCAGGAAGGGAAACTAAGAAAATAACCCCATTTCCAATTACATTTAAAATAAAAGAAAATACCGCCGAGACCGGTTTGGCTCAGTGGATAGAGCTTCAGCCTGCAGATTGAAAGGTCCCAGGTTCAATTCCTGTCAAGGGCATGTGCCTTAGTTGCGGGCACATCCCCAGTGGGGGGCATGCAGGAGGCAGCTGATCGATGTCTCTCTCTCATCGATGTTTCTAACTCTCTGTCCCTCTCCCTTCCTCTCTGTAAAAAATCAATAAAAATGTATTTTTAAAAATACCTAGGAATGAATTTCACCATGGTTGTTAAAGACCTATACTAAAAAATTAATAACTGAAGAAGATACAAAAAAATGGAAGTGTATACCCTGCTCATGGATAGGAAGAATTAATATTGTTAAAATGACAATAATATCAATCATAATAAATATCCTAACAAAATATCAATGGTGCATTTCACAAAACTAGAACAAGTAAGCCAAAAATTTATAGGTAATCACAAATACCCCGAATAGCCACAGTAATATGGAGAAAGAAAAACCAAGTTGGAGAAATCACCTGATATCAAATTATACTACAAGGACATGGTAAACAAAACTGCATGGTACTGGCATAAAAACAGACATATAGATCGAAGGAACAGAATAGAGAGCCCAAAATAAACCCACAACTATGTGATCAATGAGTATTTGACAAAGGAGGCAAGAACATACAAAAGGATAAAGATAGTCTTTTCAATAAACGGTGTTGGGAAAATTAGAGATGCATGCGAAAAATGACATTAGACAACCTTCTTGCACAATATACAAGAATAAAGTCAAAATTGATTAAAGACTTGAATATAAAAATCAAAATCATAACACACCTAGAAGAAAATATGGGCAGGAAAATTTGAGACATTTCTCTTAGCAATATTGTTTTTATATATCTGCTAAGGCAGGGGAAGCAAAAGAAAAAAATCAATAGATGTGACTAAATCAAACTAAAAAGTTTTTACATATCCAAAAATTTAAAAAATCAATAAAACAAAAAGACAATCTGAATGAGAGAAGATATTTGCCAATGATATATCACATAAGGGACTAATATCTAAAATATAAAAATCATTTAGATAACTAAACACCAAGAAAACAATCCAATTTTATATTTTATTTCTTTTTCCCCATTTTATTAATGTATTACATGTGTACATATCTTCCCATTGTCCCACCCCACCCAACTCCCATAAATGCCCTCACATCCCCGCCCCGTGCTTTGCATCCATTGGTTATGCTTATATGCATGCATACAAATCCTTCAGTTGATCTCTTATTTATCCCTCCTATCCCTTACCTTCCTGCTTGTAATTTGACAGTCTGTTTGATGTTTTATTGCCTCTGTATCTATCTTTTTGTTCATCAGTTAATAATGTTCTTTATTTTTTTTAATCTTGCGCTGCATTTCCACTCCTGAGGTGGACATAATGTTCTTTATTATCCACAAATGAGTGAGATCATGTGGTACTCTTCTTTCATTGACTGGATTATTTTACTTAGCATAATGCTCTCCAGTTCCATCCAGATTGTTACAAATGATAAAAATTCCTTCTTTTTATGGCAGTATTGTATTCCATTGTGTAGATGTATTATAGTTTTCTGATTCAGTCATCTGCTGACGGCACCTAGGCTGTTTCCAAATCTTAGCTATTGTAAATTGTGCTACTATGAACATAGGGGTGCATATATCCTTTCTGATTGGTGTCTCTAGTTTTGTAGGATATATTCATAGGTGTGGGAATACTGGGTCAAATGGGAGTTTCATTTTTAGTTTTATGAGGAAACTGCATACTTTTCTCCACACTGGCAACACAAATCTGCATTCCTACCAGCAGTGCAAGAAGGTTCCTTTTTCTCTGCATCCTCGCCAGCACTTGTCCTTTGTTGATTTGTTGATGATAGCCATTCTGACAGGTGTGAGATGATACTGCATTGTCATTTTGATTTGCATTTCTCAGATAATTAGTGACACTGAGCATGTTTTCATGTGTCTTTTTGACTTTCTTCTGTCTTCTTTTGAGAAGATTCTATTTAGGTCCATTGCACATTTTTTATTGGATCATTTGTCTTTTATTAAGTTGTATGAGTTGGCTGTAGATGTTGGAAATTAAAACTTTATCAGTGATAACATTTGCAAATATTTTCTCCCATACAGTGGGCTTCTTTCTTGTTTTGTTAATGATTTCCTTACTGAGAAAAAGCTTTTTATTTTGATGTAGTCTCATTTGTTTATTTTCTCTTTAGCTTCTATTGCCCTTGGAGGAGTATCAGTGAAGAAGTTCCTGCAGCATATGTCTGAGATTTTGCTGCCTGTGGATTCCTCTGGTATTTTTATGGTTTCTTGTCTTATGTTTAAATCCTGTATCCATTTGGAGTTTATTTTTGTGTATGGTGTAACTTGGTGGTCTAATTTCATTTTTTGCATATATTTGTCCAATTTACCCAAAACCATTTATTGAGGAGACAGTCTTGACTCCATTGTATGTTCATCCACCTTTGTCAAATGTTAATTGGGCATAGTGGTTTAGGTCGATATTTGGGTTCTCTATTCTATTCCACTGGTCTATATGTCTGTTCTTGTGCCAGTACCAGGCTGTTTTGAGAACAATAGCTTTGTAATACAGTTTGAAATCTGATATTGAAATCCCACTTACTTTATTCTTCTTTCTCAGGAGTGCTGTGGGCATTTGGAGTCTTTTTTTATTCCAGATGAATTTTTGGAGAGTTCTTTTTAGGTCTGTGAAATATGCCATTGGTTTTTTAATGGGTAGTACATTGAATCTATAGATTGCTTTAGGTAGTATGGACATTTTAATGATGTTGATTCTACCAATTTGTGAAGATGGTATGTTCTTCCATCTATTTACATCTTCCTCGATTACTTTTTGTCAGTGTCCTGTAGTTTTCCAAGTATAGATCACTTTGGGGTGAAACGTTCTGAAGATGTCAATCAATTCCATCTGGTCTGGTGCGTCATTTAAAATTGATGTTTCTTTGCTGATTTTTTAGAGGATTTGTCCATTGGTGATAGTGAGCTACTAAAGTCACCTCCTATGATTGTATTTCTGCCATTCTCTCCCATGATATCCTTCAGGAGTTTTTTTTAATGTATTTGGCTGTTCCTGTATTGGGTGTGTAAATGTTTACCAGAGTTATTTCTTTTTATTGGATTGTTATCTTTAGTATTATTAAGGGGCCTTCTTTATCTCTTGTTATGTCTTTTACTTTTTTAAATTTATTTTATTTTTTCCCGATTGCCCTCCCCACCCCCCAGTACATGCCCTCATCCATCTCAACCACCCCACCCAGCCATTGCCCTGTATCCACTGGCTAAACCTACACACATGAATATCAATCCTTCAGTTGATGTCCTACAGGACCCTCCCTCCCAGCCTCCCCTGCCTTCCCACTGTAGCACAACAGTCTGTTAATTGCTTCTTTACCTCTGCATCTGATTCCCCTCCACTCCCTGATTCTTGTTTTTAAAAAAATCTTGCCCCTATAGGCTAGAAATAAACCCACAAAAGCAAATGAAAAATGTTTGAGTCCCAATTTAAATGTCCAATAGCTTTGAGTCCCAGTTTCGATGTCAAACAGTTCCTTCTGTGTACATGTCATCAATGGTATCTGGATAGTGGAAAAATGGTGGCAATGCCGGTCTGACCCTCTCTGGTTTGGTCCTAGGCATCCTGTAGCAATGCACTGCTGCTGACTGCTCGCATGGCAAGGCGTCGTCCTCGTCTTCCATCTGTGGACTGTTTCTCCTCTTGCCTTCGTGGTTGGCACAGACCTGTCAGTTCCTCTTTGTTGCAGGGGTCCACTTGGTCTTGGAGTTGTTTTCTGAAAGTATATAAACATTTTCTCAACCAAGAGTTAATAAAGGAATCTTTTCTATAAAATTGACTCGGGGTCGTTTTTATTTTTGCCTACCTGCTTTTCCTTTGGCTTATTTTGACACCATGTGTGTTTTTCATGGGTGTCTTGCTCTTAGTATAAAAAAAATGGAAATTAATTTTCTAAAGTGAAACTTTTCTAGATGTAATTTACTTACCAGATATTTTTCCTTACATGATATTATCCTACTCTCCCTTTTTATGAATACTGGAGAATTTTGTAAAAATTTTAATGCAATCTTGAAAACTTTAAATTTTATTTTTTAAACACAAATATGCCTGTTTTATATATTAAGCAATTTTATCTTAAGATGAGCTATCAATAGAAATTTTAATTAATACTTTAAAAACAGCTTTTTGTCCAGTATAAATAAATTTTCTTGGATGTTCGCTTATTTCATTTTGCCAATTTAAATTAATCTGAAAGCTTGATAACTCTTTTATGTCAAATTTAATACTCTACCAACAATCTTAGATTACCCTGTATATATTAGTGGAAAAGTTTATTTGCATTGAGTAGGCACTGAGAATTCCTAGTGCTAGGCTGAATTTAGACATAGGGCAGCTGCTGCAGGCATGTTTCTGTCTGTTACCTGGGTCCTGATCTGAGCTGGGCCACATCTCTGTCTGTTACCTGAGTCCTGATCTCAGCTTGGCCATTTCCCTGTCTGTTACCTGGGTCCCGGTTTGTGCTGAGCATGGGAAGCGAGGGAGCCATGGGGGCAGGAGACCTCCCTCAGAAAGGGTGAAGGATCAGACCCCTGCAAGGTTGGAGGGGGCGAGGGTCTGTGCCCTACCTCTATTGACTCCCAAGTTCTCTCCTGATGGCCCCTCTGCGACTGTGCCTGTCTTAGGTTGTTCCTTCCCTGAGGAATCTTACCAGTCTCTGACTAACTAGTCATCCTCCGGGGCCAAGCAGGGTGTTGTGAGGTTCATTTCTGTCTCCATGGTAGCCTATGCCCCCATGGCCTCCAAGCCCAGTACCTGCCTTGGGGATCCCCTCTCCTGCTGGCGGGGGCCCAGCACTGGCCACTTATCTCAGGGAATTCAGGTTCCTTCTCTAGGGAGGGCCCAGCACACACCATTTGGTGAGAGACAGATCCATTATACCTGCCACCTCGAGGCTTCAACATCAGGGTGAATAGAGAGCTCAGGCTACAGCTGATGGCCCTTGGATTGTGAGAAGAGGGTCCCTCTTGGCAAAAGAGGAAAGAGGACCAGTATAGAATGCTCAAGTGCCTTCCCAGTGCCTCAATTCTTTCTGAAAGAGATTAAATCCTTTCATGTCCTCTTCTTAAATTGCTGCTAAACATTCCAAGAATTAGTTTATAAGTTCATTTGGGATAGTTGTATAATATGCTATTTTGAAATATCAGAAATTAAATGATATTGTAGGATAATATCATGTAAGGATATTCTTTGCTCTAGGCCATGGCAATTCAATTTCACACAGGCTGTGAATTTCTTTTTGTAATTTTATATAAATTTTTTCAGGGATGCAGAAACACAGATTACTTACCTTAGCTCAAGAGGCCAAATATATTGACTTTCAATTACAATCCTTATGACATTTAAAGGAAACTTCTCTTTATTTCCTTCCAAAATGATTTTCCTATTACAGAGTTTCATTGAAAAATCTTTATCTCATGAAGCCATTTTTCTTAAAGTTATGGTGACCACCATATGGATTCCCTCTCATGGCCCACCTTCCCTATTTTCTGTGACCAATTATTATATGCATGTACGAAGGTCCCTCTGTTGATCTTTCCCTCTTATTCCCACCAATCCCCACCTTCCCTGAGGTTTGATGTTTTGATTGATGTTTCTCATTCTCTGGATCTGATCTTGATCACCAGTCTATGTCATTCATTATATTCCACAGATGAGTGAGATCATGGGATAGTTGTCTTTCTCTGAATGGCTTATTTGACTAAGCATAATGTTTTCCATCTCCATTCATATTGTTGCAAATGGTAGGAGCTCCTTATTTTTTACTGTAGCATAGTATTCCATTGTGTAGATGTACCACAGTTTTTTAATCTAATCATCTGATGATGGGCACTTAGGCTGTTTCCAAATCTTAGCTATGGTGAATTGTGGTGCTATGAACATAGTGGTGCATATATCCTTTCTGATTGGAGTTTCTAGTTTCTTGGGGTATATTCCTAGAAGTGAGTTCACTGGGTCAAATGGGAGTTCCATTTTTAGTTTTTGAGGAGACTCCATACTGTTCTCTACAGTGGCTGCACCAGTCTGCATTCCCACCAGCAGTGCAGGAGGTTTCCTTTTTCTCCACTTCCTAGCCAGCACTTGTTGTTTGTTGATTTGTTGATGATACCCATTCTGACAGGTGTGAGATGATATTGCATTGTTGTTTTGATTTGTATCTCTCTGATGATTGTGACTTTGAGCAGGTTTTCATATGTCTCTTGGCCTTCCTTCTGCCTTCTTTAGAGAAGTGCCTATTTAGATCAGTTGCCATTTTTTTATTGTGTTGTTTATCTTCTTTGTGTGAAATTATATGAGTTCCCTGTAACTGTTGGAGATTAAACCATTATCTTTGATATTGGCAAATATCTTCTCCCATGCAGTGTGTTTTCTTGTTGTTTTGTTGATGGTTTATTTTGCTGTGCAAAAGCTTTTTATTTTGATGTAGTCCCATTTGCTTATTTTTTCTTTATCTTCTATTGCCCTTGGAGCAGTATCAGTGAAGTTCCTTCTGGATATGTTGGAGATTTTGCTGCCTATGGATTCCTCTAGTATTTTTATGGTTTCCCATGTTATCTTTAAGTCCTTTATCCATTTTGAGTTTATTTTATTTTATTTTTAAATATATTTTTATTGATTTTTTACAGAGAGGAAGGGAGAGGGATAGAAAGTCAGAAACATTGATGAGAGAGAGGCATCGATCAGCCACCTCCTGCACGCCCCCTACTGGAGTTGGTCCTTCAAGCAACGTACATGCCTCCAACCGGAATCGAACCTGGGACCTTTCATTCCGCAGGCCGACACTCTATCCACTGATCTATGTGTCTGTTCTTGCACCAGTACCAGGCAGTTTTGAGAACAGTGCCTTTGTAATACAGCTTGAAATCATGTTCTTCACTTTGAGATCTAATTTGTCAGATATAAGTAGTGCAACCACATTTGTTTCACTTCCATTCACCTGAAAAACCTTTTGCACCCCCTCAAATTCAGTCTGTGTGAGTCTCTTTTTCTGAGAGGGTTTCTTGTAGACAGCAGACATTTGGACCGTGTTTTCTCATTCAATCCATTATCCTATGTTTTTTTATTGGGGTATTTAATTCATTTATTTTTAAAATTATTATTGATAAGTGCTTATTCGTCGCTATTGTTATTCTTTACCCCTGTGTTTCTTCTTTACTTACTATTTTTTTTATAGCGGACCCTTTAACATTTCTTGCATTACTGGTTTGTTGGTAATAAATTCCCTTCATCTTTTTTTGTCTGTAAAGCTCCTGATTTCATGTTCAATTTTTTATTGATAGCCTTGCTAGGTACATGATTCTTGGATTCAGACCCCTTTTTTGCATTAATTTGTATATCACATTCTATTGCCTTCTGGCCAGATGAATTTGTTGATAAATTAGTCTCTTGAACATGGGGGTTCCTTTGTAGGTAACTTTCTGTCTCTCTCTGGCCACTTTTAAGATTCTTACTTTCTTATTGGTGTTTGCCAATTTAATTATAATGTGCCTTGGTGTCACTCTTTTCGGGTTTATTTTGGTTGGAACTCTATGAGCTTCTTGGATTTCCGTGGGTTTTCACTTCCCCATATCATGGTAGTTTTCTGTCACTATTTCTTCAAACAGGATTTCTATTCCTTACTCATTTTTTTTCTCCTTCTGGTACCTCTTTTGTGTGGATGTTGTTTTTTTCCAGTTTTCCCAAAGTTCCTTTAGTCTCTCCTCCTGCTTTTAATTTTTTTTCTAGAAATTTCTCTACTTGGATATTTTCCTACCTTGTTTTCTAGCTCACTGATGCGGTCCTCTGCTTTTTCTAGTCTACTCTTGATACTTTCTATTGAGTTGTTTACAGCAGCGATGTCATTTTTTATTTCCTTTTGGTTCTTCATTTGCTCTTGGTTCTTATTCATATTGCTGAAATTGTTTTCCATTCCTTTCAGCCACCTTATGATTATTTCTGTGATTTCTTTCTCTGGCAGGTTGCTTGCCTCTGATTCATTTATTTCCTTTACTTTTTTCTTATTTTTTTAAATTTTTTTTATTAATGTATTACATGTATACATATCATCCATTGCACCACCTCCCAGGCATACCCTACCCCTCAGTGTCTTCTGTTCATTGGTTATGCTTATATTCATGCATACAAGTCATTTGGTTGCTCTCTTATCTACCACACCTCTCCTTAACATTCCTGCTATAATTTGACAGTCTGTTTGATGCTATACTGCCTCTGTATCTATCCTTTTGTTCATCAGTTTATAATGTTCTTTATTATCCACAAATGAATTGGATCATGTGGTGTTTCTCCTTCTGTGACTCGCTTATTTCACTTAGCATAAGACTCTCCAGTTGCATCCAGGTTGCTGCAAAGGTAAGAATTCCTTCTTTTTAATGGCAGCATAGAATTCCATTGTGTAGATGTACCACAGTTTTCTCATCCACTCATCTGCTGATGGACACCTAGGTGGTTTCCAAATTATAGCTATTGTAAATTGTGCTGCTATGAACAAAGGGGTGAATAAATCCTTTCTGATTGATGTTTCTAGTTTCTTAAGATATATTCCTAAGAGGGGGTTGCTGGGTCAAATGGGAGATCCATTTTTAGTTTTTTGAGGAAACTCCATAATATTCTCCACAGTAGCTGCACCAGTCTGCATTCCCACCAACAGTGAACGAGGGTTCCTTTTTCTCCACATCCTCGCCAACACTTATCATTTGTTGATTTGTTGATGATTGCTATTGTGACAGGTGTGAGATGGTATCGCGTTGTCATTTTGATTTGCATCTCTCAGATAATGAATGACTTTGAACATATTTTCCATGTGTCCCTTGGCCTTCCTTCTGTCATCTTTCAAAAAGTTTCTATTTATGTCCATTGCCCATTTTTTTATTGGATCATTTATCTTCCTTTTATTAAGTTGTATAAGTTGGCTGTAGATGTTGGATATTAAATATTTATCAGTGCTAACATTTGCAAATATGTTCTCCCATACAGTGGTCTTTCTTATTTTTATTGTTGATGGTTTCTTTTGCTATGCAAAAGCTTTTATTTTGATGTAGTCCCATTTGTTTATTTTTTCTTTAGTTTCCATTGCCCTTGAGCTATATTAGTGAAGAAGTTCTTTCAGCATATGTCTGAGATTGCACTCCCTGTGGATTCCTCTAGTGTCTTTATGGTTTCCTGTCTTATGTTTAAGTCCTATATCCATTTGGAGTTTATTTTTATGAATGGTGTAACTTGGTGGTGTAGTTTCATTTTTTTGCATGTATCTGCCCAATTTTCCCAACACCATTTATTGAGGAGACTATCTTGACTCCATGGTATGTTCATGCCTCATTAATCTTATATTAGTTGAGCATAGATATTTGGGTGGCTATCTGGATTCTCTATTGTATTCCATTGGTTTATATGTCTGTTCTTGTTCCAGTATCAGGCTGTTTTGAAAACAGTTGCTTTGTAATATAGCTTGAAATCTGGTATTGAGATCCCACCTACTTTATTCTCCTTTCTCAGGATTGCTGTGGCTATTCAGGGTCTTTTTTTGTTCCAGATGAACCTCTGAAGAATTCTTTCTAGGTCTATGAAATATGTCGTTGGTATTTTAATGGGTAGTGCATTGAATCTATAGATTGCTTTGGGTAGTGTGGACATTTTAATGATGTTGATTCTCCCAATCCATGAGCATGGTATGCTCTTCCATCTGTTAACATCTTCCTCTATCTCTTTTTTCAGCATCCTGTAGTTTTCTACATATATGTCTTTTACCTCTTTAGTGAGGTTTATTCCTAGGTATCTTAATATTTTTGGTGCGATGGTAAATGGGATTGCTTTTTGAGTCTCTTTCTGTAATTTCACTCTTAGTGTATAGAAATTCCACAGATTTCTTTGCATTAATTTTGTATCCTGCTACATTGCCAAAATCCCTACCATTAGTTTTGTTTGGAGTGCTTTGGGAATTTTATGTACAGTGTCATGTCATCTGCAAATAAGGACAGCTTTTCTTATTCTTTTCCAATTTGGATGCCTTTTATTTCATCTTCTTTTCTAATTGCAATGGCTAATATTCCATTACTATGTCAAAATGGTGTGGTGAGAGTGGACATCCCTGTCTTTTTCTTGCTCTTATGGGGAATGGTTTTAATTTTTGCCTATTGAATATGATGTTATTTGTGGGTTTATCATATATGGCTTTTATGATGTTGAGGTATGACCCTTCTATTCCCACCTTGCTGATTGTATTTATCAAGAAGGGGTATTGGATTTTGTCAAATGCTTTTTCTGCATCAATTGATATGACTATGTGATTTTTTATCTCTCAGTTTATGTGATTTATCACGTTTATTGATTTGTGGATATTTTACCATCCTTGCATTCCTGGGATAAATCCTACTTGGTCATGGTGAATGATCTTTGTGATGTACTACTGGATCCAATTTTCTAGAATTTTGTTGAGGATTTTGACATCTATGTTCATGAAATATATTGGCCTGTAATTCCTTTACATTTTGTTGTCTTTATCTGGTTTTGGTATAAAGATGATGTTCCCTTCATTGAAGGTGTTTGGAAGTGTTCCTTCTTCTTGAATATTTTTGAATAGTCTGAGGAGAATAGGTTTTAATTCTTCCTGTGTAGCCATCTTCTATTTGGCTTTTGTTTGCTGTAAGCTATTTGATGACTGTTTCAATTTCAATTTCTTCCATAGTTTTTGGATTGAGATGTTTAGGTTCTTCCAGATTGAGTTTTGGAATGTTATATTTTTCTAGGAATATATAAATTTACTGCAGGTTGTCCAATTTGTTGGAATACAGTTGTTCATAGTAATTTTTATTAATCTTTTCTATTTTGGAGGGGTCTGTTATTTCTCCTCTTTCATTTCTGATTTTGTTTATTTGGTTCTTCTCTCTTTGCTTCTTGGTGAGCCTGGCTAGAGGTCCATCAATCTTGTTTATCCCTGCAAATAACCAGCTCTTAGTGTTGCTGATGTTTTGAATTGTTTCTTTGGTATCCATATTGTTTATCTCTTATCTTATCTTTACCCTTTTCTTCCTTCTGATAACACTAGCCTTTTCTTGTCGCTCTCTTTCTAGTTCTTTTAGTTGTAGGATTAGGTAATTTATTACATTGTTTCTTTTTTTAATATATTTTATTGATTTTTTTTACAGAGAGGAAGGGATAGGGATAGAGAGTTAGAAACATCGATGAGAGAGAGACATTGATCAGCCGCCTTCTGCACGCCCCCTACTGCAGATGTGCCTGCAACCAGTATACATGCCCTTGACCAGAATCAAACCTGGGACCTTTCTATCCACTGAGCCAAACCGGTTTCAGCACCATTGTTTCTTGTGTTTTTCAGTAGGCTTGTAGAGCTATGAACTTCCCTCACAAGACTGCTTTCACTGTGTCCCATAAATTTTGTATTGTTGTTTTGTCATTATCATTTGTTGCCATGATGTTTTCTATTTCTTCATTAATCTCTCTCGTTACCTAGTCATTGTTTAATAGCATGCTGTTTAGTCTCCATGTGTTTGCTTTCTTTGTATTGTTTTTGTTTGAGTTGATTTCCAGTTTTATGCCACGTGAGCTGAGAAAATGCTTGATATGATTTCTATCTTCTTGAATTTGAAGAGACTTTGCCTATGAGACAACATATGGTCTATCTTTGAAAATGACCCATGTGCACTTGAGAAGAGTGTGTATTCTGTGTCTTTGTGATGAAATGTTCTGAAGATATCAATTACTTCCTTCTGGTCTAGTAAATCATTTAGGATTGATGTTTCTTTGCTGATTTTTTGTTTTGAGGATTTGTCCAGTGGTGACAGTGGGGTATTGAAGTCTCCTGCTCTGATTGTATTGCTGTCAGTCTCTCCCTTTATATCTCCCAGAGTTTTCTTATGTATGTATTTGCTCCTTTATTCATTGTGTGTTTGTTTACCAGTGTTATTTCTTCTTTTTGGATTGTTCCCTTTAATATTATGAAGTGGCCTTCTTTATCTCTTGTTATGTCCTTCACTTTGAGATCTAATTTGTCAGATATATATATTGCAACCCCAGCTTTTTTAAATTTCCATTTGCCTGAAAAACCTTCTTCCATTCCTTCAACTTCCGTCTGTGTGCAACCCTTTTTGTGAGGTGGGTTTCTGTAGACAATGGATATATGGGTTATGTTTTCTTATCCAATCTTTTCCCCTATGTCTTTTGATTGTAGCATTTAATTCATTTACATTTAAAGTTATTACTGATATTTATCTGTCTCCATTTTTATTCTTTAACCCTATGTTCCCTCTTCGCTTCCTATTTCCTTTTTATTAACAGCAGACCCTTTAACATTTCTTGCATTGCTGGTTTGGTGGTAATATATTCTCTTAATCTTTTTTTTGTTTGTGAAGCTCCTGATTTCACCTTCAATTTTGATTGAAAGCTTTTCTAGGTACAGTGTTCTTCAATTCAGACCCTTCCTTTGCATGACTTTGTATATTTCATTCCATTCCCTTCTGGCCCTATGAGTTTCTGTTTGGAAATAAGTTGCTAGTCTGATTGGGGTTCCATTGTAGGTAACTTTCTGTCTTCCTCTGGGTGCTTTTAAGATTCTTACTTTGTTGTTGGTTTTTGCCAATTGAATTATAATGTGCTTTTGTGTGGGTTTATTAGGGTTCATTTTGCTTGGGACTCTGTGAGCTTCTTAGATTTGTGTGGGTTTTTTCCTTCATATATCAGGGAAGTTTTCGGTCATTATTTCTTCAAACGGGTTTTCTATTCCTTGCTCAGTTTCTACTCTTTCTGGAACCCCAATTATGCGGGTGTTGTTTTGTTTTGTGTTATCCCAAAGTTCCCTTAGGCTCTCCTCTTTTTTTTTTAATTTTTTTTAGAAGCTGATATACTTGGGTATTTTTTCCTACCTTGTCTTCTAGCTCACTGATGTGATCCCCTGCTTCTTCTAGTCTACTTTTGATGCTTTCTATTGAGTTCTTTACAGCAGTGATGTCATTTTTCATTTCTTCTTGATTCTTTAAATTTCCTCTTGCTTCTTACTCATAATGTCGAATTTGTCTTCCATTCTCCTCAGCCATCTTATGAGCATTTATCTGATCTCTTTCTCTAGAAGATTGTTTGATTCTGTTTCGCTTACCTGCTTTTCTGGTGATTCCTGCTTTTCTTTCATATGTGGGCTGTTTCTTCATCTGTCCATGGTCTTTCTTCTCAGGTTGTCTGGTTAATTAGTTCTCTTTCCTGCGTTGATTTCAAGGCACCAAATACAACATGAGCAGGTACAACACAGAAGCCGCTGAACAGAAATGTATTCACGATGTTAACAACCACAAATAAAGTGACCATCAGTGAAAGACAAATTAGGGGTAAGTAGAGAAAGAATCAGAGAAAAATGAGGAAAAAAGAAAAGAAAGAAGTACTCAAATGAATTTGGAAGGAGAAAACAGAGGAAAAACAAAGAAAGAAAAATGAAAGAAAGAAAGAAAGAAAGAAAGAAAGAAAGAAAGAAAGAAAGAA
>JAAGEH010000031.1:5493740-5696661 GCA_011751065.1 Lasiurus cinereus
CTCTCTCTCTCTCTCTCTCTCTCTCTCTCTCTCTCTCTCTCTCTCTCCTGTCCTCTATGAAATCAATAAAAATATATTTTAAAAAAGAAATGTTGCTTGACTTCCTTCTCGTTACTTTAATAGTTGTCAGAATCTTTTCTCACCAACCATAAGCATTCAAATGTCTGTGGGTATACTCTAGGCTTAAGTCCAAACAAGAGTCCAATGTGGAGAAGACATATGGAGACTAGGGTTCCTGTTAAGGGTCTCTGTAGAGAAGTATCTGTTGTGGGCAGATGTTATAGCCTTCTTGAACCAAGCCTTCCAGAATAAGCCCTGGATTGAATGGCCCAGTTAAAACTTTGTTGGTGAGAGTGACATCAGCAAAATTTCAGTGTAGATAGTTCCAAACTCCCATCCCTCCTCAGACACATTGTGAAACATCAGAAACATTCATATCAACTTTGTCAGAACTCTGGAGAACAAAGACTTACAGAAACCAAGCAAATGCTGAATCAATAAGGACACATATATAACACCTTAATCAACAAAGAAATTTTTAAAAAGAAAATAGAAACAGCTTCCATATAATAGAAAAGTTTTGTGGTATTTTCCCTGCCCTTGTACACACCCCCAAGCTCAGTAGTGGTCTTGAAGACAGTAACCTCCATTCCTTGTGTGAGATCCTGTTCCCTGATTCTACATGGAATAGAGCAGGCCTTCTGTGAGTGCTACTATGTTTATTTGTTCTAATTTGCCTGGGACTCTTCTCAGTTTCACCTTACTCAGAAATCACTCAGTTCAGAAAAACACTTGACTTTGCTTAAAAATATTGTAAGGTAAATGAAAAACCTGCACTCACTTGGAGCAAAAGATTATGGTTGAGACAAATAATAGACTCTCTAAAGTCTGAAGGAATATCTGGGGAGACAGTTTTCTGGGGGCAGGGGGAGTAGGACATGCAAAAGCAGCAATATACACTGGAGAAATTAGAAAGCCATGCACATTCCCAGGGAAAGATGTATATCCTGAAAAGACCTAAGCTTTCACCTCTGACTGATTTCTGGGCTTAGTGTAAGCAGGAAGGGAAGGGTAAGCCAGGGTTGGCTAAGTGTTGAAGGAGCATCCCAGCAGAGAACCCATCTGCAAAGACTATGAAGGTAGACTTTAGAGATTTTTATGTTGGTGTGTGTGTGTGTGTGTGTGTGTGTGTGTGTGTGTATTCTGGAGTTAAAGTAAATCTCTCTCAGAATACTAAACACCACAAACTAAAAGAACAAAGACTTAACTGACCACACATGTCAAGGACTAAGAAATACCACCTTTGCAAACATAGTTTGGAAAAGTCATTACACAAAGAGGCAACTATAGCTTTCTGTAATCAAAAATAGCAAAGCCTGAAGAAGGTAAACAATATAATTTTCAGAGTTACATTAACATAATAGTCAATATCCAGTTTTGAAAAAAAAATCACAAAGTGTACAGGAAAGTGTGACCCCATTCACAGGAAAAAGAAACAGTTAAGGGAATCCATTTAAAAAAATTTTAAATCCTCACTCGAGGATAATTTTCTATTGCTGTTTAGAGAAAGTGGAAGAGAGGAAAAGACAAAGAGAAATATATCCTGCACATGCTCCGATCAGAGCCTGGGCCGGGGAGGAGCCTGCAAGGGAGGTACATGCCCTGGACTGGAATTGAACCGAGGACCCTTCAGTCTGCAGACCAATGCTCTATTCACTGAGCCAAACTGGCTAGGGTAATACATTTTTAAAGGGAAATTTTAGAATTGTAAGTTTCTACTTTAAAACAAATCTCAAATACAGAAATAACAAGGATGATAAGAGAATATTGTGAACAATTATATGACAGCAAATTAAATGAACTAGATAAAATGGACAATTTCCTAGACTCTTAAAATTACCAACACTAACAGAAGGAAACATAGAAATTCTTAACAGTAAAGAGATATTTAATTTATAGTAAAAATAAACAAAACAAAGCATCTCTCCAGAAAGAAAAGTTCAGGACCTGATGGTTTACTTGGTGAATACTGTCAAACATTTAAAGAGCTCAAACCACAAAAATTTTTACAAGAAATAATATGAATGAATCTTCATGACTTTGACTTTCACAATGGATATTTACATATGACATAAAAAGTATAAGCAACAAAAGAAAAAACAAATTTTACTTCATCAAAATTAAAGATTTTTGTACATCAAAGGGTATTATCAATAAATTGAAAGAATGATCTACAAAATCAGAGAAAGCTTTTACAAATCATATATTTAATAAGGACTTGATATCCAGCATATATAAAGAACTTTTGCAACTCAACAACAACAAGTAAAAAATCCAATTAAAAATAAGTAGAGGTCTTTTTAAATTTTTTTATTAATTCATTACATGTATACATATCTTCCCATTGCCCCCCCACTACCAGTGTCTTGTGTTCATTTTTTATGCTTATATGTATGCATACTAGTCCTTTGGTTGATCTCTTATCTACCCCACCTCTCCCTAACCTTCCCCTGTAATTTGACAGTCTGTTTGATGCTTTAATGCCTCTGTATCTATCTTTTTGTTCATCAGTTTATAATGTTATTTATTATCCATAAATGAGTGAGATAATGTGGTATTTTTCTTTCATTGACTGGCTTAAAAAAAATCAGAGATCTTGACTTTACATTTCTCCAATGAAAATATACAAATGGCCAATAAGCTGATTTACCATGCTTAACATCATTAATCATTGGGGAACTGAAAATTAAAACAACAATGAGGCACTTCACAACTAGTAGGATATCTCAGGAAAAAAAGGACAATAAGTGTTGGCAAAGATGTGGAAAATGGGAATTCTTGTACATTGCTAATAATGTAAAATGTTTCAGCCATTTTGGAAAACAGTTTGATGGTTTCTCAAAATGTTAAACATAGACTATGAACCTGCATTCTACTGAAAAGTTAAGCAAAGAGTTGCGATATGAATCTGCATTCCACTCTTAGGTATATAGCTAAAATAATAGAAAACAGGTTCTCCAACAAATATCTGTGCACACATATAAAAAGCAGTGCTATTTATAATAAATGAAAGATGGAAATAGCCCAAATATCCATCAGCACATTTAAAGATAAAGAAATTGCAGTATATACATACAATAGATTATTATTACTTGGTCATAAAAAGCAATTACATACTGGTAAATACCACAATGTGTATGGAATAAAAAAAAATTATGCTAAGTGAAAGATGCCAGAAACAAAAGGTCACATATTGTAGATTCCATTTATATGAAATATCCAAAATAGGTAAATTCACAGAGACAGACTGCAAATTGATGGTTTCTAGGTGCTAGAGTGGAATTGGGGATACAAATGATAAGAAATTACTTCATGGGTCAAGTAGTGATGGAAATGTTTAGAGGTAATAGTTGCCCAACATTGTGAATGTGTTAAATGCCACCAAATTGTTCACTTTAAAATGGTTAATTTTTTGTTGTTGACAGTATTACAGATGTCCCACATTCCTAATCTTTGCCCCCTTTCACCCAGCCCTCACCCCATTCCAGCCTTCCCCACAGTACTGTCTGTGTCCAAGGGCCCTGCATATATGCATACATGTTATCTTACCATCTCCCCACTCTCTCCCCTCTGAGATCTATCAGTCCTTTGCACGAATTCATGCCTCTGTATCAATTTTGTTGGTCAGTTCATTTTGTTCATTAAATTGCACTTATAAGTGAGATAATGTGATATTTGTCTTTCTCTAACTGATTTATTTCACTTAGCATAATAGTTTCCAGGTCCATCCATGCTGTCAAAAGGGTATTTTTGTTATGTGAATTTTACCTCAATAAATTATTTTTTAACTTTGTTGGTGATCAGTAAATGTTGTAAATGCTAATATTTTAAATAGTTTACACCTGTTAACATAATTAAGAATACACAAGCTTCAGGAAACTGAAAATAAAATTAGTCAATTAGCAGATGCAGGAATTGGAAACAGGAGATTGAAAGAAATGATTGCCTTTAAAAACATCTTGCCCCTGTAGGCTAGAAATAAACCCACCAGAGCAAAAGAAAAATGATTGAGTTCCAATTTCAATGTCCGATAGCTTTGAGTCCCAGTTTCAATGTCAGACAGTTCCTTATGTGTACATGTCATCAATGGTATCTGGATACTGGACAGATGGTGGAGATTCCGGTCCGACCCTCTCTGGTTTGGTCCTAGGCATCCTGTAGCAATGCTCAGCAGCTAACTGCTCACATGGCAAGGCGTCGTCAGGGTCTTCCATCACTGGACGGTTTCTCCTCTTGCCTTCGAGTTTGGGGCAGACCTGTCAGTTCCTCTCTGTTGCAGGAGTCCAGGAAGCAGCCACATAGGCAAAGAAGCAATGAACAGAGGAAGATGGGGAGGAGGGGCCTATAGGAGATCAACCGAAGGACTTGTATGCATGTGTGTGTGTAGGCATAGCGAGGGGATACAGGGCTATGGGGGAAGGTGGGGGAAAGGGGGACAGGTGAGGGCATGTACTGGGGGGTGGGGAGGGCAATAGGGGGAAAAATAATAAATAAATAAATAAATAAATAAATAAATAAATAAATAAATAAATGAAAGAATAAAAAAATACTAGAATTGAAAAAAAAAATGATTACCGTTAAAACGGCAATAAAAACACTGTGTGAGTTCCATAGCCAAGAAGCTATTCCCAGATGTGTGTTCCTGATGGACTAGTCAAATCAGGGTCACCAGAGGCAGCAGAGGTATCCTCAGAGCTTTTATCCAAGGCAGAGACAGTGGAAACAGGAAATAATCCTTCAATTCTATGTCTCAAGGAGCTGTGCTTTCTGCTCTGCCATTTTTCTTTCTGGAAAACTTGGTAGATTGTGTTCATTCTACTACAGGAGAAACTCCAGAGAAAGGTAGCCAGGATTTGAGACAATTTATTAAGATTGAGATTTTTCTGCTTATCTATACTCTTGTAGAAAGCAGTAACTGTATTTTTTTTGTTGTTGTTTTGTTTTGTTTTTTTAATTTCTTTATGGATTAAGGTGTTACATATGTTTTCTTATTCCCTCATAACCCCCATCCTCCCCACTCATGCCCTCACCCCCGTGCTGTGTATGCCAATTGATTAAGATTATATGCATGCATACAAGTCTTTGGTTGTTCTCTTCCCCTTACCCCCACTCTCCCTTACCTTTCCTCTGAAGTTTGATGGTCTGATCAATGCTTCTCTGTCTCTGGATCTGTTTTTGGTCATCAGTTTATGTTGTTCATTATACTTCCATAAATGAGTGAGATCATATATTTATCTTTCTCTGACTGGCTTATTTCACTTAGCATAATGCTCTTCAGTTCCATCCAGGATGTTGCAAATGATAAGAATTTATTCTTTTATGCCACAGCATAGTATTCCATTGTGTAGATGTACCACATATTTTTAATCTACTCATTCGCTGATGGGCACTTAGGCTGTTTCCAAATCTTAGCTATGGTGAATTGTGCTGCTATGAACATAGAGGTGCATATATCTTTCTCATTGGTGTTTCTAGTTTCTTCGGATATATTCCTAAAAGTGGGATGACAGGGTCAAATGGGAGTTTCATTTTTAGTTTTTTGAAGAAATTCCATACTGTTTTCTACAGTGGCTGCACCAGTCTGCATTCCCACCAGCAGTTCACCAGGGTTTCTTTTTCCCTGCATCCTTGCCAGCATTTATTGTTTGTTAATTTGTTGATGGTTGCCATTCAGACAGGTGTGAAATAGTACTGCACTGTTGTTTTAATTTGCATCTCTCAGATGATTAGTGACTTTGAGCATGTTTTCATTTGCCTCTTGGCCTTCTTTCTGTCTTCATTAGAAAAGTATCTATTTAGTTCCATTGCCCATTTTTTGATTGGGTTGTTTATTTTCCTTTGTTAAGTTGTCTGAGTTCCCTGTAAATGTTGGAGATTAAACCCTTATCCGTAAAAACATTGGCATATACACTGAGGGGCCAGATAGGGTCGGGCCAGCATGGCCAGAAGGAAGGGACATGAGTGGTTGGCTGGCCTGTCTGCTGATTGAACTCCTGGTTGAGGTCACAATTTTCATATTACCATTTATTATATAGGATATACACTGAGTGGCCAGATTATTATACATTCAGAGACCATAATAATCTGACTAATCAGTCTTTGTTCTCCCATGCAGTGGGCTTTCTTACTGTTTTGGTAATGGTTTCTTTTGCTGTGAAAAAGCTTTTTATTTTGATGTAGTCCCATTTGTTTATTTTCTATTTAGTTTCCATTGTCCTAGGAGAAGTATCAGTGAAGAAATTGCTTCAACACATGCTGCCTGTGTATTCCTCTAGTATTTTTATGGTTTCCCATTTTATATTTAAGTCTTTTATCCATTTTTAGTTTATTTTTCTATATGGTCTAAGTTGATGGTCTAGTTTCATTTTTTTAATGTATCTGTCCAGTTTTCCCAACACCATTTGTTGAAGAGACTGTCTTGGCTCTATTGTATTTTCATGCCTCTTTTGTAGACTATTAATAGAGCATAGTGGCTTTGGTCAATTCTGGATTATTTATTCCATTCCATTGCTCTATATGTCTGTTCTTGTGCCAGTACCAGGCTGTTTTGAGAACAGTAGCTTTGTAATACAGCTTGATATCTGGTATTAAGATCCCATCTACTTTGTTCTTCTTTCTCTTGATAGCTTCACCTATTCAGGGTTTTTTTTTTATTGCAGATGAATTTTTGGAAAGTTTTTTCAAGGTCTGTGAAACATGCCATTGGTATTTTAATGGGGAATGCATTGAATCTATAGATTGCTTTAGATAGTATAGCATGGACATTTTGATGATGTTGGACAGGGTAAGTTCTTCCATCTGTTTATGTCTTCCTCTGTCAATTTTTTTTCTTTTTTTTTTTCATTGTGTTACATGTATACATATCTCCCAATTTCCCCCCTCCCTCCCAGGCATACCCCAACCCCCCAGGGTCTATGTTCATTGGTTATGTTCATTTTCATGGATACAAGTCCTTTGATTGATTTCTTATCTACCCCATCTCTCCTTAATCTTCCTGCTGTAATTTGACACTCTGTTTGATGCTTTACTGCCTCTGTATCTATCCTTTTGTTCATCAGTTTACAATGTTCTTTACTACCCACAAATGAGTGAGATCATGTGGTGCTTCTACTTTATTGACTGGCTTATTTCACTAAGCATAAGGCTCTCCAGTTCCAACCAGGTTGCTGCAAATGGTAAGAATTCCTTCTTTTTAATGGCAGCATAGAATTCCATTGTGTAGATGTACCACTGTTTTCTGATCCACTCATCTGCTGACCGGCACCTAGGCTGTTTCCAAATTGTAGCTATTGTAAATTGCGCTGCTATGAACATAGAGGTGCATAAATTCTTTCTGATTGGTGTTTGTAATTTCTTAGGATAAATTTCTAAGAGTGGGATTGTGGGATCAAATGGGAGTTCTATTTTTAGTTTTTTGAGGAAACTCCATACTGTTCTCCACAGTGGCTGCAACAGTCTGCATTCCCACTAACAGTGCACAAGGGTTCCTTTTTTTCTGCATCCTCGCCAACACTTGTCATTTGTTGATTTGCTGATGATTGTCATTCTGATAGGTGTAAGATGGTATCGCATTGTCGTTTTGATTTGCATCTCTCAGATAATTAGTGACTTTGAACATGTTTTCATGTGTCTCTTGGCCTTCCTTCTGTCATCTTTCCAAAAGGTTCTATTTAGGTCCGTTGCCCATTTTTTATTGAATTGTTTATCTTCTTTTATTAAGATGTATAAGTTGGCTGTAGATGTTGGAGATTAAACCTTTATCAGTGCTAATATTTGCAAATATGTTCTCCTATACAGTGTTCTTTCTTGTTCTTTTGTTGAAGGTTTCTTTGCTGTGCAAAAGCTTTTTATTTTGATGTAGTCCCATTTGTTTATTTTTTCTTTAGCTTCCATTGCCTTTGGAGCAGTATCAGTGAAGAAGTTCTTTCGGCATACGTCTGAGATTGTGCAGCCTATGTATACCTCTAGTATTTTTATGGTTTTCCATCTAATGTTTAAGTCCTGTATCCATTTTGAGTTTATTTTCATATTTGGTGTAAGTTGGTGGTCCAGTTTCACTTTTTTGCATGTATCTGTCCAATTTTCTTAACACCATTTATTTGACGAGGTTGTCTTGGCTCCATTGTATGCTCATGCCTCCTTTGTCAAATATTAGTTGAGCATAGTGGTTTGGGTGGATATCTGGGTTCTCTATTCTATTCTATTGGTCTATATGTCTGTTCTTGTGCCAGTACCAGGCTTTTATGAGAACAGTTGCTTTGTAATATAGCTTGAAGTCTGGTATTGAGATCCCACCTACTTTATTCTTCTTTCTCAGAATTGCTGTGGCTATTCGTGGTCTTTTTTTCCTCCAGATGAATCTATGAAGAATTCTTTCTAGGTCTGTGAAATATGTCATTGGTATTTTAATGTATATTGCATTTTTTCTATAGATTGTTTTGGGTAGTATGGACATTTTAATGATGTTAATTCTTCCATTACATGAGCATAGTATGCTCTTCCATCTGTTAACATCTTCCTCTTTCTCTCTTTGTAGTGTCCTGTATTTATCTACATATAGGTCTTTTACCTCTTTAGTTAGGTTTATTCCTAGGTATCTTAATTTTTTTGGTGCGATGGTAAATGGGATTGCTTTTTTAGTCTCTCTTTCTGTAATTTCACTAGACTGTATAGAAATACCACAGATTTCTTGCCATTAATGTTGTATCCTGCTACATTGCCAAATAAGTCAATTAGTTTTGGGATGGAGGTCTTCTGTTTTTTTTATGTACAGTATCATGTCATCTGCAAATAAGAAGAGTTTACTTCTTCTTTTCCAATTTGGATGCCTTTTATTTCTTCTTCGTGTCTAATTGCAATGGCTAATACTTCCAGTATTATGTTGAAAAGGAGACGTGAGAGTGGGCATCCCTGTCTTGTTCCTGTTATTAGGAGAAATGGTTTTAGTTTTTGCCTTTTGAGTATGATGTTAGCTGTGGGTTTATCATATATGGCTTTTATGATGTTGAGGTATGATCCTTCTATTCACACTTTGCTGAGAGTTTTTACCAGGAAAGAGTGTTGAATTTTGTCAAATGATTTTCTGCATCAATTGATATGACTATGTGATTTTTATCTCTCAATTTGTTTCTGTGATGTATCATGTTTACTGGTTTGTGGATATTGTACCATCCTTGCATTCCTGGGATGAATTCCACTTGGTCATGGTGTATGATCTTTCTGATGTAATGTTGGATCAGATTTCCTAAAATTTTGTTGAGGATTTTGTAATCTATATTCATGAGAGATAATGGCCTATAATTCTCTTGCAGTGTTGTCTTTATCTGGTTTTGGTATTAGGGTGATGCTGGCTTCATAGAAGGTGTTTGGAAGTGTCCCTTCTTCTTTAATGTTTTTGAATAGTCTGAGGAGGATAGGTTTTAATTCTTCCTTGAATGTTTGGTAAAACTCTCCTTTGTAGACATCTGGTCACGGGTTTTTCTTTGCTGGAAGCTTTTTTTATATATATATATTTTGTTGATTTTTTACAGAGGAAGGGAGAGAGATAGAAAGTCAGAAACATCAATGAGAGAAAGACATTGATCAGCCGCCTCCTGCACGCCCCACAGTGGAGATGTGCCCATAAGCAAGGTACATGCCCCTGACCAAAATCGAATCTGGGACCTTTCAGTCCGCAAGCTGACGCTCTGTCCACTGAGCCAAACAGGTCTCGGCTGCTTGAAGCTTTTTGATGACTGCTTCAATTTCTTCCATAGTTATTGGACTATTGAGATGTTTAGATTCTTCCTGATTGAGTTTTGGAAAGTTATATTTTTCTAGGAATATGTCCATTTCTTGCAGGTTGTCCAATTTTTTGGAATAGAGTTGTTCATAGTATTTTTTAACAATCCTTTCTATTTCAGCAGGGTCTGTTGTTATTTCTCCTCTTTAATTTTTGATTCTGTTTATTTGGGCCTTCTTTCTCTGCTTTTGGGTGAGCCTGGCTAGACGTCCATCACTCTTTTTTATCCTTTCAAAGAACCAGCTCTTGGTTTTGTTGATCTTTTGAATTGTTTCTTTGGTCTCCATGTTGTTTATCTCTGTTCTGAAATTTACTATTTCCTTCCTTCTGCTTACACTGGGATTTTCTTGTTGCTCTCTTTCTAGCTGTTAGAGTTGTAGGATTTAGTAATTTATTACTGTTGTTTCCTGTTTTTTGCAGTAGGCTTTTTGGGCTATGAACTTCCCTCTCAAGACTGTTTTCAGTTAGTCCCATAAATTTTGTATAGTTTTGTTGTCATTGTCATTTGTTGTCATGACGTTTTTTATTTCTTTCTTGATCTCTTTGGTTACCCAGTCGCTGTTTAATAGCATGGTGTTTAGTCTCCATGTGTTTGATTTCTTTCTATTGTTTTTATTATAATTGATTCCCAGTTTTATGACACTGTGATCTGAGAAATTGCTTGATATGATTTCTATCTTCTTGAATTTGAAGAGACTATTCTTATGACCCAACATATGATCTATCTTTGAAAATGACCCAGGTACACTAGAGAAGAATGTATATTCTGTGGCTTTGGGGTGAAATGTTCTGAAGATGTCAATTAATTCCATCTGGTCTAGTGAGTCATTTAGCATTGATGTTTCTTTGCTGATTATTTTTAGAGGATTTGTCCACTGGTGACAGTGGGGTATTAAAGTCTCCTACTATGACTGTATTGCTGTCAATCTCTCCCCTAATATCCTCCAGGAGTTTTTTTATGCATTTAGGTGCTCCTATATTGGGTGCATATATGTTTACCAGAGTTATTTCTTCTTGTGGGATTGTTCCCTTTATTATGATGAAGTGGCCTTCTCTATTTCTTATTATATCCTTCACTTTGAAATCTAATTTGTCAGATATAAGTATTGCAACCCCAGATTTTTTTTCATTTTTATTTGCCTGAAATACCATCTTCCATCCCTTCACCCTCAATCGGTGTGCATCTCTTTACCTCAGGTGGGTTTCTTGCAGACAGCAGATATATGGATCATGTTTTCTTATCCAATGGTTTACCCTATGTCTTTTTATTGGAGTATTTAATCCGTTTACATTTAAAGTTATTATTGATAAGTACTTATCTGTCACCATTTTTAGTCTTTAGGCCCAAGTTCCTTCTTCGCTTCCTATTTCTTTTTATTACAGCAGACCCTTTAACATTTCTTGTATTGCTGATTTGGTGGTAATATATTCTCTTAGTCATTTTTGTCAGTGAAGCTCCTGATTTCACCTTCAATTTTGATTGAAAATCTTGCAGGGTATAGTATTCTTGGATTCAGACCCTTCCTTTGCATGACTTTCTGTATTTTATTACATTCCCTTTTGGTCTGATGAGTTTCTGTTGAAAAATCAGTAGCTAGTCTTATGGGGGTTCCTTTGTAGGTAACTTTCTGTTTCTCTCTGGCTGCTTTTAAGTTTCTTACTTTGTCATCGGTGTTTCCCAAATTAATTATAATGTTCCTTGGTGTCAGTTTGTTGGGGTTCATATTTCTTGGGATCTGTGAGCTTCTTGGATTTGTGTGGGTTTTTTCTTTCCTATATTGGGGAAATTTTTCTTTTATTATTTCTTCAAACATGTTCTCTAATCTTTACTCATTTTCCACTCTTTCTGGAACCCCAATTATGCGGATGTTGTTTTGTTTCATGTTACCTCAAAGTTCCCTTAGGCTCTCCTCTTGCTTTTTAATTTTTTTTTCTAGAAGCTGCTGAAGTTGGGTATTTTTTCTACTATGTCTACTAGCTCACTGTTGCAGTCCTCTGCTTCTTCTAGTCTACTTTTGATTCTTTCTATTGAGTTCTTTATAGCAGTGATGTCATTTTTCATTTCTTCTTGATTATTCTGCATTTCTTCTTGCTTCTTCTGCATTTCTTCTTTTTTCTTCTTCATTTCCTCTTGGCTCTTACACACATTGTCGATTTTGTCTTCCATTCTTTTCATCCACCTTATGATCATTTCTCTGCACTCTTTCTCTGGCAGGCTTATTTCTGCTTCTATTTTGTTTACTTCCTTTTCTGGTGAAACCTGCCTTTCTGTCTTATGTGGGCTGTTTCTTTTTCTGCCCATGGTCTTTCTACTCCCGGTGTCTCGTTATGTAGTTCTCTCTCCTACATTGATTGAAAGGCACAAACTACATCACGACCAGGTACAGCACACAAGGCATGGAGTACAAATGTATTCAAGATGTTAGTAATCACAAATAAGGTGACCACCAATGAAAGACAAATTAGGGATAAGTTGAGAAAGAAGAAGAGGAAAATGAGTAAAACTGAAAAGAAAGAAATGCCAAAATCAAATTGGGAGAGGGAGAAAAAATAATTAAATAAATGAACAACAAAATAAAATAAAATAAAGTAAAATAATACAAAGGAGAAGAAGAAGAAGAAGAAAAGAGAAATAGAAGAAAGTCAGAGACAAAAGAAAGAGGATAAGAGAGAAAGGGGGAACAAAATATAGATGTTAGGAGAAAACACCAATAGAACAGTCATTAATCCCAACAAATGCCGTCATCCAGTACCTGGAGATTAATACAAACTACGAATAACAACTGGTATGGCGGGAGGCGTGCGAAAGAGAGGTAAAAAAGAAACCAAAACAACCCAAACAAAAGGCAAAATAAAACAAGTAAAATAAGCTAAAACAAACTCACCAAAAAAGTACAAAAAATTGATATAAGCACCGTTCAGCAAAACAGCAACAAATGGACATAGAGAACAACAACTTTTTTGGATAGTGAGATAAAGAAGAGAGGGTTTTTTTTTTTTAGACTTGGAGTAGGGGATTTGAAATTAGATATATAAGTGGGGTGAAATTTTGACCAGGTAAAGAGAAAGAATAGGGAGAATCTAAAGTTGGAAAAGGGAAAGAGAAAACAAGACAACAAAATGGGGAAAGTTAGAGGAGTAAAGTGTTGGCATAAAGGTGGAGTTGAGATAGAGTAAAATTATGCTAAAGGAAAGATGAAAATAGAATGTAGAATTCTAATCCCAAAGTAAAATAAAGGGAAAACAAAATGACACTTTTTTTCCAAAAAGGTAAAATAGTAGTAGTAATAATACTAGTTGAAAACAAAAATGTAATAATTAAAAAGGTAAAATCAATTGAGGAGGAAAGAAAAAAATAGTTTTTTAATTAAAATAGCTAAAAATGAAAAATTATACAATAAAATAAAAATTTTTAAAAAAAGAAAAAGAAAAAGAAATAGAATGGTCATTCACTTCCACTATTGTTCTGCTTTGCACTTCTCTTTCCCAGTCGGGAGGGTATTGCAGTTCCCTGTGTTCCATTGCTGAGTTGTGTTTTCATCTCTTTATTCTTTTGTGGTTATGCGAGAGTCAATTTGTGTGTCATCCACTGGGTGGCAGTGTTTTGGAATTGACCTCTGAGACAAAGCACAGGACCTCTCTAGGCTGTGCTCAGATCCTGCTACTCGGTGGTTCTCAAAGCCGGTTTGTGGGGATTTTGCAGCCGGGACACTGTAATAACTCCCAGGCTGTCCCTCTGCCTCAGATCAAAATGAGTCGTTTTCCAGAGCTCCCAGCCTCTGTCAACAGCTCCAAGAGTTTGCCTCCACACTTAGGGATCACACCCTGCCCCACCTCCGCGGACCTCTCCAGAGGCAGCTTTCCCACTGCCCAGTTCCCACAGCATGCGCATCTATTCTGCGCGATATGAGACCTCACCTTATCCCATGTCAAATCTGACCTTTCTGTGTGCTGTGTGGATCTCCTCTGAATCTGCCGCGTGTCTGTGCCGATTGGAAGCGGTGTTGTGGGTCCCCAGGCTGTTCCGTGAGTTCTTCAGCTGCAGCTTTCAGACTGCGGTAGACATCCAACTCCCTCTGCAAGATGGCACGGTCTCCGCGTTCATGCTGGTGGCTCTGGCAGACAAAAACCCCATGGCAAGGCTGCCTGGCCAGGAGAGCCCTGTTCAGCAGTCCCCCTCCTTCTCCTGGAGGATAGCTGACTCTTAACTTGCCAACAAACACTCCCAGTGCGACTCTCAGCTGCTCTCTCTCCCTCTGCCCAGCGACAAATCTCCAGACACTTCTGTCTACTCCGCCGCCATTTCCCCAACCCCCCGGTTTCTTAATTCTTTACAAAGCTTTCTTTTGCCAAAATCACCCTAATTTTAAATACTTTTTAAAGTACAATTAAACTGCTTTAAACTTTCTTCCATCTTTTCTCTTGCTCTTCATGGGACAGCCAAAGTGTGATTACAGGTATATTAGCCCAGACTCTCCATAGAAACAAAATCAATATAATGATAGGATGGATGGATGGATAGATAGATAGATAGATAGATAGATAGATAGATAGATAGATAGAAATGTCAGACAAACATCCTGGTCCACCTATGCAAAACGAGAAAGGATTATGATTCCCCAAGATATGTCTCCCCTGAGAAAGAGAGAAGAATTTCCTCTATATTTATTATGGTACATATATGAGAGAGGAAGGAAGGGGGAGAGAGAGAGAGAGAGAGAGAGAGAGAGAGAGAGAGAGAGAAATATTATCAGGAATTCGCTCACATAATTATGGAGGCTTAAGAGTCCCAAAATCTACAGGGTGAATCAACAAGCTATAAACTCAGGAGAGTCAATGGTATAGTTCCAGTCCAAGTCAAAAGTCCTAGAGAATATTATGCTAAGCAAAATAAGACACTCAGAGAAAAACAAGTATCACATGGTCTCACTCATATGTGGAATCTAATGAACAAAGTAAATTAATGAAAAAAAATAGATCCAGAGATATAGAACCATAGAACAGATGTTGAACCTCAGAGGGAAAGCAGGGGCGGTTGGGTGGGTGGGTGGGAACATATCAACCACAGAACTTGTATGCATATATGCATAACCTATGGACACAGACAATAGGGTGGTGAAGGCCTATACCGAGGTGGAGAAGGCTGCAAGAGGTCAATGTGGGGGAGGGAAATATGTAATACTTTCAACAATAAAGATTTTTTTAAGTCCAAAGAATGAAGAGAACCAGTGATGTAAGTTCTAGTCCAAAAGCTAAGCAGGCTTGAGACACAAGAACAGCCACTATTTTAGTTCAAGTCTGAAGGCAGGACAAAACTGATGTTTAGGTCAATCAATTGAGCTGGAGGTTTTCATCTTACTCATGGGAGGGTCAGCTTTTTCTTCTATTCATGCCTTCAACTAATTGGATGAGGGTCACTCATATTAGAAAGGAGAGTCTGTTTTACTCAGTCTGCCAATTAAAATGTTGATATCATCCAAAAATACCCTTATAGACACACTCAGAATAATTTTTGATTAAGTATTTAGGCACCCATGGCCCAATCTTGACACATAAAATTAACCATCACAGCAAGGAAAGGGGAAATTCTTATCTTCTGTTTCTGGGACATAGTCCTCTTTATTTCTACGCAGGGTTGGACCAGCATTTTCAAGAAAGTAAGATTTATTTTTAAGATGATCTATACTGAATGAAGCTTCTAAGACCAGAATTCCTATGAAGATATTTCTAGAGATTGAGGATGCAATGATCCTAACTCTATAAATAGGAGAAGGGTTTTAAATTACTAGTTGGAACTGCCCTCACTCTGTTTTCAAATTTTATTTTATTTGAACTGAACTTGCCTAGCATTTTCCCTATGTGGGGGCTTATGCACTGTTTGGAGTTTCAAAGTTATGAGAATGGAAAGCAAAGGAGTCATGAGCTACAAAACTATAATTGTAGATAAAGGGAGATTACTGAATCTGTATATAATAATATTTTTAAAAATAGTCCAATTCCAGGAAGTTTATGGATACTGCAGGTCAGAATAAAATAAAATATCATACCAGGCAAATAATAAGCAAAGATTCCAGAATCTAGAAGGCAAGGTAAGTCTAAAGAAAGAGTCATAATACTAGAGGCTGACAAGAAGACCTAGAAGAAGACTCGGAAACCAACTTGTCTCTGACAGAAATCCTCATAGACATTTTCATGGGAGACTTAAGACCTGTTTGACAGGATCTGGCCAATCCAGGACCACCATTGCCAGAAGTCACAGAATCTTGCTTAAAAAGATCTGCCAAGAACTCTGAGAAACCCACCAGAGATTGGAGGTTGGGAACAGATTTAACTGGCAGGAAGGAAAGGTGCAAAGCGAAGGCCAAAAATGAAGGATACAATAAATATTTTTAAGTAATTAATTCTTGATTATAAGAAATATTCCCAAATCCCCAAGGATGTGTTTAATAAAGGGATTCAGTGTAGTATTGGAATTGTGCAACATAAATGCTAAACAATAAGAAGGTAGAAAATGCTAGTCTTTCTGTCACTAAAATCCATAGAAGTTGATCTTGCACCAGTAAAATATTACTTCCAGTAAATACCCTGAAAATTAATATTTTTAAAATCCTCAGCCAAGGATATTTTTCCATTGATTTCTTATTTTTATTTTTATAATTTTTTTAGATTTCACATTTTTATATTGTTTTATTTTATTTTAATATTTTTTATTAAAGTGTTACATGTATACATATCTTCTCATTGCCGCCCTTCCCAGGCATACCCTAACCCCCCAGTGTCTTGTGTTCATTGCTTATGCTTATATGCATGCATACAAGTCATTTGGTTAATCTCTTATCTACCCCACCTCTCCTTAACCTTCCTGCTGTAATTTGACAGTCTGTTTGATGCTTCATTGCCTCGGTATCTGTCCTTTTGTTCATCAGTTTACAATGTTCTTTTTTATCCACAAATGAGTGAGATCCTATGGTGTTTCTCCTTCATTAACTGGCTAACTTCACTTAGCAAAAGACTCTCCAGTTTCATCCAGGTTGCTGCAAATGCTAATAATTCCTTATTTTATGGCAGCATAGAATTTCAATGTGTAGATGTATCATAGTTTTCTGATCCACTCATCTGCTGACCTGCACCTAGGCTGTTTCCAAATTGTACCTATTGTAAATTGTGCTGCTATGAACACAGGGGTGCATAAATCCTTTCTGATCAGTGTTTCTACTTTCTTAGGGTATATTCCTAAGAGTGGGATTGCTGGGTCAAATGGGAGTTCCATTTTTAGTTTTTTGAAGGAAACTCCATACTGTTCTCCACAGGGGCTGCACCAATCTGCATTCCCACCAACAGTGCATAAGGGTTCCTTTTTCTCCACATCCTCACCAACACTTGTCATTTGTTGATTTGTTCATGATTACCATTGTGACAGGTGTGAGATGGTATCATATTGTCGTTTTGATTTGCATCTCTCGGATAATTAATTACTTTGAACATGTTTTTATGTGTCTCTTGGCCTTCCTTCTGTCATCTTTTGAAAAGGTTCTATTTAAGTCGGTTGCCCATTTTTTTTACGGGATCATTTATCTTCCTTTTTAAAGTTGTAAAAGTTGACTGTAGATGTTGGAGATTAAACGTTTATCAGTGCTAATATTTGCAAATATGTTCGCCCATACAGTGTTCTTTCTTGTTGTTTTGTTTATGGTTTCTTTTGCTGTGCCAAAGCTTTATATTTTGATGTAGTCTCATTTGTTTATTTTCTCTTTAGCTCCCATTGCCCTCTGAGTAGTATCAGTGAAGAAGTTATTTCGGCATACATGTGAGATTGTGCTGCCTGTGGATTCCTCTAGTATCTTTATGGTTTCCCATCTAAAGTTTAAGTCCTGTATCCATTTTGAGTTTATTTTTGTATTTGGTGTAAGTTGGTCGTCCAGTTTCATTTTTTTACATGTATCTGTCCAATTTTCCCAACAACATTTATTAAAGAGGCTGTCTTGACTCCATTGTGTGTTCATGCCTCCTTTGTCAAATATTAATTGAGCATAGTGATTTGTGTGGATATCTGGATTCTCTATTCTATTCCATTGGTCTACATGTCTACTCTTGTGCCAGTACCAGGCTGCTTTTTATTATAGCTTGAAATCTGGTACTAAAATCCATCTACTTTATTCTTCTTTCTCAGGATTGCTGTGGCGATTTGTGGTCTTTTTTTTATTCCAGATAAATATTTGAAGAGTTCTTTCTAGGTCTGTGAAATATGTCGTTGGTATTTTAATGGGTGGTGCATTTAATCTATAGATTACTTTGAGTAGTATGGACATTTTAATGATGTTGATTCTCCCAATCCATGAGCATAGTATGCTCTTCCATCTGTTTACGTATTCCTCTATCTCTTTATTCAGTGTCCTGTAGTTTTATGCATATAGGTCTTTTAACTCTTTAGTTAGGTTTATTCCTAGTT
Organism: Lasiurus cinereus; assembly: GCA_011751065.1. Taxonomy (NCBI): domain Eukaryota; kingdom Metazoa; phylum Chordata; class Mammalia; order Chiroptera; family Vespertilionidae; genus Lasiurus; species Lasiurus cinereus. The sequence goes on from JAAGEH010000031.1 coordinate 5,512,031, forward strand.
ATCTTAATTTTTTTGGTGCGATGGTTAATGGGATTGCTTTTTTTAGTCTCTCTTGCTGTAATTTCACTATTAGTGTACAGAAATGCCACAGATTTCTGGCATTAATTTTGTATCCTGCTACATTGCCAAATTCATTTATTAAGTCAATTAGTTTTGGGATGTAGTCCTTTGGGATTTTTATGTACAGTATCATGTCATCAGCAAATAAGGACAACTTTACTTCTTCTTTTCCAATTTGGATTCCTTTTATTTCTACTTCCTGTCTAATTGCAATGGCTAATACTTCCAGTACTATGTTGAACAGGAGTGGTGAGAGTGAGCATCCCTGTCTTGTTCCTTTTCTTAGGGGAAATGCTTTTAGTTTTTGCCCACTGAGTAAGATGTTGGCTGTGGGTTTATCATATATGGCTTTTATGATATTGAAGTATGATCCTTCTACTCCCACCTTGCTGATAGTTTTTATCAGGAAGGGGTGTTGGATTTTGTCAAATGCTTTTTCTGCATCAATTGCAAGGACTATGTGATTTTTATCTCTCAATTTGTTTATGTGATGTATCATGTTTATTGATTTGCTGATATTGTAGCATCCTTGCATTCCTTTGATAAATGTGACTTGGTCATGGTGTGTGATCTTTCTAATGTACTGCTGGATCCAATTTGCTAGAATTTTGTTGAGGCTTTTGGAATCTATATTCATGAGAGTATTGGCCTATAATTCTCTTTCTTTGTGTTGTCTTTATCCGGTTTTGATATTAGGGCAATGCTGGTTTCATATATGGTGTTTGGAAGTGTTCCTTCTTCTTGAATATTTTTTAATAGTCTGAGGAGGATAGGTTTTAATTCTTCCTTGAATCTTTGGTAAAACTTTCCTGTGTAGCCATCTGGTCCTGGGCTTTTTTTTGCTGGAAGCTTTTGATCACTGCTTCAATTTCTTCCTTAGTTATTGGACCATTGAGATGTTTAGATTCTTCCTGATTGAGTTGTGGAAGGTTATATTTTTCAAAGAATATGTTCATTTCCTACAGGTTGTCCAGTTTGTTGGAATAGAGTTGTTCATAGTATTTTTTAACAATCCTTTGTATTTCAGCAGGGTCTGTTGTTATTTCTCCTCTTTCATTTCTGATTTTGTTTATTGGGTTCTTCTCTCTTTGCTTCTTGGTGAGCCTGGTGAGAGGACCATCAATCTTCTTTATCCTTTCAAAGAACCAGTTCTTTGTTTTGTTGATCTTTTAAATTGTCTCTTTAGTCTCCATGTTGTTTATCTCAGCTCTGATCTTTACTATTTCCTTCCTTCTGCAAACATTGAGCTTTCCTTGTTGCTCTCTTTGTAGCTCTTTGAGTTATAATGTTAGTAATTTATTACCGTTGTTTCCTGTTTGTTTTTTTCTGTAGGCTTATAGAGCTATGAACTTCTCTCTCAACACTCTTTTTAGTGTTCCCATAAATATTGTATTGTTTTGTTGTCATTGTCATTTGTTCCTGTGATGTTTTTTATTTCTTCCTTGATCTCTCTTGTTACCCAGTCATTGTTTAGTAGCATGCTGTTTAGTCTCCATGTGTTTGCGCTCTTTGTATTGTTTTTATTGTAGTTGATTTTAAGTTTCCTGCCACTGTGGTCTGAGAAAATGTTTGATATAATTTCTATCTTCTGGAATTTAAAGAGACTTTGCCTATGACCCAACATATGTTCTATCTTTTAAAATGACCCACGTGCACTGGAGAAGAATGTATATTCTGTGGCTTTGGGGTGAAATGTTCTGATGATTTCAATTTCCATCTGGTCTAGTGAGTCATTTAGGATTATGTCCCTTTGCTGATTTTTTTTAGAGGATTTGTCCAGTGGTGCAGAAGGGTATTAAAGTCTCCTACTATGATTGTATTGCTGTCAATCTCTCCCTTAATATCCTCCAGGAGTTTTTTTTTTATGCATTTACGTGCTCCTATATTGTGTGTGTATATATTTACCAGAGTTATTTCTTCTTGTTGGATTGTTCCCTTTAGTATTAAGAAGTGGCCTTCTTTATCTCTTGTTATGTCCTTCACATTGAGATCTACTTTTTCAGATATAAGTATTGCAACACCAGTTTTTTTTTTCATTTCCATTTGCCTGATATACCATCTTTCATCCCTTCACTCTCAGTCTTTGTGCATCTTTTTTCTGAGGTGGACTTCTTGTAGACAGCAGATATATGGATCATGTTTTCTTATTCAATTGGTTACCCTATGTCTTTTGATTGGAGCATTTGTTTACATTTAAAGTTATTATTGATAGGTACTTATCTGTCTCCATTTTTAGTCTTTACCCCTGAGCTCCTTCTTTGGAACTCAGCAGACCCATTAACATTTCTTGCATTGCTGGTTTGGTGGTAATATATTCCCTTAGTCCCTTATTGTCTGCGAAGCTCCTGATTTCACCTTCAATTTTGATTCAAAACCTTGCTGGGTACAGTATTCTTGGATTCAGACCCTTCTTTTGCATGACTTTGTATATTTCACTCCATTCCCTTCTGGCCTGATGTGTTTCTGTTGAGAAATCAGTAGCTGGTCTTATGGGGGTTCCTTTGTAGGTAACTTTCTGTTTCTCTCTGGCTGCTTTTAAGATTCTTACTTTGTTGTTGGTGTTTGCCAATTAAATTATAATGTGCCTTGGTTTCGGTTTTTTGAGGTTCATTTTGCTTGAGACTCTGAGCTTCTTAGATTTGTGTGGGTTTTTTCTTTCCTATATCAGGGAAGTTTTCTGTGGTTATTTCTTCAAACAGGTTTTCTATTCCTTGCTCAGTTTCCACTCTTTCTGGAACCCCAATTATGCGGATGTTGTTTTGTTTCATGTTATCTCAAAGTTCCCTTAGGCTCTCGTCTTGCTTTTTAATTTTTTTTTCTAGAAGCTGCTGTACTTGGGTATTTTTTTCTACTTTGTCTTCTAGCTCACTGATGCGGTCTTCTGCTTATTCTAGTCTATGTTTGTTGCTTTCTATTGAGTTCTTTATAGCAGTGATGTCATTTTTCATTTCTTCTAGAATATTCTTCATTTCCTCTTGGTTCTTTTTCATTTATTCTTGGCTCTTACTCATATTGTCAATTTTGTCTTCCATTCTTTTCAGCCACCTTATGACCATTTCTCTAAACTCTTTCTCTGGCAGGTTTATTTCTGCTTCTATTTCGTTTACTCCTTTTCTGGTGATGCCTGCTTTTCTTTCATATGCGGGCTGTTTCTTCATCTGCCCATGGTCTTTCTTCTCCAGGTGTCTGGTATTGTAGTTCTCTCTCCTTGTCCCAGGCAAAGTCTGACATTTCTTTGTGGCCTGTGGAGCTCCTCTGAGTCCGAGTGTTGCACCGATTGGAGAGTCATGTTCTGGGTCCCTCAGCTGTTTGGTGGGTGCTGCAGCTAGCTTTTCAGATTGCCATAGACATCCACTTCCCCCTGAAAGATGGTGTGGTCTCCGCATTCATGGTGGTGGCTCTGGGAGACAAAAACCCCATGGCAGTGTGGCTGCCTGGTCAGCCGAGCCCCATCCAGCAGTCTCCCACATTCTCCTGGAGGATAACTGTTTCTTAACTTGCCAACAAACACTCCTAGTGCTACCCTCAGCTGTTCTCACTGTCCACTCAGCCACAAGGCTCCAGACACGTCCATCTATTCCGCTGCCATTTTTTTCTCCCCTCCATTCATTTTTTTAAGAGAGTGGAAATGAGGGAGGAGGGGAAGGGGAAGAAAGAGAAAAACATTGGTGTGAGAGACATACATTGATTTGTTGTCTCCCAGGCTAGGAATTGAGCTTGCAACCAAGGTACCTGCTCTTGATCAGGAATCAAACCCATAATCCTGCAATGCCAGGGCCAATGCACTAACAATTGAACAAAGGTGGGTAGGGCAATTAACATTTTTTTCTTAACTTGAGCCAAGTTTGAAAACCCTACCAACCTAATTTTTTTGTGTGCTTATAATTTTGGAGCTTCCCAAATTTTCTCTCTCACAGTGATGCCTTTTCTAAATTTCATACTCCCATTCCATGACAATTACACTACAAAGCAATATATATATATATGGGTTACAATGTCCTATCTGGGATGATGAATGAGAACATTCATCCATTCATCCATGCAACACTTGTATTGATTTTCTACTATGTTCCAGGCATTTTTCTAGGCTCTAGAGTTACAGCAATTGGAGAAGCATACAAAATTTCCCTCTCTCATAAAGTTTCTGTTCTTACAAATTCCTAATTTGCTGTTTTGACAGCCTGATAACTTGGACTTTTGAACTATTCTGGTACATAAATGAAGAGTCAGCTTTTCAATATAAATAGAATGTCTTTTCTCCCTGTCTGTACTTTAATGGTTTAATGAAGTATATGAGTCCTAGAAAAGTACTATTTTTTTCCATAAAATATGACAAAGGATTTGCATAAATGGAAATCTGAGTGTCTTAGAACATCTAATTCTTATAAATACAGTATCTTCTCCCACTAATCCTTTGGACTATTATCTACTCTAAAATGTACATTTAAGTTCTCCTCATCAAGCTCCTGAGCCTTTGGAAACCAGTTACCTTAAGGCCATAATTCATAATCTGCAAACATGTACTGAATACTCATTAAGTGCCAGGCACTTAACTAGACACACTCATGTAATTATTCCACTTATTTCTTACAAAAACCCTGTGGTAGATGCAGAATAGATATTCTAAACTTTCCTAGACTTAGGGTTTCTGAGCAAGATGTGTCCATAACTTACTCAATAAGCTAATTAAGTAATCCATTTAGAAGATGAAAATATTTTTTACTCCATGGAGCTTGCCCCGTAGTGTCCTTATGGAGAATACCCCCCCACACATCAATCCCTCTATGTGCATGAAACATGGCCACAAACACAGCACGCACATTAGCCTAATTGTTCGAGTATATTCAATCATATTGACTATTCAGTAGCTGAAGATGTTTTTTCCCTCTAGATTTATATATGCATGAGAACACCAACAGAAGACAGGGAGGTAGTGGTGACAGTGAAAGATTCATTCACTAACATGTGACTGAGAGTCTGAATTTCTATTCCTATTCATTTTGGGATTGGGAATTGAAGATTGAGGCAGTTTTACAATAGAGATTAATGCAAGAACATAATAAACAAAATAACAGTCTCAGATATCTATAAGAATGATTAAATTTATGAATCTTCTACTTTACCATTGGTTGGTTGGGGAAATGTTCAGTTTTTACATAGCTCTAAGGAGTTAAGCACTTATACTGATCATCCAAAGGCTTTTCTGTGTTGTTTTTTTGTTGTTTTTGTTTGTTTTTTTCTTGTTGTGGTTTTTTATCTGCCTATCACATTTGCTGTGTGGGTTGGCACAATGAATGTCATTTTTTAGAATATGTTTTTATTGATTTTTAGAAAGAGATGAAGGGAGGGGGAGACAGATAGAAACATCAATGATAGAAAACATTGGATCTGCTGCCTCTTGTACAGCCCCCACCTGGGATAGAGTCCTCAACTTAACCATGCGCCCTGACTTGGAATCAAACCAGTAACTTCTTGATACATGGGATGGCTGTGATGAACACCATTTATTATTGAAAATCCAGAGGTTTGTGCACCACCAAGTCAGTTTTCAATTATGTGTAACAATGGGACACACAGGAAAACAAGAGAAAGGGATAAGTGACAGATAATTCCTCAAGGTCTAGTAGAATAAATAGTTTGTTTCTATCACAACTCCTAGAAGATCTTTATTTAAAGCTTCAAACAATCAGAAATTAAACTTATTTTCTACCAGTTATTTCAGTCCTCTTATGATCCTGTGGTGGAGGTGGTAATAAGGAGGATAAAGACCCCAAAGGCCTGATGTGAATAGAAATCATCAAGCAAGTAGCCTATGCTTCAGGGGATATTTGTGCAACTAGAAAAATATCCCCAGAAGAATTGAAAATTGACTGCTGTTGTGAGTATAAAAACTCAGATGCAGTTGGATTATTGATTATTTTGTACTAAAATCTTATCCTCAGTTTCTGAACCCCTGGAAACATGAACAATGAGAAGAAAAGATTTTCAATAAATAATCTAAGCTGATGTGACAGTTATGTGAATCAAGTCCCAACTCAAATTCAAAGGTAAGGAATATAGGAGGCAGCTGTACCTTTAAATTCAGTCATTGACAAAGTCAAATATAAAATGCCTGTCAGACCCCAGAGATTCCATTTTTTTCTGATTCTGCAAAAATAACACTTGTTCATCTCATCATGTTGATAATGTACTATTAGTACTGGATGAAAAAATTTTATATAGCTATTTTTAAAATTTGTGCCTAAGAATGTAACTCAAGTAATGTTACCTTCTGTGTTTCTCATCACATCTTTTTGGGAGCCTGAACAGAGAATTTTGAATCTCAAAACTTATTCCCCTTAAAAACTGTTAAGACTCCTGGTTCTCAATAGCCCATAGTCTCTAATTATCTGTCCTTAAAAGTCTGTTCTCAAATAATTCTATCACCTTACTCTGTTCTAATAAGAAATAGCTCTACTTCTTTGCCCAAGTTACTCATCTCTTAGACAATTGGTCTAGATTATATATATATAATGAGAATTTCAGCGCAATTCATTATTTAACAATCAGTACATTCATTCAGATATGAATGATAGGATGAATTCAGTGATATACAAAGTAGATTTACTTTTCTAAAATGTAAAGAACAAACGTGTTTTTAGGTTGTAAGTTGTTTCAGAATACAAGTGAAAAAATTAAGTTGGATGACAGATTTAATTTCAACAAATTTCAAATGCTCTTTCTGCCAACTCTTCCAAAAGTCAACAGATTCTACAGAGGCTGAGCATGAGATGGCTACTATGACCACTTCCAGAAGGCTTCCATTCACTGGGCTTCCATTTCCTCATCTGTAAAATGGGAGGATTATTTTGTATAATCTTTAACATGCCTTCCAATGCCTACATTTCTTATTTTAGCTTCCCCTCCATAGGCCCTGTTTCCACTTTTTAAATAGGCCTTCTCAGATGCTGAAAGAATTGGCTCCCTCTGTAGACTCATGGTTTCTGCTCATGATTTTATTCTCACTGAAATAATGGAGGACCTTGTTTGAGGTCCTTTGGTAGGTAGAATTCTAAGATGAAGCCCCCAAGTTCCAAGTCACTGGTGTATACACACCTTCTCACAGTTATTCAATAAAACACTAATTTAGGTATTGCTATGAAGGTATTTGCACATGTAATGAAGGTCCCAAACCAGTTGACCTTAAAATAGAATAACTATCTGGATGGGACCTACCTAATTGCATTAGTCCTTTAAAAGCATGGAATTTTCTTTCTTTCTTTCTTTCTTTCTTTCTTTCTTTCTTTCTTTCTTTCTTTATTTTTAATTTTTTAAATTGTGTTACATATATACATCTTCCCTATGCCACCCCTCCCAGGCATATCCCAACCCCCAGTGTCTTGTGTTCATTGGTTATGCTTATATGCGTTCATACAAGTCCTTTGGTTGATCTCTTATCTACGCTATCTCTCCCTAATCTTCTGCTGTAATTTGACAGTCTGTTTGATGCCTTACTGCCTCTGTATCTATCTTTTGTTCATCAGTTTATAATGTTCTTTATTATCCACAAATGAATGATATCATGTGGTGTTTCTCCTTTGTTGAATGGCTTATTTCACTTAGCATAAGGCTCTCCAGTTCCATCCAGGTTGCTGCAAATGGTAAGAATTCCTTCTTTTTAATGGCAGCATAGAATTCCATTGTGTAGATATACCATAGTTTTCTAATCCACTCATCTCCTGATGGGCACCTAGGTTGTTTCCAAATTGTAGCTATTGTAAATTGTGCTGCTATGAACATAGGGGTGCATAAATCCTTTTTAATTGGTGTTTCTACTTTCTTAGGATATATTCCTAAGAGTGGGATTGCTGGGTCAATTGGGAGTTCCATTTTTAGTTTTTTGAGGAAACTCCATACTGTTCTCCACAGGGGCTACACTAGACTGCATCCCCACCAACAGTGCACAAGGGTTCCTTTTTCTCTGCATCCTCTCCAACTTGTCATTTGTTGATTTGTTGGTGATTGCCATTCTGACAGGTGTAAGATGGTATCGCATTGTCGTTTTGATTTGCATCTCTCCGATGATTAGTGACTTTGAACATGTTTTCATGTGTCTCTTGGCCTTCCTTCTGTCATCTTTCTAAAAGGTTCTATTTAGGTCTGTTGCCGATTTTTTTTATTGGATCATTTATCTTCCTTTTATTAAGTTGTATAAGTTGGTTGTAGTTGTAGGATATTAAAACTTTATCAGTGATAACATTTGCAAATATGTTCTCCCATACAGTGGGCTGTCTTGTTGTTTTGTTGATGGTTTATTTTGCTGTGCAAAAGCTTTTTATTTTGATGTAGTCTCATTTGTTTATTTTTTCTTTAGCTTCTATTGCCCTTGGAGCAGTATCAATGAAGAAGTTCTTTTGGCATATGTCTGAGATTGCGCTGCCTGTGGATTCCTCTAGTATTTTTATGGTTTCTTGTTTAATGTTTAAGTCGTGTATTCATTTTGAGTTTATTTTTGTATTTGGTATAAGTTGGTGGTTCAGTTTCATTTTTTTGCATGTATCTGTCCAATTTTTCCAACAGCATTTATTGAAGAGGCTGTCTTAGGTCCATTGTATGTTCATGCCTCCTTTGTCAAATATTAATTGAGCATAGTGATTTGTGTGGATATCTGAATTCTCTATTCTATTCCATTGGCCAATATGTCTGTTCTTGTGCCAGTACCAGGCTGTCCTGAGAACAGTTGCTTTGTAATATAGCTTGAAATCTAGTAGTGAGATTCCACCTACTTTATTCTTCTTTCTCAGAACTGCTATGGTTATTCGCCGTCTTTTTTTGTTCCAGATGAATCTTTGAAGAGTTCTTTCTAGGTTTGTGAAATACATTATTGGTATTTTAATGGGTAGTGCATTGAATCTATAGATTGCTTTGGGAAGTATGGACATTTTAATGATGTTGATTCTCCCAATCCATGAGCATAGTATGCTCTTCCATCTGTTACGTCTTCCTCTATCTCTTTTTTCAGTGTCCTGTAGTTTTCTGCATATAGGTCTTTTATCTCCTTAGTTAGGTTTATTCCTATGTATCTTAATGTTTTTGGTGCGATGGTAAATGGGATTGCTTTCTTAGTCTCTCTTTCTGTAATTTCACTATACGTGTATAGAAATGCCACAGATTTTTTGGCATTAATTTTGTATCCTGCTACATTGCTGAATTCATTTATTAAGTCAATTAGTTTTTGGATGGAGTCCTTTTGGGGTTTTTTATGTACAGTATCATGTCATCTGCAAATAAGGACAGCTTTACTTCTTTTCCAATTTGGATGGCTTTTATTTCTTCTTCTTGTCTAATTGCAATGGCTAATACTTCCAGAACTATGTTGAACTGGAGCGGTGAGAGTGAGCATCCCTGTCTTGTTCCTATTCTTAGGGGAAATGGTTTTAGTTTTTGCCCATTGAGTATGATGTTAGAAAAGCATGGAATTTTCCCTAGCTTGGTAAGAAAGAGGAAGTCAGAGAGATATGTCTTGGTAGAAAGCAAAACTTAACCTGGAAACTGTCTTTGGGGGCCACATAGCAAGGAACTGATGGCAACCAAATTCTTCTAACAGCCTGAATAAAAATAGAAGAGGACATGAACCTTAATGAGAAATACAGCCCTGACCAAACACCTTGATTTCATTGAAGTGAGAGCCTGAGCAAAGAATCCAGGCATGCTATGCCCCGATTCTGACCCAAAAAAAACTGTGAGATAATAAAATTATGTTGTTTTCAGTGATGAAGTCTGTGGTATCTTTTATGTAGCAATAGAAAATGAATATAGGTCCTTTTAACCACAAAATCCAGGCTCCTGTTGGTCTCTCCACTTTTTTCTTTGCTTTAAATTTCCCTTACCTAGGGGATTATTTACTCCTTTTCACATTGCTTCTCTGAACAGACTTGAGAAAGATTTTCAGATAATAAATCTGTAAGTAGATCAACAGTACATCATTTACCCATAGCTACAATGACCTGCCATTAGTGAAATTAAAGACACAAAGACCAGTAATATGAATTGAATACCAAGTTACAGAGAGAAATGGAAAAATAAATCCAATGATTCTGTGCACCTTCTAGCCAAAGTTCCAAGGCTTAATGCACACCCAGATACAATATCATTTCTTTCTTTGGTTATTTAGAAATATTTAAAGAACACTACTCTGCTATAGTGATACTATATAGGGATAGTATGGTGAGTAAATCAGATCAGGTGTCTGCCTTCATAGAGCTGACCGTCTAGTAGAGCATGGTCCAAGAGAAATATAAACCATATTTTTTATCTTAAATCTTCTAGCACCCACCTTTACAAAAATGTTAAAATGATTAAATTATTTTTACTCTATTTTATTTTAAACTACATATGCAAAATACCATATGTGGTATTTTGGTAAATAACTAGAGGCCCAATGCATGAAATTGATGCAAAAGTAGGCCTTTTACAGCCATGGGCAGCTGCCTGAATCCCTCCCTTGCAGCCATGGTGGCTGCAAAACCAGCTTAGTCCAGAAGGATGTCTAGTCAATTAGCATATTACACTTTTATCATTATAGATTATTAATGAGGTTTTCCATTCTTTTTGGACTAATTCTTAAAATTCTGGTATATATTTTACACTTATAAAATATCTCATTCCAGACTAGTCACATTTCAAATTCTCAATAACCACATGAAGGTTGTAGCTACACTGGCACACTGTGATAATTTATTATGCTATGAGAATTATTGAGGTCTGTGGAAACTTGAAGGCAAAATATTGAACTCAAGATCTTGAGTTCAAACTCTGGAAAGGGAGAAAACAATGAAAGCATAATAAGTATTAAACAGGCAAATGGTGGGTAAAAGGGTGTTCCAGGATGAGAGAATAGCATAAGCAAAGAACTAGAAAGTTGAGAAGGGTGAGGATGGTCAAAGACCAGAGAAAGGGAAGCAGAGAATTTCTAATGAGCTACAAGTGTTTCAGATACTACTGGAGTGTGGAAGGAGAAGGAAGAGGAAAAGCCCACCAACACCCTCCCATCGAATTACCCTCACTGCCTGATGGCCCATCCTGTCAGATCTGCCTCTTCCTACTTAGGATGGTAACTCAAGCAAACACTGCTCAGTCCTTTCTCCACTTGGAAATTTTACTCTCCAAACCCTTCTTCCCAAGAGTATCTTATACTTCAGATGTTATTAAACAATCAGTTTAATTTGGCCATGATGATAATGGCAACCACACAATGAAAGGGCTTTCCTGAGGACCCAAAACAATGGTTTTGTAGTCCCCAGACATTTAGGTTATGTTGCCAGTACTGTGGGATTCTCTTCCTGCCCCATAAGTGTCTTCCTTCCTCCATAAAATCTTACATAATAAAAGAGTAATATGCAAATAGACGGAATGGCAGAACAACTGAACAACCAATCAAAGCATAATATGCTAATGATATGTTAAGGCTGCTCAACTGCTCACTATGATGTGCACTGGCCACCAGGGAACAGACAGTCAACTCGTCGACCAGTCACTATGATGTGCACTGACCATCAGGGGGAAGATGCTCTAACTGGTAGATTAGCTTACTGCTGGGTTATGGCAGATGGGGACTGAGCAAGATGGGCCAGGCATACCCTGGAGCCCTCCCACAGTGCACCTCTGGCCCCATTGTTCCCCAATGAAGTCCCTCAGCCTGGTCTGCACACTCTCTCAATCTGGGACCCCTCGGGGGATGTTAGAGAGCCAGTTTCAGCCCAATCCCATAGGCCACTTCACTTGGGAGGGTTCCAGATGCAGGGCTCATGGCTGGTGAGCACTGCTGCAGCAGCATGAACCTCTCCTGATCCGGACTGATTGGACGTTGAGCTGTGGCAGGCACAGTGGGACCAGGATGAGCAGGAGTGGCAGGTAGGAGCTGCAGGCAGTGTTGGACTGAGGGTTTCAGCCCAATCCCTTCAGGCCACACAGAGGGACCCCACCTGTGCATGAATTTGTGCACCAGGCCTCTAGTTAATGATAATGATAATAGCTGACATGTATTAAGTCTTTATAATGTTAAGAGATAAGTACTTTACATGTATGATATCTTACCTATCACAACAAATCTCCATATTAAGCTCTTTTGTTTTCCTTTGTTTACAGAAAAGAGCTAAAGCTTAGAGTGGTAAAGTGATTTGTTCAAGGTAATGAAGCTAATAGGAACTACAGTTGGGATTTAAGACAAAAGAGTCTTAATTTAGATGGTTAACATTAAGCTATAGTGCATCTTCACCTCCCTGTACACACGCCATGCACATACAGCAAAAGCTTAGCCCTCAGGAAGGTTGAACTGATGGTAGTTCTGAAGGAAGAGACCTTAGAGTATGGAGAACATCCTGTTCCTCATGGTCTTAAGGTACTAGAATGTGGGCCAGGAAAAGAAAAGTTTTCAGAAATGATCTGCCAGTTCTGCATTCTGAGTACTAGGTAGGCCGGCATTTATGCCAGCTCATCCCCACTCTTGGCTATACGAAAGAAAATTTGTAAGGAAGAGTTATTATATAATAAAATTGGCTTTGTTGGGTCTATCTCTCTCTTTCTCTCTCTCTCTCTCTCTCTCTCTCTCTCTCTCTCTCTCTCTCTCTTTCTCTCTCTCTCTCTCTCTGTGTATATATGTGTGTGTGTGAAACATATATATATATATTTCACACACACACACACACACACACACACACACACACACACTAATCAGTGTGATGTAATCAGTGTTTCAGAACTGCTCAACTAATTTACTACTTCTGTTCTTATCTTTTACTCAGTAGAGAAGAGGAAATGGATGGCAGGAGCTGCATTGCCAGCCATTCTGAGCCAAGAAAATGACTAACCAATTCCCTACCAAACCCATCATCCTTGTCTAGCTCCCCGCAACCCCCAATCTTTGTGGAGAATAATTAAGCTTGCAAGCACTAGGCAGTCTCAGCCAAAGCTGACTGTGATATTTAACAACAAAAAAATCAAAAACAGCCTTCTTTTTGGTTTGCTGCTCTGAATTAGAAATGGCTTTGATTTGTTTTGTTATGCTTTCTTTGTGCTTGTGATCTCTAATTTGCCCTTATGCTTTAACAATGAACCTGTTCCTCTTTAAATGGAAGAAGATCATTCTAACCATGGCTGGTGGAGATGGGGGCAAAGAAACCCAATCTATACATAAACTGAATAAAAATAAATAACTTAATGATTTAACTCTTCAGCTGCTGGCTGCCTTCCATTACCAGGAGAACATTTGCTCAGTTTCCTTAATGCAGTCCATTTGTGTTTCACTTGTCTTTGCAAATGGACACTTGGTAACTTGGATATCACTCTCTCCAACACAGATGTGCTTGAAAATTGTCATGGAGATTGTCTTTTAAGAGGTACTAGATGAAGAGAATTAAGTACCTTTCCTTTACAACAATGGTTTTCAAAGTGTGGTCTCTAAATTAGCATTATGCACACCACCAAGAATTTGTTAGAAATCCAGATTCTTGGGGCCCAACCCAGTGCTACTAGATTAGAAACTGTGGGTGAGGCCAGAAGTCTTTGGGATTCAGGTGACTCTAATGCATGCTAATGTTTCAGAGCTACTGCTATACAGAATCCTTTCTAAAATAAAAACACCCAGCTTAAAAGGGCAAGAAAGCAGAGTAAAAGGAAAGTTGCTTTGGCTTTAACAGTGGTTCTCAACTTTGGATGCACATTAGAACCATCTGAGAGCTCTAAAGATACTAATACCTGAGCCCTACCATCAGAGGTTTGGATTCAGATGGTTTGATGTGGGAATTAGACATTACAATTTTTTAAAAGCTATTATTCAAATGTGCAAACAAGTCTGAGAACCACCATATTTAGAAACATACTGTATGTTGTCATCTAGAGGATTTTCTCATTTCAATTATCACCTGGTAAATGCCTGGGTTTGAAGCAGAGAAATTCCAGGATGGCTCATGAGTAATAGGGAAGTATTAACAGTCTGAGAAGAGGGAGGAGAGGTAGCTAATGCATAGTAAGTGCCTGCTGTAAACCAATCATGACACTAGGCACTAGGCCCACACAGCCCTGAGTAGATATATTTCCTGGGAGCATCACTGTGGAGCATCCAAGGGGAGGAGTTAGGATAAAGAGATGCTTAATTCACAGGACCAAACAGAGAAAATGTTCATCATAATTATTCAAGGAATAAATGAACAAAAGAAGTGGGATGCAGGAGGCTAGACTAAATGACTTAATATTTCCTCCAAATTTCTTCTAGAATACTATGGAAAAGTATGTGGGCTGATATGACTTGGAAGCTGTTTCTGCATATTCACAATGATGGAGAAACAGGAGGTACTATCTCCCAAACCATTCTCACCTAAAACTTTGAGGTTACTCAGACAACTTTAGGGAGAAATGAGGTTAAGTATTATACCATTTTTATGGAATAGAATAGTGTTTCTGCATATGTGATCCCTGAAATTTGTTAGAAAAATAAATTCTCAGATCCCACCCATTTCTACTGAACCAGAAACTTTGGGGGGCTTGCAATCTGTGTTTTAGCAAGTCCTCCATGTAACCCTGTGTTCAAGTTTGAGAAACATAGCTTTAGTGAGTTCATTAAAGTGATCCTCAAAGGAGTCATGAATTGTTGCTGTTGTTTTCTTTTTTCACATCACGAAGTATTCACCAATAAGCTTACCTAACCCCCATCACACCTTCCACATAACTGCACTGGAAAATGCTGAGATGGGTAGGGCTGCAGTGAAGACTGGCAATGATGCTGATAGGAAACATGAGAAAGTGGGTCTGACATTTGCTCATAGTGTCGCCCGTAGAAGGTCACCTAACATCTCTGGCTTAAAATATGGCACACAAAAAATGCTCAATAAATATTTATCTGAGTATCTGCAAACCAAGGATAATAGTGCTGAAAGAAGCAGGAGAAAGTGAAGGGAATACAATTGAGACATCTAAGATTGGGTCCTTTGGTGTGTGTTTTTTTAATTTTAAAAAAAATGTAATGTTGAAAGATTGGGTTCTGATTCTGTCTAAACTAGCCTTTACCTGGAGCAAGGCACTTTCCAACACAGCCTCAGTTTCCTCAGTTATAAATGGAGAACAATTCTGATTACAAGATCTCCAAGGGCTGTGTTGATATCAAAACTGTTTTTTTAAAGATACTGAGAGAGGTTAGTGATCCTGTCAGTTTCTATAAAGACAAGACCATATAAAAATTTTTCTGTAATTTATGAATATATTCTACTAGCATAAACATGATTAATTTCTACACCAGGCAAAGAACTATAACTACTACTAAAATAGGTGGGTTAATTATTAATGTGTGGTAAGCCACCCTGAAACCACCTGATTAAACACTGCCCTGACTCATTTAATAATTAGAATTTTCCATCAACTGGGTAGTACACAGCAGTCTCTTTGTGATTGGAAGCTTTTTGGAGTATCTTGGAAACATTATGCAAAAGTGACTGAGGCAAGCTGCTTGAACTCATTAGGATTGTAGGGCTGAGCGAACCCCTCAATTGCCCTTAATCACTAGAAGGTGAAAAATACAGCAAGAGATCAAGGAAAACCCTCAAAACAGATCAGAAAGGAATGCAAGTAGTGAACGAGGCCAGACCTGTTAGTAAATCTCTGCTCCCCAGCAGCTGTGTGAACTTAGACTTGCCATTTAACAGCTCTGAGCACAGACTCACATTGGAAAAGGAAATAAAACCACCTGCCTCATGATGTTGATCTAAGGATTAAATAAAAGTGGACTATGGAAAGGGTGCAAATAAAATCCAGAACAATCTGAAACAATAGGTCAATGAGAGATGATATTGTTTTATTAATTTTTTATAAATATCTCCCCATTGCCCCCCTCCCACCCAGGCATACCCCAAACCCCCAGTGTCTATGTTGATTGGTTATGCTTATATGCATGCATACAAGTCCTTTGATCTCTTATCTACCTCACCTACCATTAATCTTTCTGCTGTAATTTCACAGTCTTTTTGATGCTTTACTGCCTCTGTATCTATCCTTTTGTTCATCAGTTTATAATGTTCTCTATTATCCACAAATGAGTGAGATCATGTGATGCTTGTCCTTCATTGACTGGCTTATTTCACTAAGAATAAGGCTCTCCAGTTCCAAGCTGGTTGCTGCAAACGGTACAAATTCCTACTTTTAAATGGCAGCATAGAATTCCATTGTGTAGATGTACCACAGTTTTCTGATCCATTCATCTGCTGATAGGCACCTAGGCTGTTTCCAAATTGTAGCTAATGTAAATTGTGCTGCCATGAACATAGGAGTGCATAAATCCTTTCTGATTGGTGTTTGTGATTTCTTAGGATACATTCCTAAGAGTGGGATTACAGGGTCAAATGGGGGATCCATTTTTAGTTTTTTGAGGAAATTCCATAGTGTTCTCCACAGGGGCTGCAGCAGTCTGCATTCCCACCAACAGTGCACAGGGGTTCTTTTTTCTCCACATCCTCGCCAACACTTGTCATTTGTTGATTTGTTGATGATTGCCATTCTGACAGGTGTAAGATGGTATCGCATTGTCGTTTTGATTTGCATCTCTCCGATGGTTAGTGACTTTGAACATGTTTTCATGTGTCACGTGGCCTTCCTCCTGTCGTCATTAAAAAAGGTTCTATTTAGGTGGGTTGCCCATTTTTTTTATTGGATCATTTATCTTCCTTTAATTGAGTTGTATAAGTTGGCTACAGATTTTGGAGATTAAACCTTTATCAGTGATAACATTCGGAAATATGTTCTCCCATACAGTGGTCTTTCTTATTGTTTTGTTGATGGTTTCTTTTGCTGTGCAAAAGCTTTTTATTTTGATGTAGTCCCATTTGTTTATTTTTTCTTTAGCTTCAATTGCCTTTAGAGCAGTATCAGTGAAGAAGTTCTATCCGCATATATCTGAGATTGTGCTGCCTGGGGATTCCTCTAATATTTTTATGGTTTCCCGTCTAATGTTTAAGTCCTGTATCCATTTTGAGTTTATTTTTGTATTTGGTATAAGTTGGTGGTCCAGTTTCACTTTTTTGCATGTATCTGTCCAATTTTCACAACACCATTTATTGAAGAGGCTATCTTGGCTCTATTGAATGTTCATGCCTCCTTTCTCAAATATTAGTTGAGCATAGAGTTTGGGTGGATATCTGGGTTCTCTATTCTATTCCATTGGTCTATATGTATGTTCTTGTGCCAGTACCAGGCTGTTTTGAGAAAAGTTGCTTTGTAGTAAGTATAGCTTGAAATCTGGTATTGAGATCCCACCTACTTCATTCTTCTTTCTTAGAATTGCTGTAGCTATTCGTGGTCTTTTTTTGTTCCTGATGAATCTATGAAAAAATCTTCCTAGGTCTGTGAAATATGCCGTTGGTATTTTAATGGGTAGTGCATTGAATCTATAGATTGCTTTGGGTAGTATGGACATTTTAATGATATTAATTCTCCCAATCTATGAGCATGGTATGCTCTTCCATCCGTTAACATCTTCCTCTATCTCTTTTTTCAGTGTCCTGTAGTTTTCTGCATATAGGACTTTTACCTCTTTAGTTAGGTTTATTCCTAGGTATCTTAATTTTTTTGGTGCGATGGTATACGGGATTACTTTTTTAGTCGCTCTTTCTGTAATTTCACTATTATTGTATAGAAAAGCCACAGACTTCTTAGCATTAATTTTGTATCCTGCTACATTGCTGAATTTATTAATTAATTCAATTAGTTTTAGAATGGGTCCTTTGGATTTTTTATGTACAGTATCATGTCACCTGGAAATAAGGACAGCTTTACTTCTTTTCCAATTTGGATGCCTTTTATTTCTTCTTGTTGTCTAATTGCAATGGCTAATACTTCCAGTACTATGTCGAACAGGAGAGGTGAGAGTGGGCATCCCTGAGTTGTTCCTATTCTTAGGGAAAATGGTTTTAGTTTTTTCCCATTGAGTATGATGTTAGTTGTAGGTTTATCATATATTGCTTTTATTATGTTGAGGTATGCTCCTTCTATTCCCACTTTGCTGAGAATTTTTATCAAGTAGCGGTGTCAGATTTTGTCAAATGCTTTTTCTGCATCAACTGAAAAGACTATGTGATTTTTATCTCTCAATTTCTTTATGTGATGTATCACATTTATTGATTTGCGGATATTGTACCATCCCTGCATTCCTAGGATGAATCCTACTTGGTCATGGTGTATAATCTTTCTGATGTACTGCTGGATCCGATTTGCTAGAGTTTTGTTGAAGATTTTGGCATCTATGTTCATGAGAGATATTGGCCTGTAATTCTCTTTCATTTTGTTGTCTTTATCTAGTTTTGGTATTAGGGTGATGCTGGCTTGATAGAAGGTATTTGGAAGTGTTCCTTCTTCTTGAATGTTTTTGAATAGTTTGAGGAGGATAGATTTTAATTCTTCCTTGAATGTTTGGTAAAACTCTCCTTTGTACCCATCAGGTCCCAGTCTTTTATTTGCTGGAAAGTTTTTGATGACTGCATCAATTTCTTCCATAGTTATTGGACTATTGAGATGTTTAGATTCCTCCTCGTTGAGTTTTGGAAGGTTATATTTTTCTAGCAAAATGTCCATTTCTTGCAGGTTGTCCCATTTCTTGAATAGAGTTGTTCATAATATTTTTTAACAATCCTTTGTATTTCCACAGGGTCTGTTGTTATTTCTCCTTTTTCATTTCTGATTTTGTTTATTTGGGCCTTCTCTCTTTGCCTCTTGGTGAGCCTGGATAGAGGTCCATCAATCTTCTTTATCCTTTTAAAGAACCATCTACTGGTTCTGTTCATCTTTTGAATTGTTTCTTTGGTCTCCATATTGTTTATCTCCGCTCTAATCTTCACTATTTTCTTCTTTCTGGGCTTTTCTTGTTGCTCTCGTTCGAGCTCCTTGAGTTGTAGGGTTAGGTAATTTATTACAATTGTTTCCTGTTTTTTTGCAGTAGGCTTGTAGGGCTATGAATTTCCCTCTCAAGACTGCTTTCACTATGTCCCATAAATTTTGTATTGTTGTGTTGTCATTGTCATTTGTTGCCATGATATTTTTTATTTCTTCCTTGATCTCTCTGGTTACCCAGTCGTTGTTTAATACCATGCTGTTTAGTCTCCATGTATTTGATTTCTTTCTATTGTTTTTATTATAGTTGATTTCCAGTTTTATGCCACTGCTATCTGAGAAAATGCTTGATATGTTTTCTATCTTCTTGAATTTGAAGAGACTTTTCTTATGTCCCAACATATGATCTATCTTTGAAAATGACCCATGTGCTCTGGAGAAGAATGTATATTCTGTGCATTAGGGGTGAAATGTTCTGAAGATGTCAATTAATTCCATCTGGTCTAGTGAGTCATTTAGGATTGATGCCTCTGCTGATTTTTTGTTTAGAGGATTTGTCCAATGGTGACAGTGGGGTATTAAAGTCTCCTACAATGATTGTATTGTTGTCAATCTGCCCTTAATACTCTCCAGGAGTTTTTTAATGTATTTAGGTGTTCCTATATTGGGTGCTTATATGTTTTATCAGAGTTATTTCTTCTTGTTGGATTGTTCCTTTTAGTATTATGAAGTGGCCTTCTTTATCTCTTGTTATGTCCTTCACTTTGAGATCTAATTTGTCAGATATAAGTATTGCAACCCCAGCTTTTATTTTCATTTCTATTTGCCTGAAATACCATCTTCCATCCCTTCACCTTCAATCTGTGTGCATCTCTTTTCCTGAGGTGGTTTTCTTGTAGACAGCAGATATGTGGATCATGTTTTCTTTTCCAGTCTGTTACCCTATGTCTTTAGATTGGAGCATTTAATCCGTTTACATTTAAAGTTATTATCGATAGGTTTCTATCTGTTGCCATGTTTAGTCTTTAGCCCAGAGTTCCTTCTTCGCTTCCTATTTCTCTTTATTATAGCAGACCCTTTAACATTTCTTGCATTGCTGGTTTGGTGGTAATATATTCCCTTAGTCCTTTTTTGTCTGTGAAGCTTCTGATTTCACCTTCAATTTTGATTGAAAGCTTGCAGGGTACAGTATTCTTAGATTCAGACCCTTCCTTTGCATGACTTTGTATATATCATTCCATTCCCTTTTGGCCTGATGAGTCTCTGTTGAAAAATCAGTAGCTAGTCTTATGGGGGTTCCTTTGTAGGTAACTTTCTGTTTCTCTCTGGCTGCTTTTAAGATTCTTACTTTGTCGTCGGTGTTTGCCAATTTAATTATACTGTGCCTTGGTGTCGGTTTTGTGGGTTCATTTTCCTTGTGCCTCTGTGAGCTTCTTGGATTTGTGTGGTTTTTTTCTTTTCTATATTGGGGAAATTTTCTGTCATTATTTCTTCAATCACGTTCTCTAATCATTGTTCAGTTTCCACTCTTTCTGGAACCCCAATTATGCAGATGTTTGGTTTTTTTGTCTTATCCCAAAGTTCCCTTGGGCTCTCCTCTTGCTTTTTAATTTTTTTTTCTAGATTCTGCTGTACTTGGGTATTTTTTCCTACCGTGTGTTAAGCTCACTGATGCAGTCCTCTGCTTCTTCTAGTCTACTTTTGATGCTTTCTTTTGAGTTCTTTAAAGCAGTGATGTCATTTTTATTTCTTTGTGCATTTCTTCTTGCTTCTTCTTCATTTCCTCTTGGCTCTTACATTGTCGATTTTGTCTTCCATTCTTTTCATCCACCTTATGATCATTTCTCCGAACTCTTTCTCTGGCAGGCTTATTTCTGCTTCCATTTCGTTTACTTCCTTTTCTGGTGATACCTGCCTATCTGTTGTATGTGGGCTGTTTCTTCTTCTGCCCATGGTTTTTCTTCTTCGGGTGTCTGGTTATGTAGTTCTCTCTCCTACGTTGATGCAAAGGCACAAACTACAACACGACCAGTACAGCACACAAGGCACTGAACAGAAATGTGTTCATGATGTTAATAATCACCAATAAGGTGACCACCAATGAAAGACAAATCAGGGTCAAGTAGAGAGAGAAGAAGAGGAAAAAGAGGGAAAAAGAAAGGAAAGAAGTGCCAAAATGAAATTCAGAGAAGGAAAAAAATAAATAATTAAATGAACAAAAATAAAATAAAATAAAGTAGAAGAAGAAAAAGAAAAGAGAAAGAGAAACAAAGTCAGAGAGAAAAGAAAGCAGATAAGAGAGAAAAGGGGAACAAAATATAGATGTCAGAATTAAACTGCAATAGAACAGTCACTAATCCCAATAAAGGCCAGCAACCAGTACCTAGAGATTAATACAAACTGCAAATAACAACTAGTACTGAGGGAGGCGAGGGAAAAGAGAGTCAAAAAACAAAGCAAGCAAAAAGCAAAATAAAACAAGTAGAATATGCTAAAACAATCTCACAAAAAAAGTTCAAAAAATTGATATAATCACTGTTCAGACAAATAGCAACAAAAGGACATAGAGAAAAAACAACTTTTTGGTTAGTGAAGACAAGAAGAGAGAGGTTTGTATGGACTTGTAGTAGGGGATTTGAAATTAGATATATAAGTGGGGTGAAATTTTAATCAGTTAAAGAGAAAAAATAGGGAGAATCTAAAGTTGGAAAAGGAAAAGAGAAACAAGATGACAAAATGGCGAAAGTTAGGAGGAAAGTGTTGGTATAAAAGTAGAGCTGAGTTGGAGTAAAATTATGCCAAAGGAAAGATGAAAATAGAATGTAGAACTCTAATCCCGAAGTAAAATAAGAACAAAATGGCACTTGGTTTTTTTTCCAAAAAGGTAAAATATCAGTAGTAATAATACTAGTCGAAAACAAAAATGTAATAATTAAAAGGGTAAAATCAATTGAGGCTGAAAGAAAAAAATAGTCTTTTAATTAAAATATGTAAAAATGAAAAAAAATTAAAAAGAAAAAAATAGTATGGTCATTCACTTACACTATTATTCTGCTTGGCACTCCTGTTTCCCAGTAGGGAAGGTATTGCAGTTCCCTGTGTTCCACTATTTGTGTTTTAATCTCTTTTTTCTTTTGTGGTTATGCGAGAGTCAATTTGTGCGTCATCCACTGGGTGGCAGGGTTTCGGAATTGATCTCTGAGACAAAGCACAGGACCTCTCTAGGCTGTGCTCAGATCCTGCTACTTTGTGGTTCTCAAAGCCGGTTTGTGGGGATTTTTCAGCCGGGACACTGTAATAACTCCCAGGCTGCCCCTCTGCCTCAGATAAAAAACGAGTTGTTTTCCAGAGCTCCGCTCTGTCAACAGCTCGGAGAGTTTGCCTCCACACTTAAGGATCACACCCTGCCCCACCTCCGAGGACCTCTCCAGAGGCAGCTTTCCTCCAGCCCGGTTCCCACAGTGCCCGCGACTCTGTTCTGAGGGGCAGGAGACCTCACCTTATCCCAGGCGAAATCTGACCTTTCTGTGTGCCCTGTGCATCTCTGAATCTGCCACCCGTGTGTCTGCGCCATTTGGAGAGCGGTGTTCTGGGATCCTGACTGTTCGGTGGGTGTTTCAGCCGCAGCTTTCAGACTACCACAGACATCCACCTCCCTCTGCAAGATGGCGTGGTCTCCGCGTTTGCGCTGGTAGCTCCAGCCGACAAAAACTCCATGGCTGCCTGGCTAGGAGAGCCCTGTCCAGCAGTTCTCCACCTTCTCCTGGAGAATAACTGACTCTTAACTTGCCAACAAACACTCCCTGTGAGACTCTCAACTGCTCTCTCTCCCTCTGCCCAGCGACAAAGCTCCAGACACATCCGTCTATTCCACCGCCATTTCACATGACCAATGAGAGATGATATTATCCTGAATTACCTCTGTATGTGAAAACAAACAGAATTTTGAGATCCTGGTTGCCGGCAACTT
The DNA here is from genome assembly GCA_011751065.1 of Lasiurus cinereus. Taxonomy (NCBI): domain Eukaryota; kingdom Metazoa; phylum Chordata; class Mammalia; order Chiroptera; family Vespertilionidae; genus Lasiurus; species Lasiurus cinereus. The sequence goes on from JAAGEH010000031.1 coordinate 5,534,907, forward strand.
AAACAAAAAAATGGGCTTGGCATCTACCTGCTACATCCCCAGCTTCACACAGGGTACTGTGAGGCATAGCCAAGAAATGGCAGGCTGAATCACACAAAATTGCAATATTTGATCATTTTACTGATAAACTCACCAATGCTATAGTTTGACTTATTATATGAGCCTGTGCCTTATTTCATATAAAGTCTGATACTGTCACAAAATGATGGATATGCAGGAAAATAATAGCAATCCCCAAATGTTTAACCAGGTTCTGACTTGGATATAATGCAAAATGTACAGTTTAGGGAGGCATAGTTGGGACTTTGGAGGCAGCTGATAAACTGTCCTTTTGGGTTGTGTGACCTACTGAGATTTCCCACGCTTTCTGGGTTGCTCTTTCAAACTTCTTTCCTTTTGGCCACACATCTGACTCTATTCCCTCCTTACTGTCAGCTCATGTGGCAGTGGAAGATTTAGCCCCCATGGTAGAAGGCCCCCAATGGCGGGCTAAAGGCTAAGGTGAAGAGCTCAGCACAATCAAAGTGAGGTTGACATGAGTAACAGTCTTTGCTCCTTGAGATTCTGTGAGCCTCTGATCAGCAGCAGCAAGCCCTTTTCATAGAGCCTGTCTCTGCTAAAAAGAGGCAGCAGCATCAGATGACTCTTTCTAAGTCACAGTCATTATGATGCCTGTAATCTTTTCATTATAAAAATATATGCATATCCTCCAGAGCCCTGCCACTTCCATTTTCCTTGAGTGGTTGCTGGGTTTCACACCCACCAAATTAGATACATTCCTACTTGTTTAGGCACAGGCAGTTTACATCCCATGGTGTTGCAAGCATCAATTTCAGGTAAGAGGAGTAAGCCCTGATAAATCCAAAGAGAAATTGGGGTGCTTTCTATGATGAAGATTTCCCAAAGACAGCTGCATCCTAGCTGATAATGGAATCATCCGTTTCTCCACATAGCCTCCTTAGATATACCCTTTTTTTTTTTGCCCTTGTCAAATTTGGAGGTGGAGGTGGCACGTCCCTGATGTAGAGAATTAAGATCACTCCATTTTCAACCTGTACACTCTTCATACTCTCCTCTGAGGAAAGTGGGTGTTTGTCTGGTTGGCCCTGTCTCAGGCAGGAAGTTTGGGTACAGGCATCTCAGAGTACACATTTATATCATAAACATTTATGTAATGATCATCATGTGCTATTCTAGGCACCATATACAGAGTAATTGATGTATTATTCCCATAACAACCCTATGCAGTATTTATAATTGTTAAGCCCGTGTTACAGATGAGAAACCCAAGGCACAGGAATATTAAATAATTTGCCCAAGGTCACAAGCTAATAAGTAGGAGAGTTGAGATTTGACCAGGCAGTCTTGCTCCAGAGCCTGTTCTGTGAACTACTACAATATCCTCTCTCCTAAAGTAAGACCTCTCTAAGGGTAGATGGGAGCATAGAGAAGGCCATAAGTTTTACCGAGTGTTACAGCCATATGCACCAGGACTTGGATTAGGGGACAATTAAGAACTCGGTTCTAAAATGTCTCCCCTTTACCCTGCTGAGTCAGAGTTCATATTCTGCTCCCTCTTCTGCGGCTTACAAGGCCCTTCCTGAATTGTGAATAAAACTTGGCATTAACGCCCAGATCCAAAGCAAGTTATTATATTCAAAGTTGGGCAGAGTCCTGAGAGTTTGGCTCCCTGAATAATCAAGCTGTGAAGATGACAAAGGTAATTTAGAAAAGTTCCATGGCTGACAGAGTTTCCTAGGAGAATTAGCCCTGAGGATGACCATGTTAAGGATCCCTAAGTAGCCATGAATTTCATGAAAATATTGGGTATATGGGGGCAGGCAGGGGAGCAAGGTCCCACAAGGAAAATTAAGACTGAATTGAAGACAAATATTACCTTCTTGTTTTGCCACCACCCTCCTCCTTCATCCAACTTATTAAATTAGCCCCAAGTCAAACTTAATGAGTGGCAGCTAGTCCTCTTCTGTAGGAGCAGAGATGTCCAAGGTAATGAATAAGACCACTGGTGATTAATTGTCCAAACTCAAATTATCCCCCTTGTGACTGTGACATTCTTCAGTAAAGTCTGCACCCAGCTCACCCACCTTGTAATGGCATTTGGGCATTTGAAAGAACAAGACAACAGTAAAGCATCCAGATCAGAAGGCATAAGAAAGCATTTTAATGGTGTGAATAAGCCAGGGTTATTGACTGGCAGTCAGACACTAAGCTTATGACTACACTGCCTATATGCCTGAATCACTTAGTTTCTATCATGATTAAGATTATGATGAATCTCCCATTTACCAAACATTTAATATGTGCCAGATACTGTTATAAGTGTTTTACATGTATTAACGTATTTAATCTTCACAATAACTTTATTAAGTAGTTATTGTTATGAATAAAAGAACGAAGCTCAAAAAAGTTAAACACCTGGTTAAAGGTCACATAGCTAGTAAGTGACAATTGGGAACTTTTTATGTCCAAAACGACTTTCTATGTAAGGTCCAAGCAAAAATAAGTTACTTCTGCATGAAGATCTATGAATATTTTATCTTTCATTTGTAATTATATATATTGATGATGTTTGTCGCAGGTCAAAGACCCTGCAGGTTGAGGATCAGGGAGGAAATGGACTAATGTCATTCATATTGTCCATTAAGACACTCATCTGCCCACATATGTATAACCCAGATCCTTCTTACCAGGATAACTAACCTATGAACATGTGTTTGGTGGGTTTCATCTTTGGTAGAGTGGAGGGCCCACTTTCTTTGTCAGGTGCCATTTAGAGAAAGTCTGGATACTTTATGAGACAGAAGACAAGTAGAAAATGAATAATAGGACATGGAGTAGCTATTTGGCAAAATTTCTCTCCCCTAAGATCTCCCTATCACCCAGATGATTAGATCACGATGAGTGGCCTCCTTCATTCTGGTTCTTTTATATGGAACTGCCCTAGTACTTATCAACAAGCAGACCTGCCAGCTGTACTAGAATTAAAACTTCTTTGATTTCTTTGGCATCAGGCTACCCCTTTGTCAGAGTGACCTGGTTGGAAAGCAAGACTACCTACTGTGGAACCATTCCAAGGCTCTTTTCTTAGAGTAAGATCACCCAGAATTCCTCTGTGTTCTAAGCAAAAGATTAGGGAGAAATGGGCCAACGAAATTCTGAGAATATAAGGAAAGCTATAAGTCAAGGTAATGAATCTATTATACTTCCTGCCCCTCTCACACCTGAAATAACCTTCAGGATCCTCACATACTCTTAGGAATGGAAGAAGTCACTGTTGTGTGCTCTCTATCTCTAACTCATATAAGAAATCCCTTTCTTGTCCACAGAAAGCAGATTGGATGAGAGTACACTTTGCATGCCTCTAGCTCCTAAGAACAAACTTTCAATAAATCTCTTTCAGAGAGGAAGTAAAACATAGATTCATGACTAAGGGAGAGACCAAGTCACTTCTGTGACAGCATCTAATATCTATTCTAATAATAGTGTAGGTGGCGTCATGCCCTCATGTTGTCACAAGATAGGCATCACAAGATGACCATGTGCACAGCAGAGGAGGGGCCACTCCCGACAATGAGATCTTGGGGTCCTGTGGCTCCACATAGCACAGAGGAGGATGGTCCCAGTGTCCCCACTGCCTCGTGCAGAGGAGATGGTTTCTGGCAGAGCAGGCTGGTTGCAGCAGGGGAGGGCAGTTGTGGGTGATCAGGCCAGCAGGGGAGCAGTTAGGGGGCAATCAGGCAGGCAGGTGAGCAGTTAGGAGACAGCAGCCCCAGATTGTGAGAGGGATGTCTGACTGCTGGATTCCTGTGGTATTGGGCCTAAACCAGCAGTCAGACATCCCTCAAGGGGTCCTACATTGGAGAGGGTGCAGGCTGGGCTGAGAGAAACCCCCCATGCATGAATTTAATGCACAGGCCTCTAGTAAATTAATAATATTCATACTCATATAAACACCAAACATGCAAATGGAAATACATAGGTTTCCAAAGCAAATTTATTATTCCCTCAAATTATCTTTCCTTCCTGATTCTTCCATTTAGTCATCCAGACTTCATTTCAGAGTTGTCACTGAAAATAGGAGATGAAAGAGAGAGGAACATTAATGAAATCCGATTGATTCTACTTTCTTAATGAAGCTTACATTTGTCCCTTTATTTCTAGCCCCATCACTAACTCAGTACTCAACCTTGTTTTCCACCACTCAATATGTTCTGGACTCTATTCCTGTCACCAGGGCAGGCTTCATGGCCATGCTACCTGTGCATTCTTACAGGGACTCACAATTGGTTTAATACTTTACTGTCACCATCTTGAAAGTCTTAATAATTTTTAACAAGAGGTCCTTCATTTTAATTTTGCAGTGTCCCCTACAAATTATCAAGTCAGTTCTTTGTCTTTCTGCATCTAGACCCATTTGATACACAATACTTATTATCAGATTTCGTTTTCTAATGCCAATAATTAGGTCCTAATGTCTCAATGGTTATCCAGTGCCTCTAGAACCAAACCCAAACTCCTAAACCAGGTTTTCTGTTACCTGGCCTCTGTCTAATATCCATCCATACATCCCATACAAGTTCCACTCACTCCAGATTTTGGATTGGTTTTACCTTTAACTAACTGCAGCAGGCTGATTAACAGCTCACATTTTGGAATCAGACCAGACCTGGATTAGGGTCCAGTCATACATACTGACTGTGTGACTTTGGGTAAATCCCTTAACCTCTCTGAACCTCAGTTTTCTCCTCTGTAGAAAGGAGATGCCAATAATGCCTGTCTCATTAGATTGGTGTAACAATTAAATAAGATAATAGAAATAAGCCTCTAAGCATAATGCCTGGCTACTAATATTGTTGTTTGTTGCTGTAATTGTTAAAAGCTGAGTGATTCTAGAAGCCACCATGCTTTTGTTGCAGTCTAATCAGCCACATTGCTGGCTGGATTTTAAGTATCTGACTGACCTTGCATATCCCTCTACTTCCCTGTCATGTACACCTCATATACTCTCCTTCAGTTATAGATCATTATAGTTTGCATGCTGGTGAGCTTCTCTCTCTCTTCTCCTTCTGCTGGTTTGGGAGCATCTTGATGGGCCTACAGAACCTACAGAGGCAGACATGGAGAGCAAGCGGCACATTTGCCAATGAGGGCTTCTGAGGGAAGCAGATATGGGAACTCCCATTCAGGCTTTGAACATCACACCTTCCCTTTCCAAGGCATATCCATTTCCCTGGCAAATCAATAGTGGAGGTTGGGGGAACACAGATATTTGGGATGGGTTTTGTTCAGGTATATGTATGAAATGGCTTTGGGAAGGTGCTCTAAATTATATCAGTGAACTCCAATTTTGTAGTAAAGATTCATCCTGAGCTTCTGAGGTTGTTTGCAAACTGTTAGGAAAATGGCTCGGCCTATATGAAGAATAAGAGTCCCACTTCTGCATGAGTCCTTTGCTATAACCCAACTGTGGTGAAGAAACCAGTTTACAACAGTGTCACTCCCTGTTCCTTCCCATCCACTTATAGATGTGTTTTATTCTCTTAAAGCAAGGGTTCTCAACCCTTGCTTCATTAGAGAATCATCTGTGAAACTTCTGAAGCATACCAATATTGGGTCATCCACAAGACCAATTAAATATGAAAGCCTATTGGTGATATTGACAAGCTGCTGGATGATTTTAATGTACATCCAGGCCAAGAACCACTAGACTGGATAAGAATAGTATCCTCTTAACCAATCTCCTGGTTTCAATGTTTTTCTCCTTTTTGAACATTGCTGTGTAACCTACTACTTGAAATAAAAAGTCCTTATAAAAGTCCATCAGAAAGCCTCACAATATGACCCCATTCACTTTCCTGCCACCCTCACACATTCACTCTACCCTCTAGTCCCATCCAGTTCTTTATCAGTGCACAGAAGCATCACCAAGATTAATCCTAATGCAATTTTGCTTGTACTGTTTTCTTGAGCTAGTATGTCTCCCTTCTTTGCTTAACGAAGTCATTCTCAAACATGAAAGCTAGTTACAACACAGATTATTGGGCTTCACTCCTGAGTTTCTGATTCAGTAGGTCCAAGTGAACCTGAGATTTGAAAGTAACAAATCCCAAAGCGATGTTGATACTATTAGTCAAAAGACTGCATTTTGAGAATCACCTGCCTAGAAACACCTTAGCCTTTAGGTCTGGCCAGCTCAAATGCTGTGTTTACCACAAGGCCTTCCTTTATTCACCCCCCTACCACCACCACCTCCAAGGTGAAAGCAAGCATTTGTGCTCTGCACTCTTCTGGCGTTTCATTTGTGTTTCCCTTGATTATATTTTGGTTTATTTCTGTCTCCTCCATTAGACTATAACCCACTGAAGATGGATTTATGCTGCAGCCATGTTTGTATCCATTATGATGCTTACTGCTACATTCCATAGTCGAAGAGCTCTGTAAATATGTATTGAATGAAGTTGTTTACTTTAAAATGTAGAGGGAGACTGTGTATGTGGGCATCCTCTGCAAACTGAACTTAAGTCACATAGAATAGCACCAATCTTCTTTAAATGGTCAGTGTAAGCCCCAAATGCTTCAGCTTTACCTTATGATTCAGCTTTAATGTCTATCTCATCCCTTCCTGAATTTCCAAAAGGCCTCTTTCAAAATGACATTGCAGTTCCAGGGAGAAATGACACTAGCAGGACTTGTTCCTGACAAATTTTAAGGAAGCACATTTATCTTCACTGTGTTTCCCTCTCTCTTCACTAACTTCTGATTCCTACTCTGCCACTCCCAAGCACCAGGATCTTCATGCTGATTTCCAGCTATTCAAATGGCTTCACAGCAAAGGTTCCTGTGCTCTAGCCAGACTTTTCTGCCTTCCTCACATGCCCCTTGGTCTCTGTACTCTGCTAAGATACTCTGTTGATAATAAAACCTCTAGCACTATGGTTAAGAGCATGGGCTCTGGGGTCAAAGAGATCTTATGGATTACTGGATCTACCACTTATCAGCTATGTAATACTGGAAAAGTCATTAAACTTCTCTGGTGCTACATTTTCTCATCTGTAATAGAGGGATATCATGCATACCTTACAGGGTTATTACAAAGAATAAAATAAAATTATGCATACGATGTACATATATTAAATGCTCAATAAATAGTTGCTATTACAAATGCATTTAAACTGTATAATTAATACCTAGTGAAAGCTTGCCCAGTTATCTATTCCACCCACTCCCCATCCCAGAAAACATTTGTAATCTAAATACAACTTTGTCAGGGAGGGTCTCTGGGTGGGGGGAGGAGAAGACACTCTTTTTTAGCAACCAGAATGATCTATTTTGTTTGTTCTTTAAGGGGCCTACTTCCTCTTTTTTATTTCCAACAGTATATCTGAATTAGATTTTGTATCCTACCTTCAATACTCTGACAATGATACTTCTGGTCTTCTTCTTTTTTTTTGTAAAATATAATTTATTTTGTAGAGCAGTTATAGACTCACAGCAAAATTGAGGGGAAGATACAGAGAGTTTCCATATACCTTTTGTCCCTACGCATACTACCCCTTCCTTACCATCAACATCCTCCACCAGAGTGGTACATTTGTTACAATTGATGAACCTACAGTGGCACATCAAAATTGTCCAAAGTCCATAAGTTAAACTAGGGTTCACTCTTGGTGTTGTACTATCTATAAGTTTGGACAAATGTATAATGACATTTATCTATAATATGATACACTTTTGGTGTATCATACAGAGTAGTTATACTGCCTTAAAAATCCTCTATGCTCCACTGATTCATGCTTCTCCCCCACTGATCTCAGGCAAGCACTGATATTTTTACTGTATCCATCGTTTCCTTTTTTTCTTTTCCAGCATGTTATATAGTTGGAATCATACTGCTGTAGCCTTTTCACTTGGCTTCTTTAACTTAGTAATATGTTTTTACAGAATTATCTTTTCAGAATATAAATTGGATCACTTTATTCCTATGATTAAGCTTTTTCTCATTGTTTCCCCTTTGTTTGTAGGACCAAACACAAAATCCTTAAATGACCAAAAAGACATTGAATTTAGTGATTGTAAACTGGACTGTATTTGGAAATTTAGCAACTTTTTGGCTTTCATAAATACTAAGAAGAGAGTTTGGCATTTAATGGATGAACTTCAGAGGTTAAACTTCCTGAAACTTTACATAAGCAAATTAGCAGCCCCCATCCTCATCGTAGAATTGTCCTACCCCAAATCCAATAGCACTCCCATTGAACGTTCCAGTTTCATCTCCCCACTCCCTTACTCTCTGGACTCCAGCCACTTTGGCCTCATTTCTAGTCCTTCATAGCACCTTGGACCTGCTCTTCTTTCCTGATCAGTCGCTTAACTCCAACTGACCTTCAAATTTCAGTACAGGCAGTCCTCAAGTTACATTGAACTTGATGTACATCATTTCATGGTTACATCACCATCTCCCATTTATTTATAGAAAAAATGTTTCATTATTTCAAAATATGTACATATGTGCTTTATGTTTTTTATTATTTACTGAAGGCCTGTTGCATGAAGAGTCGTGCAATAAGCCTTCCTTCCCCTGGCTGCTGGCACCAGTTTTCCTCTGGCACCTGGGACCCAGGCCTTCACTCTGGCCACAGCAGAGAAGCCAAGCCTTGAGGTTTCTCCACTCTGGCTGCAGTGGAGAAGCCAAGCCTCTTCAGTCTTCAGTCTTCAGTCATCTTCAGTCTTCAGTCTGCACTTGGGCTGAAGCCTTCAGTGTTGTCTCCTCGTCCACATATGCAAATTAATCAGCCATCTTTGTTTAGTTAATTTGCATACTAGCTCCTTATTGGCTGGTAGGAATTGCAGAGGTACAGTCAATTTGCATATTTCTCTTTTATTGGTGTAAATTTACACAAATAAAGGTCAGGAATTGTTATCTTTTAATTTTTTTTTTTTTTACTGTTTCACTTCATTACTGCTGTGTATGCACTCCATGTGACTTTGGGTATGTGCTCCATGTGACTTTGAGTGATGTAGGTGCTTATGTAGTGGGGTTCTGACTTAAAGCAAGAATCACATTACATAGTACCATAAGAATGGGTCTCCAGTGTAAACTGATGACCTACTATATAAGCAATATTTCTTTGTGGAAGTTTTCATTAACTTCCCATTATAGTGTACACTTTCTTAGAACTGTTTCTTTCCTTCAGAATATTTATCTCAGATTATAATTATATACTCATTTGAGTAATTATTTGATTAACGTCTATCTCACATATGAGATCAGAAGCTCCAGAAAATAGTCATCATATCTGGTATTGATCACCATTGTATACCCAGCACCTAGCCTAATATTTAGCTAGTTGTAATCTCTCTCTCCCTCTTTCTCAGAATGTCCACATAATTATCCCATGGTCTTTCTCAAGGCTTAAGGGACAGGGGGCAGCTATCAACATGCTTTGCTTTCAGGGGTCTAGGAACAATTGTCTCCCACTTGACTCTTTGAGGTAGGAGGGAAAACTGGACAGAGTAAAAAGGCTCTTCTCTTTAATCATTCTGCCTGTATTGAACTTTCTTAGAATGAAGTCACAATGGTTATGTTTCCAATTTCTTCCTGATTCCAAAATGCTACATACAGACATTCTGACTGATTGCCTGCTCACAAATCTAATCATATTACTTAAAAATGAAAGAGTGTATAAAGCATGTTGTCTGTTCACCTTTTTATGCTTTCAAGATGTGCAAAGTACCTGTCCAATTTTTTGAAATTTTGAAAAGATCCTGTCAAGAGAGTCTAACAATATGGAAATGTGGTACAAGTGGTGGAGCCCCTTATACCTCAACTCTCTAGTGAGCTCTACATTGAAAAATCAAACAGCAGGCTGCTTCAATTCTAATTGGTTTAAAGTTAGTTTCTTTGTCTTTTTAATGCTATAATCTAGGCAATCAGAGAGAGAAAGAATGAGTGAATGTTATGCATAGGTGTACAATTAGAGAGGAGCTACTGAGAAGAGCAGAAACATACTTCACAGGCACTGGACCCAGGGAGCAGTGTGCCAATTAGTGGAGAATGTAGTGACACAGGGCATTATGATGTAGCTATTGGGATGTCTGCTGTTTGAGGACATTTCCTGGACCTCTAGGAAGTAGCATTAGGCTGAGGTCAGGGTTAGAAAAGCTGATTCCCACTTGCTTTACCCATTCTCACCCCAAAAACCTAAGTTCAGGGAAACTGCCTTGCCCCTCCTTCCCAGTCCTTAGGTTATAATTTGGGCTAGAAACTAAGTGGCTGGAGCCTATTCCCTGAATCATTTACTCTGGCAACTTAGTGTTGCTCCTTGTGTATGTAAAGCCATAAGAAATAACTAAAGAACTTATATTCATATATGTAATTGTCCATGGACACGGACAATAGGGTAGTTAAAGCCTAGAGCAGAGGCAAGAACCTCGAGAGGAGTTGCAAGGGGATTAGAGGAGTGACATCTATAATACTCTCAACAATAAAGATGTATTTTAAAAAATCCCACACATTAAGAAGTGGCTCAGTGAGTTCTGGTGGACCTGTGGTTTATGAAGCACAGTATTCCCGTACTCCCTCCACCCACCTCAAAGCTCATTCACTTATCTGATTATATGGATTTAACACAGATGGGAAAAAATAGAGTCTTCCTACTTTTTAAATTCCTTCCACTCCAGAGCATAAATTCACATCCCTAAACAAAGATTTGTGAATCAAAAATTTTATTTGAAACTAGAAGTTCAAAAATTTTAAAACCCAAAGCTTCAGTAACTTTGTCAATAGCTTTAGGTTTCTTTTATTTTCCTACACTTGCCCACTGTAAATTTTTTCAAGTTGTAATGTTAATTTTTAACATACGTTTTTATTGATTTTATTTTTTTTTGAGAGAGAGAGAGAGAAAGAAATATCTATGTGAGGGAAAAACATCAATCTGTTGTCTCCCGCATGCACCCTGAACTGGATCAGATCCAAAATTTGAGCATGTGACCAGGCCAAGAATCTAACCAGTGACTTTTTAGTACACAGGACAATGCTCAACCAACTGAGCCACACCAGCCCGAGCAGAATGTTAATTTTTTTAAACAGGAAAGTTTTCGTCAATTGTTATTTTTCAAGGTGTTACAATCAAGTGAAAAAAATCAAAATAAAAAGGCATTTTTCTTTAAAAAGATAATTATTGCTCCATGTAAAAACATAAAAAATACAGAATTATATCAAAGTAAAAGTCTACTTTTCCCTTTTTTTGCTCCCATCTTCCTCTGCCAAAAAAGACATTGTTAACAGTTTGAAACTTTTGAAATATGTTATTTAATAAAGGTATTGAATAGACTCTTCAGAATGATTTTTAAATGCAGCCAGCAAGCCCTCAAGACTCACCACCAGTATCATAGCTTGGAAGAGTGTAGCCACACAATAAAACAATTGTACCATCAAATTGTCATCCCCAAGGGCTTTAGTTAATATTCCCCTTATGAGCCCCAAGTTGTTGTTTTTTTCTGTAGTTTGCTTACCAAACTGTTTTTATCAGGTAAAATTTTATTTTTTTCACTCTCTAAGAATTAAAGCCATAACTTGTCCTGGAATGAGGTTATCATAGAATATAAGCTGTTTCTTAGAGTAAAAAGACACTAGTGATGGATATTACTTTTTTAAGATCATGTATTCATTCATTTATTCAATAAATAATTATTCAAAAGTCAAAATATTTCAGGCAGTGGGGAAAAAACAGTGAGCAAAACCACCAAGGTACCTGTCCTGGAGGAAAAGGTATTTTTGACTAGGGGAGACAGACAATGGTTAAGAAACAAATAACAACTATTTCAGTTGGCGATAAATGCTATGGAGGAAACCTAAGAGAGTAAGGTGGTGTGGGACTTTTAGGGATTGGAATGCTGTTTTATATTATATCATCAGGAATAGTCTCTTTAAGTCCAATATTTAAGCAGAGATCTGAAGGAAGTGTGGAAATGAACTAAAGGTGTATCTAGGAGAACATTCCTGGAAGAAGGGACAGCCACTGAAAGGATCCTGAGCCAGAGTATGTAATTGGCATTTGTGTTTTTAAAAATGCTACTAGTATTCCAGTGTGACCGAAACACAACAAGCAAAGTGGCAAATTAACAGATGAGATCAGAGACATAGCTAAGAGCAGATCATTCTTGTCCTTTCCTATGAATGAGCTGGGAGTCAGAGGAGGGATTTTATCAGATACGAAATATGATCTGACTTATGTTTAAAAAGAAACATTTTGAGTGCTATTTGAAGAAAAATTCTGGATGGGGAGGGGAGAGGTAGGTTTTGTGGAGTAAAGGAAAGAAACTAGAAAGTCATTTAGGAGGCTCCTGTGATCATTCAGACGAAAGGAGATAGAGGCTATTAACCAGATGGTACCTGATAAGGCAATGAAAACTGATCAGATTCTAGAAATATTTTGAAAATAGAACTGATGGATTGACTATGAGGTGTGAAAAAATAAGAGAAATTAATATTCATTCATTTATTCAATAGATATTGACTAAGTACCTTCTATGTACCAGATACTGTTCTGTGTGCTTGGGACATGGCAGTGAACAAAGCAAACAAAATTCCCTGCCTTTATGGAGCTTACATTCTAGTAGAAAATAATAGCTAACACTTATTAAGCACTTTGCTTTCGTAACTCGTTTAATCCTTACCACAACCCAGTAGGATATATATATTTCCTGTCATATAAGATGACTTTTTAACCCAAGAAAATCTTCTCAAAAGTTGGGGGTCATCTTATACGCCAGGTGTCATCTTATAGGGCGGGAGCTGAAACTTTCCAGCCGGACTGGAGAATCTGCGGTAGCCGCATATGGTTGGGGGATCTCAAAAACAGCCATAGCTGCATCCCTGCTGTATGTGGTGACCTTATGAAAGCAGCAAGGGCCGTGCTGTACAAGTATGGTAGAAGAAAATCCACTCACCAGGATTCATGGAAAGAAGTGACTTAACGCGGTCCTGATGACGAGGTAAGGGGGCACCTACCAGGAAGGTGTAAGTGAAGGGCCGAGCAAGCTGCAGGCGTCCAGGACACCTGGGGTATGGAAAAAAGAGATAAAGCAGTGCTGTGCCCAGAAAAACACACCTCTTTCACCCGTCTGGCCCGCCCTTGTATCCTATTACCACCTTTTCTGCCTCTCAGATCTCGCTCCTGAGGACTGCAGTGAAGCAGCGCAGGCGTGCATGTGAGATATCTGAGAGACAGAGAAGGAAGTAATAGGATACAAGGGCGGGCCAGATGCGTGAAAGAGGCGTGTTTGCGCTACCACTCTGCTGGTTTTAGAGATAAGGAGGGCTGGGCAGGCAGGGAGAGCTGACCAATTCAAGCAGGCTTTGTATACAACAACCATCCAATTGCTGGTAAGGTACATCGCTTGCCGTGCTTGGGTGGTTGTTGTATACTGAGTACCACATACAGTACAGCACCAGTATCTGTACCTGTTCATACAGTATAGCACCAGTACATAGAGTACAGTATACAAATGTCCAACAGTCAAAACCCCATCACGGCTCCACCAGCAAGAAGAAAAAAATATGAAGCCAGTTTCAAACTTAAAGTTGTAAACTTTGCCATGGAACATAATAATTGCACTGCTGCAAGACAGTATGGAGTAACAGAAAAGATGGTTTGGGACGGGAAAGCAAATGAAAAATCATTAAAGAGTATGCCAAAGTGTAAGTGTGCATTAAGAAGAAGCACCCCACATTGGCCAGAGCTCGAAAAACATGTAGCAGACTTGGTGAATGAGCATTGCCAAAACAGTTATGTAGTGACATGAAATAAAATACATTTGTTTGCACCTCAATGAGCCAAATCTAACCCAGATTACAGCAACAGATTTAAGGCCACTGTATCCTGGTGTGGTAGATTCATGGGAAGGCATAATATAGTACTGAGGCAAAAGACAAAAATTGCCCAAAAATTACCTGTGGATCTTGATAGCAAAGTAAATAGTTTCCATCGATACATAGTAATACAACAGCACACTAAACATGGCTATGCGTTAAGTAGTATTGGAAATATGGATGAAACTCCAATGAATTTAGATATGGTTGGAAATAAAAGTGCCCATCAAAAAGGTGAAAAATCAATTTTAATTAAAACAACAGCACATGAGAAGTCCAGTTATACAGTGTTACTAGGATGCACAGCTGATGGTGCCAAACTGAGTCCAATGATTATTTTTAAAAGAAAAACAATGCCGAAACTCAAGTTCCCTGTTGGTTGTTTTGTACATGTGAATGAAAAAGGCTGGATGGATAAAGAAAGGGTAAAGCTATGGATTGATAATGTATGGAACAGGTGACCAGATGGACTTATTCAAAAACATAGTCTACTGGTGTGTGATATGTTCAGGACTCATTTAACTTCAAGCACCAAGCAAAGGCTTGCAACACTAAACAAAGATGTGGCAGTTATCCCTGCAGGATTGACATCATTGGTACAGCCACTGGATGTGTGCCTAAACAAGCCATTTAAATATTGCATTCGAGTACATGGAATAAATGAATGGTTAGAGGTGAAAAGTCATTCACAAAAGGAGGAAACATGCGTGCTCCACAGTTGGGCATTTTGTGCGAGTTTGTCATAAAAACCTGGAATGATATTGATGCAGAAACAGTAATCAAGTCTTTCAAGAAGTGTGGCATATCAAATTCATTAGATGGTATGGAGGACGATTACTTGTGGCAAGATGAAGAGGAAGCCAAAGCTGAAACCATACCATCTGATATGTAATTCAATCCATACTTTGACTGCCTTACAAATGTATCACAAGATGTCATTGATAATATCAGATGATGAACAGGAGGATTTTGAATGCTTTTAAAGGGAAACTGTCACACCAGCAAAAACTGTAAAAATGCCGTAGCTTGCAGTTATTATGGGCCAGGGACTTGTCCAGCACTAGCTCTCTCTCTCTCTGTTGTTTGTTATCTTCCTCCTATCATCATCAGTTCCAGTTTGGTTGATAGCTTAAAAAACAAACAGCATGGCAGCTCCCATGGGTTTATTGTCTTATTCTTTCATTCAGCTTTAGAGTGAATTAGGAAAAGTTTAATCCACTTGCACTGTTTTATGTTAACATGTTTGATGACAGCCTTATGTTTATAAGTGACAGTTTTCCTGCTAAGTACCTGCATGTCATAAGCATTTGAATTAAAATTACCATATTGAAATCAAATCTGATGTTTTTTAAAATTTTTATTTGGTGTGCGTTGGAAGAGGGGTAGTCTTACATGGCGAGTATATCCCAAACTCTATATTTTAACTAGAAAAGTTGGGGGTTGTCTTATACACCCAGTCATCTTATACACTGGAAAATATGGGGTGTGTGTGTGTGTGTGTGTGTGTGTGTGTGTGTAGTATTAACTACATTTTTCAGATAATTACCCTTACAGATAAGGTAATTGATTTATTTGAAGTCTTGCAACTGATAAGTAGCAAAGCCTTGTTTCAAACTCAGGAAGTTCTTCTACTAGAGAGTCTGAATTCAAACCACTATACTCCAGGCCCTCTCTACCATGCCAGTAGTCCCACACCAGAAATTAAACCTGGGCCCCCTATATGCAAATAGGATTCCCAATTGTTCAATACCTTAAATTTTTTTGGCCTGAAAAACTATAAGAATGTGTTTGCCATTTACTTGATTCTGAGCATAAATTAGTAGCTTGGGTCTATTGCCTGAATTGTGTGCCCCCTTCCCTCAATTCATATAATGAAACCCTAAGTTCAATGTGATGCTATTTGGAGATGGGGCCTTTGGAAGATTAAATTAAAGTTAAATTAGGTCATGAGGGTGATCCTCACGATGTCCTTATAAAGAGACACCAGAGTGAGAACATATGAGGATACAGCAAGAAGGTTGTCTGCAAAACAGGAAGAGGGGCCCTCACCAGGCATGGAATCAGCCATCACCTTGATATTGGACTTCCATTCTTCAGAACTGTGAGAAATAAACTGTTGTTTAAGCCGCCCAGTCTATGATATTTTGTTATGGCAGCTCACTGACTAATATACACTTGGGCATAGAAATATTTGGGCCAATGAATACTCTTTAAAATGTCCTATATTGTTTAACACAAAATGTTGTGCCATAGGACCATATACGTATTAGCTCTAATGATCCACTAGAATGGCTAAGTACAATTCAAAAGGGCAGAAGTTATCATGCCTGCTGAGAAGCTAACACACTGCCAAGCAAATCAGGAGGCATTGGTCAGTGAAATTACCCTGGGATTCTTCCATAGAAATCTTCCATCAAAATGGTAGAAAGAAATGTACCATAATGAAAGTGAAAAATAAGCCTGAGTTTTGGAGATATAATGGTATAAATTGCTTGCATTTTGTTGAATGTTTACTATGTTGTAGGTTCTGTGCTAAGTGCTGAAAATGTACCTTACCTAATCTTCTCAATAACCCTAGGAGGAATATATTAGAGATATTCATGATCAGTGCCTGTTTGCTGATCTGGGACTTGAGTTCCATAATGCCAAACTCCAATTTCAGGCTCACATCAGGCTAACTACAGTGATGATAATTTTTTCCCTGACTTACAAAGCTAATGTAAAAAAAATCAGTTGATCCAATCAATTTCTTCTCTTTAGAAACAAAAGATGCAGATTATTTATCAAATGGACTGAACCCTAGGGATCTTTTGAGCTTCTGTGTATTAGAAAAATGTGTTTGATGCTTATAAGATTTTGAAAAAAATCTCTAATTTATCCAATAGAGTGCTTTTCAAGCTATGAAAAAGGTAGCAGAGCCAGTCAACAGCTAAATTCATTTTTTAAAATAAAAACTACCCAAAGTATTTATTTGATGAATGAATGTGTAAGTGATAGATTGCTACTAAGTTCTTAGAAAATGATTCATAGGAATCTTAAAGGGCTTTTCTTTCTCAAATCTATGTACTTATTAACTTTGTTCATTTACTCAGTTTCCCCCACCTACACATTAACCTAACATTTTCACTCTAATGGGAATAAAACACTTGGAGTGAAGAAAAATTCTGTGAACATCTGGTGCCTAGCAGACCACTACTCTTGACTACTATCACCCATCCAGCCAATTCCCAGGCCTTTTTATGAAATGGAATGACGAGGAAAGATTAATATCATTTAAATGGTGAAAGAATTCAAAGAAGTGTAACATGAAGTTGTTCTATATGGTACAGCCGATATGCATAGAATAGAAAGGAGAGGTCAGTGTGCACAAAGGTAGTCAGGGATGGCTTTTATTTATTTATTTATTTATTTATTTATTTATTTATTTATATTATATTTTATTGATTTTTTACAGAAAGGAAGGGAGAGAGATAGAAAGTCAGAAACATCGATGAGAGAGAGACATCGAACAGGCTGCCTCCTGCACACCCCACAGTGGAAATGTGCCCGCAAGCAAGGTACATGCCCTTGACTGGAATCGAACCCGGGACCTTTCCGTCCTCAAACCGATGCTCTATCCACTGAGCCAAACCGGTCTTGGCAGGGATGGCTTTTAAAAGGAGGAGTTGAACATAGGCCCAGAGGAGAAGGGATAAGTATTCCAAATACATCTAATCACTGGGATAACTGTAGGTTAGAGGCAGGAATGAGTGTACCAAATGTAGTGGCTATAAAGGGAAAGATAAAGCATCCCAGTATTCAGGGCTGGGTGTATCTAACAGTCACTCATTGCTGACATAAAAGAGATATAAACACAGAAAGGAAAGAAGAGTGAAAGAGTATTTGCCAACTAGTTCTTCTGTCTTTTTGCCACAATACATGGTAATCAGATGTCTGGGGCTTTAAATTTCAGATAAGCCTCTGTCTACCCATCAAAGAAAAAGCAATTCTGCTTAAAGCAGTTTCTATTAGCAACAGCAATTTCCATAAAAGTAAAGCAAGCAGGGGGAGAAATTTCTGCAGGGAATACATTTTTCCTTGATTTTCCTGTCAAAGGTTAAGTGTTCTATAGTGAGAAATATTCAAGACTCAACCTCTCTATAGTAGGTCATCTGGCAGTCAAGCACTTTTGATCTCCAACTTCTATTTTGAAAGTAAAACATAGTTCGTGGAAAAGCACAGAAAACAAGGAATCATTTAAGAGAACTGAATTCATCTTCACTTGCTTTGTCACAGACCCTCAGCCTTGAACTAGATCTTAATTGTGATCTGCTCTGATCTTCCAGGATAAAATTTAGCCAAAGTAAGCTCCTGGAGGTCATCTTGTTCATTTCCCTATCTCAGGGCCATTTAACATAAACTATTTATTTCAGAAAATAGTGTGAAGCTCCATTCCAATAGAATTTTGAGAGGCTGTTGCAAACTCCCATTACTGAATTCCTCCTTTCATCTTGCAGGCATAAAATTTTGGAGTTCACAGGGAACTTAGGGACTACTTATTCTAACCCTCTCCATTTTTAGAAGAATACTTTTATTTTAGAAAATTATTTAGAAAGTAAAGAAAATTAGAATTTTTTTATTTTTAATTTAAAATGAAATGTTACAGAGAAAGTTGATGATCTCCTCCCAATCTGGGACACATCCTTGTGAATCTCCCCTTAGAGATGTTTGCTGATTTTCCTTTCAGACCATTTTTGGTACTTCTATACACATAAAACATGTAGCCTTATTTTTGTATATTTTAATTTGTTTTCAAATATATCATGCTTCCTGGATTTTTTTTATTCAGCATCGTTTTGAGATATAGATCATTCCTTTTAACTGTTATTCAATATTCCATGTATGAAAGTGTCACATTTTCATTTATCCACTTCCTTCTTGATGGACATTTACAAATCATTTTTATGAAGTTTATGAGAATGGAGGATTAGAGAAGTTAAAACATTGGCCCAAGGTAGGTTTCAGCACAGCTAGAGCTAGAATTCACATTTTAAATGAGAGGCAGATTAATTTCTCTAAAGTTCACTGTTCAGGCTCACTCATGAAAGCTCTAGTTGGTTCAATTTAAAATTGGAGCATTGGCTTAAAAAGTGTGAAAATTCTAAGCTTTAATACTTTCCAGGGCTGGTGATCCAAATAACTGCAATGCATGACCTTGCACATAGAAGAGCTTTGGGGCTCATTCCTGGGAGAGAAAAAAAAGCTGGAACAAAGCTAACTTCTGAACAAATGGAAATATGCAGATTAGGTTCTGAGAAGCATTATACCCCAGCCCAAAATATTTCTTCTACCTTTGTTCTGGGGTCTGAAAAACCTTCCTTTCAGAGTTAAAGTTTTGGATCTTGAAGATTTTTCCACCCATAAAATTGCTCTTGACTCACCTTGATAGTTAAGTTAAGGTAATATATATCATTACCAAGCAGTTGATGACTTGCTAGAATAAAGTCATTATAGAAAATGGACATATATCCAGGTTGGTGGTCAGGATGAAGCAAAAGAAAGGAGAAAGGAAACTAAAAATGGAATTCCAATTTGACTCAGTGATCCCACTTCTAGAAATATATCTCAAGAAACTAGAAATACCAATAAGAAAGGATATATGCACCCCTATGTTCATAGTGGCACAATTCACTATAGGTAAAATTTGGAAACAGCCTAAGTGCTCATCAGCAGATGATTGGATTAAAAGTATGTGATACATCTACACAATGGAATAAATACTATGCTACTGTAAAAAAGAAGGAATTCTTACTATTTGCAACAGCATGAATAGAACTGGAAAGAATTATGCTAAATGAAATAAGCCAGTCAGAGAAAAATAAATATCACATGATTTCACTCATTTGTAGAATATAATGAACAACATAAACTGATGACCAAAATCAGATCCAGAGACAGAGAAGCATTGATCAGACCATCAAACCTCAGAGGGAAGGTAGGGAAGGGTGGGGGTAAGGAAGAGAAATCAACCAAAAGATTTGTATGCATGAATATAAGTCTAACCAATGAGCGAAAGGTGTAAAGGCATGAGTGAGGGGTGGGGGGATAAGGACACATATATAATACCTTAATCAATAAAGAAAAAAATGAAGAAGGAGAAATGAAGAAAAATGACTTTTATTGATTGCCTGCTATACTTTTATCAATGTGCTAAGTACTTTACATATATATTATTACAATGAAATTATTGATACTACTTTTTATATTAGGAAACAAGAGCTGAGAGAGATTAAATGGCACTCCCAAATTTAATTTGTTCATTCATTCATCCATTCATTCACTCAACAAAATTTTTCCAAGCTAGTATTATTATGTACCAAATGCTGTGCTAGGTGAGAATATATAATCGTTAACATGACAGACATATGCACCTTGAGGTCTAATTCATTTCTTCAACAAACATATTGAGTGCCTACTACATATAGGAAATGTGCTAAGCACTTTGGTGAAATATAAAGTTGAATAATGTAATGCATACTCATAAGAGTGCTTAGGACATAGAAGGTTTTTACTCAATATTTGAATACCAGCCTAGAACCTTTAAGTTCAAGTCCAAGTGATAACCTTATATTTTCAAGCTATTTATTTTATCGGGTTCAAAGGAAAATCTGTGTCAACCCGAGGATCACGGAAGGGTAAAAATAAGTATCAGCTACTACCTTCATGAATCATCAGTGCCTTAAAAATGCTTCTTGTTAATAAAACAAGAGACAACAAACCAATTGTGTGTTTTTTTAACCAACTGATCGAGAAACAGATACCTTATTGACACAAATATGAGCAGATTCTTATTCTCTAACTAGAAGCAAAGTGGCAAAGGAGTTGCAAGTGAATCTGGAGTTGCCAGTGTATATAAATGTGGGCTGCTTTTTTTCTAAGATCCAGAGAAAAGAGGAGAATATCTCTTTCTTTTTTTTTTCCTGAAGCACTATTTATTTTAAAACAATGGTTATCAATTTTGAATGTCGATGAACAGAACATAGGAATTTGACCACATTTAGAATTGATTTACCTAAGCATCAGAGTTACATATGAGGGAAATAGAGCTCAGAGTCAGATTTAATTATGAGTGATGAGCAATCAAATTAATAACTGAAACATCCATAGTAACTATCCAAGTATACAGTATTTCCTTTCAAGTACCTAATTGCAAATATGACTCCAAATCATCATTGCATAATGAGAAATTTATAAGCTTAATAAAAATACATTTGTTTTAGTATATGCGTGTGTGTGTGTGTGTGTGTGTGTGTGTGTGTGTGTGTTAGGTAAGTGTGTTCAAAGATAAGATTAAATTCATGTATACAGACTTCCTAAACTATTTGATTTTTTCCCTTGCCAGTGTTCAATAGAACTTTTTTTTTGGGGGGGGGTCTCAACAGACTTTATTTTATTTATTTTTTGAAATTTCTTCTTTATATGTATTTTATTGTTTAAAGTATTACAAATAGTAGTACATATGTCTCCTTTTTTCCCCTATTGCCCTCCCCTCGGCCTTCCCCACCCCCCAGCACATGCCTTCACCTGCCCCTCCCCCAAAGCCCTGTACCCATTGGCTATGCTTACATACATGGATACAAGTCCTTCGGTTGATCTCTTACAGCACCCCCCACCCCTACCTCCCCTGCCTTTCCATTGTAGCATGACAGTCTGTTCACTGCTTCTTTGCCTCTGTATCTGTCCCTACCCCCACTCTTGTCTTTAAAAAAATCTTAGCATTGTAGGCTAGAAATAAACCTGTAAGAGCAAAAAAATGTTTGAGTCTTAAAAGAAGAACTCTTACAGTTTAGGAAGCTTATAACAGTATACTCACATTTTTCTAACTGCAGATATTGTGCTATTGTCAAATGTTTTACTTTTTTTAAAAATATATTTTATTGATTTTTTTCAGAGAGGAAGGGAGAGGGATAGAGAGTCAGAAACATCTATGAGAGAGAGACATTGATCAGACGCCTCCTGCACACCCCCTACTGGGGATGCGCCAGCAACCAAGGTACAGGCCCCTGACCGGAATCAAACCTGGGACCTTTCAGTCCGCAGGCTGATGCTCTATCCACTGAGCCAAACTGGTCTCTGCAAATGTTTTACTTTTACTTTTAAATGTAAAAGTAATACACAAAATACATTACTAAAATTATAGCTAAATCTGTCCATTACATTTAATAAACCTTAAGAAACAATATCATGTATGTTTACCCATGTTTTCTTCTTCATCATCTAATCTCTCCTTCTTCACTAATATTAATTTTGTATTGTGTATTATTCACCTAACATGCTGTATTTCTGTCTCTAGAAATTTAATTTGAATCTATAACAGACCTACTTCAGAATGAAAGAAACACAGACTAAAAGTTAAGAAAAGGAAAAAGATATTTCATGAAAACGGAATGAAAAAAGCTAGTGTTTCAATACTTATACTAGATAAAATAGGCTTTAAAACAAAGGCTATAATAAGATACAAAGAAGGACACTACATAATGATAAAAGGAGTCAATTCAACAAGAGAATATAACCATCATAAACACTTATGCACCCAACATAGGAGTACCTAAATATGTAAAGGAAATCCTGAAGGACAGAAAGGGAAAAATAGAATTATAGTAAGGGGTTTTAACACCCCCATTGACATAAACTGAAAGATATTCCATACAGAAAATCAATAAGAGAACGATAGCCTTAAATAGAACACTAGATCAGATGGATTTAATTTATATCTTCAGAGCATTTCACCCAATGCAGCAAGCTATATATTATTTTCAAATGCATATAGAAACATTTTCTAGGCTAGAACACATATTAGGACACAAAATAAGTCTCAGTAAATTTAAGAAGATTTAAATCGTATCAGTCTTCTTCTCTGGCCATAATGGTATGAAACTAGAAGTCAATCACACACACACACACACACACACACACAAATAACAAAGACATGGAGGCTAATTAACATGTTATACTAAAGAATAAATGGGTTAGTAATGAGATCAAGAAAAAAATCAAAAGATATCTCAAAACAAATGAAAATGAGAACACAACAACCCAATATCTATGGGACACAGTGAAAGTAGTCTTAAGAGAAAAGTTCATAGAATTACAGGCTTACCTCAAGAAACAAGAAAAATCTCAAATAAGCAATCTAACTTTAAATTTCAAGGAACTAGAAATAGAACAAAAACAAAGCTCAATGAGTAGAAGAAATGGAATAATAAAGATCAGAGCTGAAAAAAATGTCAGTGAGACCAAGAGATGGTTGTTTGAAAAGATAAACAATTAAACATTGATAAAACTTTAACTAGACTCATCAAAAAAGAGAGGACCCAAATAAATAAAATTATAAATAGAATAAAGCAAGTAACAACTGATACCACGAATATATACATGATTATACAAAAATATTATGAACAACTATAGAGCAAAAAGTGGACAATCTAGAAGAATTGGATAAATTCCTAGAAACATACAACCTCCAAAACTGAATAAAGAACAGGAAATCTGAGCAGACTGATGACAACTAATGAAACTGAACTAGTAATAAAAATAAACTTCCAAAAACAAAAGTCCTGGACCGGATGGATTCACAGGTGAATTTTATTGAAGATTGAGAGGATAACTAACACTTATCCTTCTCAAACTATTTTAAAAAATTCAAGAGGAGAGAAGACTCCCAAATTCATTTTATGAGGTTAGAAATATCCTAATTCCAAAACCAGATAAAGACACTACAAAAAAAGAAAATTATAGGCCCATACCATTGATGGATATAGATTCAAAAATCCTTCACAAAATAAACCAGTGAGGAGCCCTAGCTGGTTTGGTTCAATGGATTGATCTTTGGCCTGTGGACTGAAGGGTCCCAGGTTTGATTCTGGTCAAGGGCACATTACCAGGTTGCAGGCTCAATACCCAGTAGGGGGCATGGAGGAGGCAGCCAATCAATGTTGCTCTCTCATCATTGATGTTTCTATCTCCCTCTCCCTTCCTCTCTGAAATCAATAAATATATATTTTAAAAAAACAACAGTGGGAACAGTGTGGATTGTGGCTGAGTGACACAAAGGTTGTTGGGGACCCAGGCAATTCCTCTTAAAGGACCAGTACACTGACCTAGATTTGCTCCTTCTGGGCTCCAGTGCTGGGATGGTGGCTTTGGGGGATCTAGAGACATATGGGGAGGAACTGGATTGTCTGGCTTCTGGGCAGGGATTTGGGTGCAATTTTCTGCCATATGAGAGTGCTCCCAGGGAACATTGTACCTGTGCTGGGACCTCCCCCATGACAGAGTTGACTGGAAGCCATCTCTGAGTTTCCAACAACGTGGCTCACACTGTGCTCCATTGTGGTGATTCCCTGAAGCCATACTCCATGTAATTTACAGCCTCACCCACGTTTTTTACTGCAGCTTTGCTATATGAATGGCCTGTTTTGGCTCAATGATTCAGACTTTCCTAAAATCTCTCAAACAAGCAGCAGCTGGCATCCGTGTTTACCATACCCATCAAGAAGAGGCCCAAAAACCCAGCACTAATGCCAACCTTCCTTACTTGACAGCTTGGCCTCACCTGGCATTTCCAAGTCCGATACAAGTAGGAGCCATTTGCAGATAGCTCTGTAGCTCCTGCAGTGGCCTTAAGCAGTGACTGATGTGGCACTTCCTGAAAGCCTCCAGAGGGGAACTGGGTTAAAAATAGTCATGGAGATGTAAATTACAGCATAGGGAATATCATCAATAATATGGTAATAACTATGTATGGTGCAGGTGGGTACTGGAAATATCAAGAAGGAAACTTTCTAAAGTATATTATTGTCTAACCACTATACTGTACACTTGAAACTAATACAAAATAATATTGAATGTAAAGTGTAATTGAAAAGTAATCTTTAAAAAATAATGTTTTTTAATATCTTCAATGTCTCTATTTAACTTACATCTTAAAACAGCTTTATTGAGATATAATTTGTATTTGATATACAAATTGCCCACTTAAAGTATTCAGCAATTGTTTTTATATATCCATAGATATGTGCAACAATCACTATGATAAATTTTAGAACTTTTTTTTCTTTACCAGAAAAAGCAAACATGTACACTCTGGCTATCATCTTCCAAGTGTCACCTCTTTCTCAGCCATAAATAACCACTGATATACTTTCTGGCTCTATCTATTTGCCTATTCTGAACATTTTAGACAAATGAATCATATATTATGTGATATTTTTTACCTGACTTCCTTCACTTAGCATAATGTTTTAAAGGTTTGTCCAAGTTGTTGCATGTATTAGTACTTCTTCATTTTTATGGCCAAATAATATTTTTAGAATGGATATAACCATATTTTGTTTATTCACTCATCACTTAATGAACATGTAGGTGGCTTACAACATCTGGTTATTATAAATACTGCATCTATGAGCATTCATGTACAAGTTTTTATTTATTTATTTATTTATTTATTTATTTATTTATTTATTTTCCCCCTATTGCCCTCCCCTTCCCCCAGTACATGCCCTCATCCGTCACAAGTTTTTATATGAATACGTTTTCAATTTTCTTTGGTATATACTTAGAACTAGAATTGCTGATTATATAATAACTCTATTAGTAACTCTATACTATTTGAAGAACTGTGAGACTGTTTTTCCAAAGTGGCTGTTCCATTTTACCTTACAGCAGTGTATGAAAGCTCTGATTTCTCTATATCCTCATCAATATCTGTTATTATGTGACTTATAATTATCATAGTAAATGTTATCCCATTGGTATTTGATGACTAATGACATGGCACATCTATTGATATACTTATTGGCCATTTATATATCTTCTTTGTAGAAATGTCTAAGTTATTTACACATTTTTATTTGGTTATTTGCCATTTTACTGTTAAGTTATGAGTTCTACATATTTTAGATACAAAATTCCTTATCAAATATATGATTTCCAAACATTTTCTTCCATTTTTGGCTTCTTTTTTTATTTTCTTGGTAGTACCCTTTGAAACATAGAAGTTTTTAACTTTGATGAAGTCTAATTTATCTATTTTTTTTTTTTGGCTGTTTCTTGTACAACAATCCTTTGCTGAATCTGAGGCTGTGTAGATTTATCCCTATTTTTTTATTTTAAAGGTTTTATGGTTTTAGATGTTAGATTTAGGTATATGATTCATTTTCAGTTAATTTTTTAAATGCTGCACATGTTGCAAAGGAAGCTACCTACAAAACAAAAAGCCAGCTTAATGAATGGGGAAATATATTCATCAATGATGCATCAGATACAGGGTTAATATCCAAAATTTATAAAGAATTTAGACAACTAAACACCAAAAAACACAAACAATCCCATTAAAAATGGGCAGAATACCCAGCCAGCATGGCTTAGTGGTTGAGCATCAACCTATAAACCAGGAGTTCAGAACACATGGCTGGGTTGTGGGCTCTATCCCCAGTGTGGGACGTAGAGGAGGCAGCCAATCAATGATTCTATCTAATCATTGATGTTTCTATCTCTCTGTCCCTCCGCCTTTCTCTCTGAAATCAATTTTAAGAAATGGGCAGAATACCTGAATAGACACTGCAAAGATGACATATGAAAAGATGCTCAATGTCACTAATCATTAGGGAAATGTAAATTAAATCTCACAGCTGTCAAAATGGCTATCATAAATGCATACATACATACATATATACACACATACATACATAAGTGAAAAAACTAGTGTTGGTGAGAATGTGCAGGAAAGGGAACTGTTATACACTGTTGGTGAAATTGCAAATTGGTATAGCCACTATGGAATGGAGGTTCCTTAAAAAATTAAAAATGGGCCCATTCAGTGTGGCTCAGTGGTTGAGCATCAACCCAGGAACCAAGCGGTTGCCAGATCATTTCCCAGTCAGCACACATGCCCAACTTGTAAGCTCAATTCCCAGTAGAGGCCATGTAGGAGGCAGCCTGAGGACCATGAAGGAGGCAGCCAATAGATGATTTTCCCTCTCTCCAGTGTTTCTATCTCTCTATCTCTCTCCTTCCCTCTCTCTAAATGTCAATAAAAAAATAAAAATGGAAATGCCTTATGATCCAGCAACTTCATTTTTGAGTATTTATACAAAGAAATCCAAAATACTGATTTGAAAAGATGCATTCCTATATTCATCACTGCATTATTTACAATACCTAAGCTATGGAATCACCACAAGTGTCCACCAATAGATGAGTGGCTAAAGAAAAGCAGGACATAAATACAATGGAATATTACTCAACCATAAAAATAATGAAATCTTACCATTTGTGGCAACATGGATGGACCTAGAGGGTATTGTGCTAAGAGAAATAAGTCAGAGAAAGACAAATTCCATATGTGGAATCAAAAGAACAAAATGAACAAACAGAGCAAAAACAAACTCATAAATACAGAGAATAGACTGGTGGTTGTTAGATAGGAGGAGGCCTGGTTGAAAAAAGGTAAAGAGTTGAAGAAGTGTACATTAGTAGTGACAAAATAGTCATTAGGATATAAAGTATAGCATATGGAGTATTGTCAATAATATTGTAAAAACTATGTATGATGCCAGATGAGTACTAGAATTATTGGGGGAACACTTTATAAATTATTTAAATGTCTAACTACTACACTTTACACCTGAAATTAATATAAAATAATACTGAGTATCAACTATAATTAAAAAATAAATTAAATTTTGCATGTGTCTATTCAGTTATCCCAACAGTATTTATTGAAAAGACTTTAGCACCCTTTTCAAAAATCAGTTGACTATATAAAATTGGCTCAAAAAAAAAGTCTGAGAAATTCAGACCCAAAAAAGTTTATGGTATAGTTCCAATCCAAATTTAAGTTCCTGAGAATCAGGAAAGTCAACGGTAAAAGATTCAGTTCAAGTCTGAATTCAAAGACAAAAGACTGATGTCCAACTTGAAGACTGGCAAATATATTCTTTTGCACTCAGCCTTTTATCCTATTCAGGCCTTTAGCAAATTGGATGAGACCTATTCACTATGGGGAGGACAATCTGCTTTACTCAGTTTATCAATTAAAATGCTAATCTCATAAAGAAATATCCTCACAGACACCTCCAGAAATAATATTTAACCAATATCTGGGCACCCCATGATCCAGTTCAGTTGACACATAAACTTGACTATCACAGCACACAATTGTTCATATTATTAATCCTTTTTATTTCTGCAAGTTGGTAGTTACATCCTTTTTTTTACTGCTTTTAGAAATTTGAATATTCTCAAAGTTTTCCTTCCTCACCATAACTAAAAGTTTGTCAATTTTTTTAGTTTTTTCACATATTTGATTTTTCAGTTGTTTATTTTTCTCTATGGTTTTTCTATTGTCTATATCAACTTTAATATTTATTATTCTTTTATCTTCTTTGTGCTTAGTTTTCTCTTATTTTCCTAGTTTTTGAAGTGGATATTTATTCCTTAGAGATTTTTTCTTTGATAGTAATAGCAACTTAATATAAACAACTTAATAGCTGCTTATAGCTATAAATTTTCTTTCTTTTTTTAAAATTAAATCTTTCTTTCATATATTTTTATTTATTTATTTATTTATTTATTTTTATTAAATCTTTATTATTCAGATTATTACATTTGTTTCTCTTTTTTCCCCTCCATAGTACGCCTCCACCCAACTCCCACCCCTACCTCTGCCCTTAGCTCCCTCCCATTGATCTCATCCATAGGTGTATGATTTTTTTCCAGTCTCTCTCTGTACACCCCTCACACCTTTCCCCCTGAGAATTATCAGTCCACTCCCTTTCTGTGCTCCTGATTCTATTATATTCACCAGTTTATTCTGTTGATCAAATTTTTAATTCACTTAATTTTTAGATTCACTTTTTGAAAGATATGTATTTGTTGTTCATAATATTTTTTGGCTTTTACCTTTTTCTTCTTCCTCTTCTAAAAGAGTACCTTTCAGCATTTCATATAATACTGGTTTGGAGTTGATGAACTCCTTTAGCTTTTTCTTATCTGTGAAGCTCTTTATCTGCCCTTCAATTCTGAATGTTAGCTTTGCTGGATAGATTATTCTTGGTTGTAGGTTCTTGCTATTCATCACGTTGAATATTTTTTGCCACTCCCGTCTGGCCTGCATCGTTTCTGTTGAGAAATCAGCTGACAGTCATATGGGTGCTCCCTTGTAGGTAATAAACTGTTTTTCTCTTGCTGCTTTTAATATTCTCTCTTTGTCTTTTGCTCTTGGTATTTTAATTATGATGTGTCTTGGTGTGGTCCTCTTTGGATTCCTTTTATATGGGGTTCTGTGTCTTCCTGGACTTGTAAGTCTATTTCTTTTACCAGATGTGGGAAGTTTTTAGTCATTATTTCTTTAAATAGGTTTTCAGTATCTTGCTCTCTCTCTTCCTCTGGCACCCCCACAATTCTGATGTTGGTACGCTTGAAGGTGTCCCAGAGACTCCTTACATTATGTTCACATTTTTGGATTCTTTTCTCTTCTTGCTTTTCCAGTTGAGTGTTTTCTGCTTCTTTATATTTCAAATTTTTGACTTGATTTTTGCCTTTCTCTAGTCTGCTGTTAGGACTCTGTATAATATTTTTTATTTCAGTCAGTGTATGTTTAATTTCTAGTTGGTCTTTTATCATCTTTAGTTGGACCTTTTCCATCTCTAGTTGGCTCTTTTGCATCTCTAGTTGGTCCTTTTTCATCTCCTCTTGAATCTCGCTAAGTCTATCCAACTTTTCTAGCATATTCTTGAAAAACCTTATAAGCGTGGTTTTGAACTCTATATCCAGTCGTTTTTTTTCTTCCATTTCTTTTGTTTGTGATCCCTTCCCTTGTCTCGGCATTTTCACTATGTCGGGGAAACTTCTGTGTTGGATTCAGCCTTATGATAACAGACTTCAAAGCCGCAGAAGCCTCTCTGTTGAGCTTGGGATGGGTGGAGTCTCAGGGCTTAAGGGACTGCCTTGCCTTCCAGTTGGCCCCACCCTCCATGGCCCCTGAGTTTCACGTGACTGGGTAATTGCTGGAGCGGTCCTTGTCCGTGCATGCCTGCAGTGCCTCTAGACCGCTGCCTTTCCAGCTCCCCTGCGCTCCAGGACCACACGAGTCTAGGTCCCCAGGGTTTTGCCCAAAACAGGGGCTTAGTGGACTCAGAAGTGGCGCAGTTGGGAGGTTCTGTCTCCTGCCCACTCGCGAAAGCCAGCAGCACAATCAGCAATCTGTCCTCTGCGCAGTGCTGTGCCCGCCACCAGACCTGATCTTTTGCGACTCCCCTAAATTTCCGTACACCTCTCCCTTTTCACAGCCCAAACTCGCCCCGTATGAGTTTCGGGTGGATCTGGGGTTTAGTGTCGTAAGATGAGGGGTTCAATGCCATTGGAAGTCCCCGTTTCCCTCCCGCCAGAGAGAGCCAGCCAGGTACTCCGGCACCGCTCTCTCAACGTGCACGTCTCCGTACCTCAGCTTTTTGCAGCTCCTCTGGGTTTCTGTGAGCCCCTCTCTTTCCTTCTAGCTATAGAACTTACACTCAGCCAGCTTTCCTGTGGTTCTGGATGATGTCCGTTCTGTCTTTTAGTTGTAGTTTTGAAAATTGTTGTGCGAGGCAGCAGTGTAGGTGTTTACCTATGCCACCATCTTGGATTCTCCTCTGTTTATTTTTTCTTGTTTCCCTTTCTTGAAGAGATATATGAGAAAAAATTGCTAAAAGAATGCCAAGATTTTGCTGCCTATATTTTCTTCTAGTAGTTTTATAGTTTTGATTCTTATATTAAACAATCCATTTTTAATTTATTCTTGTATATGGTATAAAATGATGGTCTAGTTTCATTTTTTTTGTATCTGTCCAATTTTTCCAACACCATTTATTCAGTTAACTATCTTTATCCTATATATGTTATTGCCTTCTTTTTCAAATATTAACTGACCACATAGGCATGAGTTTATTTCTAGGCTCTCTATTCTATTCCATTGTTATATATGGGTGTTTCTATGCCAGTACCATATTGTTCTTATTACTGTAACCTTGTAGTATAGTTTGATATCAGGAAGTGTGATTCCTCCAACTTTATTCTTCTTTCTCAAGATTGCTGTGGCTATTTGTGGTTTTATGCAGTTTCATATAAATTTTGGGATTATTTATTCTAGTTAATTGAAATATGCTATTAGTTTTTGAATAGGAATTGTCTTGAATCTATAGATTGCTTTGCATAATATGGACATTTTAATAATATCAATTTTTTCTACTTATGAGCATGGTATATGCTTTCATTTATTTGTATCTTTCTCAAATTCTTTCTTCAGTGTTTTATAATTTTCTGAATACAGGTATTTTACCTCCTTGGTTAATTTATTCCTCAGCATTTTTAAGTAGTTTTATTGACTTCAGAAAGGAAGAGAAAGGGAGAAATAAGAAACATCAGTGGTGAGAGAGAATTATTGACTGGCTGCCTTCTGCACACCTCCTACTAGGAATTAAACCCAAAATCCTGGCATGTGCCCAGACCAGTCATCAAACTCTGACCTCCTGGTCAAAGTTCAAACACTGAGCCACATCTGTTGGGCTCCTCAGTATTTTTTAATGCAATTATAAATGAGATTGTTTCCTTGGATCCCTTTTTTGATAGTATGTGTGTGTGTATATATACATATATACATATACATATATATACATTACATATATACATATATACATATATACATATACATAAATATATACATTACATATATACATATATACATATACATATACATTTACATATACATTTACATATACATATACATATACATATACATATACATATACATATGCATGTCTAAGTGATCATTACAACAGAATAACAGTGGCAAGGTGCTGATGGCAGTGGTGACAGATGTGGCTCCTTGCCCAGGGAGACCGAGGGAAGGTTCTCTTCTTGGGGTCAGTGGCCAACCTCCCATGGTTCCTGCCCCCAAGCTTGCCAACCTCCTATGGACCCTCCCCTTCTTCCAGGGCATGAATTCGTGCACCAGGCCACTAGTTGGTGTATAAAAATACAACTGGTTTTTAAATATTTGTTTGTATCCTGCTACATTACTGAATACATTTATCAGTTCTGATAGTTTTGGACAAATCTTTAGGGTGGTCTATATACAGTGTCATGTCATCTGCAAATAATGACAGTTTTACCTATTTTCCAATTTGGATACCTTTTATTTATTCTTACTAGTTGATTGCTGTGGCTAGAACTTTCAGTAGTATGTTGAATAAGAGTTGTGAAGGCAGGCATCCCAGACTTGTTTCTGATATTAAGGGAAACACTTTTAGTTTTATTTGTTAAATAAGATGTTAGCTGTGTGTTTGTCATATATGGCTTATATCATGTTGATGTGTGTTGCCTCTATTTCTAGTTTGCTAACAGGTTTTATCATAAAAGCATGCTGCATTTTATTAAAGCTATTTTTGTATCTATTGATATAATTATATGATTATTATCCTTCATTTTGACTATTTGATGCATTACATTAATTGATTTGCAGATACTGAACCATCGTTTTATTTCTTATTTTTTGTTCTATCTATTTTTGAAAGTGGGATATAATATTAATAACTCTGTTATTGTTGAATTTTCTATTTCTCACTCCATTTCTTTCAGTTGTTGCTTCATGTATTTTGGTGCTGTTATTAAGGAAATATATGCTTATGATTTCTATATCTTCAT
Organism: Lasiurus cinereus; assembly: GCA_011751065.1. Classification (NCBI taxonomy): domain Eukaryota; kingdom Metazoa; phylum Chordata; class Mammalia; order Chiroptera; family Vespertilionidae; genus Lasiurus; species Lasiurus cinereus. The sequence goes on from JAAGEH010000031.1 coordinate 5,567,524, forward strand.
GACATTTTCAGTTTAAACATTTTTTTTCTCTCCAATAAAGTGTTTTGTTTTATAGCTTAATTTATCTAATTCTAGGGGCCTGGTGCACAAAATTTATGCAAGGGGGGGGGAGTCCCTCAGCCCAGCCTGACCCCTCTCACAGACTGGGAACCCTCAGGGGATGTCCTACGGATGGCTTAGGCCCACTCCTCTGTGGGAGACAACCAGGCTGATCAGGGAAAGGCACCATCCCAATCACCCCACTGCTGCAGCCACAGCCAACCACTGCAGCCGCCAAGATGTTTTCATCAACACAGATTCCAGTCCCTTCACCATAAAAAATGACAACTTTCTTTAGGCATTTTCAAGATGTGTCTATAATAGGATATGATATTTACTTCTTTATTTCTTTTTTTTTTTTTAATCCTCACCTAAGGATATGTTTCCGTTGATTTTTAGGGAGTGTGGAAAAGAGAGGGAGAGACAGAGAAAAATATCAGTGTGAGAGGGACACTTTGATAGGTTGCCTCCTGCATGAGCCCTGACCTGGGCCTCGGCCAGGGAGGAGCCTGTAACCTTGGTACATGGCCTTGATTAGAACCAAACCCGGACCCTGCAGTCAGCAGGCTGAGGCTCCATCCACTGAGCCAAACTGACTATGGCATGATATGACATTTCTTAGCCCCTCCAGAAGTGGACCTTCATGTTCTCCTCCAGGAGTGTGGTGTAAAAACCTTAAATCATCTTCTTGGATTCTTATTACCCAAGTTACCAAGAACACTGCAAGTGGCAGTGTACAGGGAGCTTAGCCAATATGCAGTCAGAAAAGGTATTTATGCTCAAACTGGTTTGGCTCAGTAGATAGAGCATCCAGCGCCTGTACACTGAAGAGTCCCAGGTTTAATTCCTGTTAAAGGTATGTACCTTGGTTGGGGGAAGATCCTCAATGGGGAGTGTGCAGGAGGCAGCTGATATATGTTTCTCTCTCATCAATGTTTCCAACTGTCTATCTCTCTCCACTCTTTTCTTTAAAAAAATTAATAAGAACATTAAATAAACTGATGAACAAAAGGATAGATATAGAGGCAGTAAAGCATCAAACAGACTGTCAAATTACAGCAGGAATTTTAAGGAGGGGTGAGGTAAATAAGAGATCAAACAAAGGACTTGTATGCATGCATATAAGCATAACCAATGAACATAAGACACTGGGGGGTTGGAATATGCCTGGGAAGGGGGGCAAAGGGAAGATATCTATACATGTAACACAATAAAAAAAAGAAGGAAAATATATATATTTGAAAAAAATTAAAAAAATAAAAATAAAAACACGCACATAAAAAATATACAGTGGTACCTCAAGATACGAGTGCCCTAACATATGAGATTTTTGAGATAAGAGCCACCGAGTGAGTGATTTTTTGCTTTGAAAAGGAGCAACATTTGAGATATGAGTAATCGCACAGATCATCTGGCTGCACACGACCCACCAGTTTACCGTGCCTCAGGCATCTCATAGTTTCCCACGCCTCAGTCAGTGTGCTTGTTTACCTCGTTGTCAAAGCATCTTTTGTGCATTTACATACTTTATCACATTTCTTTTTATAACCATGGGTCAGAAGAAAGCCAGTGGAAAGGTCAGTGCTCAGAAGAGAATGATGTCTATTGAATTAAAGCTTGAAATCATAGAAAAATATGAGCAAAGTGTGCAAGTGGCTGACTTGGCAAGGCAGTACGGGCTTAGTACTTCAAAGATATGCACTGTGCTTAAACAGGAGTCGATAAAGGGTATAATGCCAGCTAAGGGAATTACAATAATTTCTAAGCTCCGTAGCTCTCTCCATGAAAAGATGGAGAATCTACTGATGGTGTGGGTGACGGAGAAGCAGCTTAAAGGAGATACATTAACACAGGGCATCATATGTGAGAAGGCACGAGCGATTTACGGTGATTTGCTGGAGCAGACCCTGCGCACTTCCAAGGAGGAAGCATCGAAAGACTCATTTAAAGCCAGTAGAGGCTGGTTTGATAACTTCAGGAAAAGGTCCGGCATTCACTCCATCATCAGGCATGGTGAGGCAGCAAGTTCAGATGTGAAGGCAGCTGAGGATTACCTCAAAACTTTTTCCGAACTGATAGAAGCCAAAGGATATATCCCCCAGCAAGTCTTCAACTGTGACAAGACAGGACTTTTCTGGAAGAAGATGCCAAATAGGACTTATATAACGGCAGAGGAGAAGGTGATGCCAGGCCACAAACCCATGAAGGATAGGCTAACTCTCGCACTGTGCACCAATGCGAGTGGTGACTGCAAGATCAAGCCTCTGCTCCTATACCATTCGGAAAACCCCAGGGTCTTCAAGTCACATAAGATTTTAAAAGATAAACTGCAAGTTATGTGGAGGGCAAACCCGAAGGCATGGGTCACAAGGCAGTTCTTTGTGGAGTGGGTAAACCTGGTTTTTGGCCCTTCTGTTCAGAAATATCTACAGGAAAACAACCTAACTATGCAAGCCCTCCTCGTCGTCGACAATGCTCCTGCTCACCCACCGCACCTCAAAGATGAAATCCTCGAAGAGTTCAAGTTCATAAATGTTGTCTACCTACCTCCCAACACCACTCCTATCTTGCAGCCCATGGATCAGGAGGTGATTTCTAATTTTAAAAAGCTGTACATTAAGCTTTGAGGTGATGGAGAACACAAACCTCACCCTTCGAGAGTTCTGAAAGAACCATTTTCACATCGTGATATGCCTCAGAATTATTGATCAGGCCTGGCTGGGTGTTACAAAGAGGACTTTGACCTCTGCATGGAAGAAGCTGTGGCCTGAGGCCGTAGCCTAAAGGACCTTCGAAGGATTCGAACCCGAGGTGCCAGTGGAGGAAGAGATAGTGTCTCTGGGAAAATCCATGGGCCTGGAGGTGGATGAGAGAGACGTGAATGAGCTCGTAGAGGAACACTCTGTGGAAATCACCACGGAGGAGTTACAAGAGTTGCAGTCTCAGCAACATGCAGAGGTTCTCCAAGAAATTGGTTTCGAGGAGGAGCCAGAGGTGTAGGAGATCTCTACAAGTGAGAAAAAGGAGATCTTAAGAATGTGGGAGAGGGTGTCACACTTTGTGGAAAAGAAACACCCCTAAAAACTTGCTACTGGTCGTGCATCAGAGCTGTTCAATGAAACTTACCTCACCCATTTCAGAAACATTCTGAAAGGGAGGAAGAGGCAAACTTCATTGGACACGTGTGTTTTTTTTTTTAAATCGGCCAAAAATGCAAAGACCAGTAGCAATTAAGTTCAGTGAAGATTAGTTAAGTTACATTCAGTTTAGTGATAAAGTGTAGCATTAAGAGTGTAACAAGTAGGTAAATACACTTTATAAAACCAGTTTATTCCTTTACATTCTCTTTTATTATGTTTTTATACAATATTTGTCATTTATAAATACATTTTTCCTATTCAAAAACACATAACAAGAACAACTGGGGTGGCATTTTGGGAGCTGGAACGGATTAACAGCATTTCAATTGATTTCAATGGGGAAATTTGCTTTGAGATATGAGCAACTTGATATATGAGCAAGGTTATGGAACAAATTTAACTCGTATCTTGAGGTACCACTGTTTTTAAAAAACAAAACAAAAAGGTGTTTCCTCTGCACATCATGAACAGAGGACTCCCTGTGTTTTATCCACTGGGCTAGGAGCATGTCCCTGCAGCCCCGGAAGCATGCAGATCCAGGCCAAGTGGCGGCTGCCACCAGAGGCATGCCTCCAAGGCTGGCAGCTCCATGTTGTGGGCACCAGGCTGGGGGCATGGATCCAGGCTGCCTCTTGTTGCCAGTGCACATGCAAGTGGTCACAGTGAGGGAACATCCCACCCCGCCCCCAACCACTTGGCTCCTGTACTCTGGATCCTTGGCCGCTCAGGACTTATGTGCAGGCCTACAGGCTAGGAGTGACCTGGGTCCCGAAGATGTTCCGGAACCCAGGCTGCTCAGCGCCTGTGTATGCAAATTATCTCATCATCTTTACCGGGTTAATTTGCACATTCACTCCTGATTGGCTGGTGGGCATCTTGGAGGTGTGGTCAATTTGCATCTTTCTCTTTTATTAGTGTGGATTAATGTAGTCATTCCATTTCCCTTTTTGTAATTATTTGCAATGGTATATATCATTTTGATCCTTTTACTTTAAACCTAGTCATGTCTATTGATCTAAAATGTGTTTCTTAAAAATACCATAAGTAGATTTATTTTCATTTTATTACTCACTGTATTTTATTTAAAATATTTATTGTATTTACATTTATTGTAGTTACCAATAATGTAGAATTTATATCTATCTTTTCTCTATTTGATTTATACATGCCATATTATTTGTATTTCTCTATCCTACCCCTTTTATGTTAAATAGATATTTTTAATATACTACTTTAATTCTCTTTTGTTTTTTTACTAGGTATTTTAGTTATTTTATTGTTGGCTGTCCTAAAGGGTTTACATCTTAAATTTTAAAAAATTAATAGGGACTCATTCTAACTTAATTGTAAGAGTAAACCATAAATTATTTCAATGTGCCTCTGTTCCCTCCACTCTCATTACAGCTATTATTGTCAGAATAATTATATATGTATACCTTATCAGCCTATCAATAAACTTTTATGATTAATGGTTTGTGAACTTGTGTTTTAAATAAAAAAAGGAGAACAAAAGACCAACATACTTTTATACTAACTTTTTTATTTATATACTAGAGGCACAGTGCATGAAATTTGTGCTCAGAAGGGGTGTTCCCTCAGCCCTGCCTGCACCCTCTGCAATTTGGGACCTCTACACCTTTTTCTTTTTCCTTTTTTTTAGATTTTTATTTATTTTTTATGTGTTTATTTTTTAATTAGTTATTTATTTATTTTTATTTTTTCCCCCTATTGCCCTCCCCCCCCAGTACATGCCCTCATCCGTCTCCCCACACACACACACAACTCCCCCATTGCCCTGTATCCACTGGCTATGTCTACACACACATGTATACAAGTCCTTCAGTTGATCACCTACAGGCCCCTCCTCCGCAACCTCCTGTGCCTTCCCACTATAGCACGGCAGTCTGTTCATTGCTTCTTTGCCTCTGGATCTGCTTTCCTCCTACCCCCTAATTCTTCTCTTTAAAAACATCTTGCCCCTGTAGGCTAGAAATAAACCCATAAGAGCAAAAGCTTTGAGTCCCAGTTTCAATGTCAAACAGTTCCTTATGTGTACATGTCATCAATGGTATCTGGATAGTGGAAAAATGGTGGCAATGCCGGTCTGTGGTCCGACCCTCTCTGGTTTGGTTCTAGGCATCCTGTAGTGATGCACAGCTGCTCACTGCTCACATGGCAAGGCATAGTCAGCATCTTCCATCTCTGGACTGTTTCTCCTTATGCCTTCATCACCTTTTTTTTATTTAGCTAACCTCTTCACATTTAAAACAATTAACTGAAATATCACCTACTCTAGGAAATCCTCTTTGAACAATGTCATTACAATCTGTATTAAGTATTTTTATAGTATACCATTTTTTTAAAAGCTACTTAGAGTGGATGCAATGCAGTTTTCTTTCTTGCATCTGGAGTTTTTCTTCTTGCTCTTATAATAGCAAAGGTTATCCAATTTACATTTGCCCTTCAAAGGCTTACATTTGGTTTAGTTTCTAGTTGGCTCCTTGATTTTTTTAAGCAATAAATTTGGGTTGTGAAAGTAAGCCTCACTTGTAATCAAGCCTGCAGGTATCTCTATCTGAATATTTCTATAATACCTATCACTTTAGCATACCAGAAATTGTGTTCATTCATATAAAAATAACAATAAAAGTCACCTGATCATTTGATCTTCTAGTAATACTTTATAGCAAGATGTATTATTCTAGTAATTTATCACAAAACTGGGGTATACAGAAATAAATTATATTGAACAGTAATGAATGATTCAAATATCAAAGCGTAGTCCCTTGTGCTGTGTCACAGATATCATAGCATAGTACACAGTTCACATGGAACTCAACTTCCTTTAAATAGGAAAGGATGGGGTGTCTGCAGTGGTCTGAAAAGCTACAGCTGCAGCACCCACCAAACAGCCGGGTGACCCAGAACACCGCTCTCCAATCAGCACCAACACTCAGACTCAGAGGAGCTCCACATGCCACACAGAAAAACCCTGGTGTGTTGTACCTGGTCGTGTTGTAGTTTGTGCCTTTAAATCAACATAGCAGAGAGAACTACATAACCATACACCCTGAGAAGAAAGACTATGGGCAGATGAAGAAACAGCCTGCATACGACAGAAAAGCAGGTATCACCAGAAAAGGAAGTAAATGAAATAGAAGAAGAAATAGAATTGCAAGAGAAAGAGTTCAGAAAAATGGTCATAAGGTGACTGAAAAGAATGGAAGACAAAATCGACAATGTAAGAGCCAAGAGGAAATGAAGAAGAAGCAAGAAAAAATGCAGAATAATTATGAAGAAATGAAAAATGACATCACTACTATAAAGAACTGAATAGAAAGCATCAAAAGTAGAATAGAAGAAGCAAAGGACCACATCAGTGAGATAGAAGACAAAGTAGAAAAAAATACCCAAGTACAGCAGCTTCTAGGAAAAAAAAATTAAGAAGCAAGAGGAGAGCCTAAGGAAACTTTGAGATAACATGAAACAAAACAACATCTGCATAACTGGGGTTCCAGAAAGAGTGGAAACTGAGCAAGGAATAGAAAACCTGCTTAAAGAAATAACCACAGAAAACTTCCCTGATATAGGAAAAAAAACCCACACAAATCTAAGAAGCTCAGAGTCCCAAGCAAAATGAACCCCAAAAAACTGAAACCAAGGCACATTATACTTCAATTGGCAAACACCAACAACAAAGTAAGAATCTTAAAAGTGGCCAGAGAGAAACAGAAAGATACCTACAAAGGAACATCCATAAGACCAGCTACGTATTTCTCAACAGAAACTCATCAGGCCAGAAGGGAATGGAATGAAATATACAAAGTCATGCAAAAGAAGGGTCTGAATCCAAGAATACTGTACCCAGCAAGGCTTTCAATAAAATTGAAGGTGAAATCAGGAGCTTTACAGACAAAAAGGGACTAAGAGAATATATTACTGCCCAACCAGCAATGCAAGAAATGTTAAAGGGTCTGTTGTAAATATATATATATATATGAAGCAAAGAAGGAACTAGGGGTAAAGACTAAAAACTGAGACAGATAAGTACCTATCAATAATAATTTTAAATGTAACCGGATTAAATGCTCCAATCAAAAGACATAGGTTAACCAATTGAATAAGAAAACATGATCCATATATCTGCTGTCTAAAAGAAACCCACCTCAGAAAAAGAGATGCACACAGATTGAAGGTGAAGGGATGGAAGATGGTAATTCCGGCAAATGGAAATGAAAAAAAAAAAAAAAGCTGGGTTGCAATACTTACATCTGAAAAATTAGATCTCAAAGTGAAGGACATAACAAGAGATAAAGAAGGCCACTTCATAATACTAAAGGGAACAATCCAACAAGAAGAAATAACTCTGGTAAACATATATGAACCCAAAATAGAAGCACCTAAATACATAAAAAGTTCCTGGAGGATATTACGGGAGAGATTGACAGCAATACAATCACAGTAGGAGACTTTAATACTCCACTGTCACGGCTGGACAATTCCTCTAAACAAAAAATCAGCAAAGAAACATCAATCCTAAATGACTCACTAGACCAGATGGAATTAATTGACATCTTCAGAACACTTCACCCCAAAGCCACAGAATATACATTCTTCTCCAGTGCACATGGGTCATTTTCAGAGATAGACCATATGTTGGGTCATAAGAAAAGTCTCTTCATATTCAAGAAGATAGAAATTATATTAAGCATTTTCTTAATTCACAGTGGCATAAAAATGGAAATCAAATACAATAAAAACAATAGAACGAAATCAAACACATGGAGACAAAACAGCATGCTATTAAACAATGACTGGCTAACCAGAGACATCAAGGAAGAAATAGAAACATCATGGAAACAAATACAATGACAACACAACAATACAAAATTTATGGGACACAGTGAAAGCAGTCTTGATAGGAAGTTCATAGCTCTATAAGCCTACTTAAAAAAAAAAAAAACAGGAAACAATGGTAATAAATGGCCTAACCCTACAACTGAAAGAGCTAGAAAGAGAGCAACAAGAAAAACCCAGTGTAAGCAGAAGGAAGGAAATAGTAAAGATCAGAGCAGAGATAAACAACATGGAGACCAAAGAAACAATTCAAAAGATCAACAAAACCAAGAGCTGGTTCTTTGAAAGGATAAAGAAGATTGATGGACCTCCAGCCAGGCTCACCAAGAAGCAAAAAGAGAGGACCCCAATAAACAAAATCAGAAATGAAAGAGGAGAAATAACAACAGAACCCGCGGAAATACAGAGGAGTGTTAAAAAATACTATGAACAACTCTATTTCAAAAAAGTGGAGAACCTGCAAGAAATGGACATATTTCTAGAAAAATATAACCTTCCAAAACTTAACGAGGAGGAATCTAAACATCTCAATAGTCCAACAACTATGAAAGAAATTGAAGCAGTCATCAAAAAGCTTTTAGCAAATAAAAGCCCCAGACCAGAAGGCTACACAGGAGAGTTTTACCAAACATTCAAGGAAGAATTAAAACCTATCCTCCTCAGACTATTCAAAAACATTCAATAAGAAGGAACACTTCCAAACACCTTCTATGAAGTCAGCATCACCCTAATACCAAAACCAGATAAAGACAACACAAAAAAAAAGACTTATAGGCCAATATCTCTCAGAAACATACATGCCAAAATACTCAACAAAATTCTAGCAAATCGGATCCAGCAGTACATCAGAAAGATCATACACCATGACCAAGTAGGATTCATCCCAGGAATGCAGGAATGGTGCAATATCTGCAAATCAATAAACATGATATATCATATAAATAAATTGAGAGATAAAAATCACAGTCATATCAACTCATGTAGAAAAAGCATTTGACAAAATCCAACACGCTTTCTTGTTAAAAACTATCAGCAAGTTGGGAATAGAAGGAACATCCCTCAACATCATAATAGCCATATATGGTAAACCCACAGGTAATATCCTACTCAATGGGCAAAAACTAAAACCATTTCTCCTAAGAACAGGAGCAAGACAGGGATGCCCACTCTCACCTCTCCTATTGGACATAGTACTGGAAGTATTAGCTGTTGCAATTAGACAAGAAGAAGAAATAAAATGCATCCAAATTGGGAAAGAAGTAAAGCTGTCCTTATTTGCATATGACATGATACTATACATAAAAAAACCAAAAGACTCCATCCAAAAAATAATAGACTTAATGAATGAATTCAGCAATGTACCAGGATACAAAATTAATGCCATGAAATCTGTGGCATTTCTATACATTAGTAGTGAAATTACAGAAAAAGAGACTAAAAAAGCAATCTATTTACCATCACACCAAAAAAAATTAAGAGACCTAGGAATAAACCTAACTAAGGAGGTACAAGACCTATATGCAGAAAACCACAGGACACTGAAAAAAGTGATAGAGGAAGACGTAAACAGATGGAAGAGCATACCATGCTCATGGATTGGGAGAATCAACATTTTTAAAATGTCTATACTACCCAAAGCAATCTATAGATTCAATGTACTACCCATTAAAAAACCAATGACGTATTTCACAGACCTAGAAAAACTCTTCAAATATTCATCTGGAACAAAAAAAGACCAGGAATAACCATAACAATCCTGAGAAAAAATAAAGTAGGTGGATCTCAATACCAAATTTCAAGGTATAGTACAAAGCAACTATTTTCAAAACAGCCTGGTACTGGCACAATAACAGGCATATAGACCAATGGAATAGAATAGAGAATCCAGATATCGACCCAAACCACTATGCTCAACTAATATTTGACAAAGGAGGCATGAACATACAATGGAGTAAGACAGCCTCATCAATAAATGGTCTTGGAAAAATTGGACAGATACATGTAAAAAAATGAAACTGGACCATCAACTTACACCAAATACAAAAATAAACTCCAAATGGATAGAGAACTTAAACATTAGAAGGGAAACCATATAAATACTAGAGGAATCCACCGGCAGCAGAATCTCAGACATATGCTGAAAGAACTTGTTCACTGATACTGCTCCAAGGGCAATGGAAGGTAAAGAAAAAAATAAATAAATGGGACTACATTAAAATAAAAAACTTTTGTACAGCAAAAGAAACCATCAACAAAACAACAAGAAAGACCACTGTATGGGAGAACATATTTTCAAATGTTATCACTGATAAAGGTTTAATCTCCAACATCTATACCCAACTTATACACTTAATAAAAGTAAGATAAATGATCCAATAAAATATTGGCAACGGACCTAAATAGAACCTTTTTGAAACAAGACAGAAGGAAGCCCAAGAGACACCTGAAAACATGTTCAAAATCACTAATAATCTGAGAGATGCAAATCAAAATGACAATGTGATACCATCTCACACCTGTCAGAATGGCAATTATCAACAAATCAACAGATGACAATTGTTGGTGAGGATGTGGAGAAAAAGGAACCCTGGTGCACTGTTAGTGGGAATGCAGACTGGGGCAGCCACTGTGGAGAACAGTATGGAGTTTCCTAAAAAAAAACTAAAAATGGAACTCCCATTTGACCCAGCAATCCCACTCTTAGGAATATATCCTAAGAAAGTAGAAACACCAATCAGGAAGGATTTATGCACCCATATGTTCATAGCAGCACAATTTACAAAAGCTACAATTTGGAAACAGCCAAGGTGCTGGTCAGCAGATGAGTGGATCAGAAAACTATGGTTATACACAATGGAATTCTATGTTGCCTTAAAAAGAAGGAATTCTTACCATTTGCAGCAACCTGGATGGACCTGGACAGCCTTACGCTAAGTGAACTAAGCCAGTCAATGAAGGAGAAACACCACATGATATCACTCATTTGTGGATAATAAAGAACATTATAAACTGATGAACAAAAGGATAGATACAGTGGCAGTAAAGCATCAAACAGACTGTCAAATTTCATCAGGAAGATGAAGGAGAGGTTGGGTAGATAAAAGATCAACCAAAGGACTTGTATGCATGCATATAAGCATAACCAATGAACATAGATACTGGGGGGTTGGGGTATGCCTAGGAGGGAGGGGGGGCAATGGGGAGATATGTATAAAAACTTAATAAAAAAATCTGTGGTTATACCACTCTAGTATATTTTTCATTCCATTTTTGTACACTACAACTTCAAAATGCATGCTTTTTAAATTTCTTTATTTGTTAAGGTATTACATATTTGTCCTCATCTCCCTATTACCTTCCACCTCCCCACTCCTGCCTTCAACCCCCTGTTGTCTGTGTCAACCTGTTAGGCTTGTATGCATGCATACAAGTCCTTTGGTTGATCTCTCCCCCTTACCTCTACTCTCCCCTACTTTCCCTCTGAGTTTTTTTTAATTTAATAAATCTTTATTATTCAGATTATTACAGTCGTTTCTCTTCCCCCTCCATAGCTCCTCTCCACCCGCTCCCACCACTCCCTCTATCTTACCTTCCCCCACATTGTTCTCATCCATAGGTGTATGATTATGGTCCAGTCTCTCCATGTACCCCCCTCACCCTTTTCCCAATTCTATTATATTCACCAGTTTTTTCTGTTCATCAGATTTTTAATTCAATTTTTAGATTCATTTGTGGATAGATATGTATTTATTATTCATGATTTTTTACCTTTAACTTTTGCTTCTTCCTCTTCCTTAAAAGTACCTTTCAGCATTTGATATAATGCTGGTTTGGTATTGATGAACTCCTTTAGCTTTTCCTTATCTGTGAAGCTTTTTATCTCCCCTTCAATTCTGAATGATAGCTTTCCTGGGTAGAGTATTCTTGGTTGTAGATTGTTGCTATTCATCACTTTGAATATTTCTTGTCACTCCCATCTGGCCTGTATAGTTTCTATTTGAAATCAGCTGACCATCGTATGGGTGCTCCCTTGTAGGTAATTAACTGTTTTTCTCTTGTTGCTTTTAATATACTCTCTTTGTCTTTTGTTCTTGGTAATTTAATTAGGATGTATCTTGGTGTAGTCCTTTTTGGATTCCTTTTATTTGGAGTTCTGTGTGCTTCCTGGACTTGTAAGTGTATTTCTTTCACCAGATGCTGGAAGTTTTCAGTCATTATTCTTCAAAGACGTTTTCAATATCTTGTTCTCTCTCTTCTTCTGGCACCCCCACAATTCTGATGTTGGTATGCTTGAAGTTGTCCCAGAGGCTCCTTACACTATCTTCACATTTTTGGATTCTTTTTGCTTCTTGCTGTTCCAGTTGAGTGTTTTCTGCTTCTTTGTATTTCAAATTTTTGACTTGATCCTTGCCTTCCTCTAGTCTGCTTTTAGGTCTCTGTATAATATTTTTTATTTCAGTCAGTGTATGTTTAATTTTTAGTTGGTCCTTTTTCATCTCTAGTTGGTCTTTTTTGTCTCCTCTTGGATCTCACTAAATTTATCCATCTTTTCTAGGAAATTCTTGAAAAACCTTATAAGCGTGGTTTTGAATTCTATATCCAGTCATTTGTTTTCCTCCATTTCTTTCATTTGTGGTCTGTTCCTTTGTTTCTGCATTTTCACTATTCCGGGAGAACTTCTGTGCTGGAATCAGCCTTATGATGTAAGACTTGCAGAACTGCAAAAGCCTCTCTGTTCAGATAGGGTGTGGTGGAGTTTCAGGGCTGAGCAGAGACAACCTTGGCTTCCAGTCAGCCCTGCCCTATGCGGCCCCTGGGTCTCAAGTGTCTCTCGGTAATAGGAAATCGTTGTGACCCTTTCTATGTGCATGCAGGTGGCTCCAGACATCTTCCTTTCTTGTTCCTTTGTGCTCTGGGACCTATATGAGTCTGGGTCCCCAGGGTCTTGCCCGAAACTGGGATTCAATGCAGTTATTTGTTGCACAGTTGAGAGGCTCAGTCTCCCACCCACTAGAGAGAGCCAGAGGCACAATCAGTAGTCTGTCCTTTCTCCACACATTGGTTTGTGTGCCGCAGAATTCTGCCCTTTTGCGGTTCCCCTAAATTTCTGTGCACTCTTCCCTTTTCACAGTCCAGATTCTCCCCGTATGAGTCTTGCCCAGAGCTGGGATTCAATGCTGTAGGATAAGGGGTTCCATGCAGTTGGGAGTCTCCGTCTCCCTCCTGCCAGAGGAAACCAGCCAGGCACACCGCTGCCTGCTCTCTCTACGTGCAGATCTCCATACGTCAGTTTTTTGCAGCCTCTCTGAGTCTCTGAGCCCCTCTCTTTCCTTCTAGTTGTAGAATTTTCACTCAGCCAACTTTCCTCTGGTTCTGGATGATGTCCATTCTGTCTTTTAGTTATAGTTTTGAAATCGTTGTGTGAGGCAGCAGTTTAAGTGATTACCTATGCTGCCATATTGGTTTCTCCCCATTTGAGTTTTGATAATCTGATCAATGTTTTCCTGTCTCTGGATCTGTTTTTGACCATTAGTTTATGCTGTTAGTTATTTCACATAGATGAGTGAGTTCATGTGGTATTATGTTTCTAGGACTGGTTTATTTCACTTAGCATAATGCTATTCAGTTCCATCCATGTTGTTGCAAATGGTAGGAATTCCTTCTTTTTTAGGGCAGCGTAGTGTTCAAATGAGAAAATGTACCAAAATTTTTTAATATACTCATCTGCTGATGGGCACTGAGGCTGTTTCCAAATTTTAGCTATGGTAAATTGTGTTGCCAGGAATATAGGGGTACATATTTCATTTCTAAATGGTGTTTCTAGCTTCTTGGGATATATTCCTAAAACTGCTATTACTGGGTCAAATGAGAGTTCCATTTTTAGTTTTTGAGGAAACTCCATTCTGTTCTACACAGTGGCTGCCCCAATCTGCATCCCACCACTAGTGCATGAAGGTTCCTTTTTCTCCACATCCTCTCCAACATTTGTCATTTATTGATTTTTTTATGATAGCCATTCTGACAGGAGTGAGATGGTACAGCATTGTCATTTTGATTTACATCTCTCCCATAACTAGTGACTTTGAACATGTTTTCATATGTCTCTTGGCAATCCATCTGTCTACTTTCAAAAAGTTTCTATTTTGGTCCTTTGCCCACTTCTCAATTGGATTGTTTATCTTCCTTTTGTTGAGTTGTATGAATATTATTCTCCCTATAAATGTTGGAGATTAAACCCTTATCAGTGATAGCATTTGCAAATATGTTCTCCCATACAGTGGGCTTTCTTGTTGTTGTGTTGAATGTTTCTTTTGCTGTGCAAAAGATTTTTATTTTTATGTAGTTCCCTTTGTTTATTATATCTTTATTTTTCATTGCCCTAGTAGCAGTATTGGTGAAGAAGTTCCTTCAGCATATGTCTGGTCTGAGATTTTCTTGCTTGGGGATTCCTCTAGTATTTTTATGATTTCCCATCTTATGTTTAAGTACTTTATCCATTTTGAACTTATTTTTGTGTAAGGTGTAAGTTGGTGGTCTAGTTTCATTTTTTTTTTTGCATATCTCTGTCCAATTTTCCCAGCACCACTTATTAAAGAGACTGTCTTGATTCCATTATATATTCATTCCTTCTTTGGCAAATATTAATTGTGCATAGTGGTTTGGGTTGTTTTCTGGGTTCTCTATTCTATTCCACTGATCTGTCTTTTCTTGTGCCAGTACTAGGCTGTTTTGAGGATATTGGCTTTGTAATACAGCTTGATATCTGATATTGATATCCCACCTACTTTGTTCTTCTTTCTCAGAATTACTGCAGCTATTTGGGGTCTTTTCTTTATTCCAGATAAATTTTTGGAGAGTTTGTTCTAGGTATGTGAAATAAGCCATTGGTATTTTAATGGGGTTTGCATTGAATCTATAAATTGCTTTGGGGAGTATGGATATTTGGATGATGTTGATTCTACCAATCTATGAACACTGTATGTTCTTCCATCTGTTTATATCTTCCTCTATCTCTTTTTTCAGTGTCCTGTAGTTTTTTGCATACAGGTATTTTACCTTTTTAGTTAAGTTTATTCCTAGGTATCTTAATGTTTTGGTGCAATGGTAAATGGGATTGCTTTTTTAGTCTCTCTTTATGTAACTTCACTATTGGTGTATAGAAATGACATAGACTTCTAGCATTAATTATATATCATGCTATCTGGCCGAATAAATTTATTAAGTCTAATATTTTTTGAGTGAGTCTTTAGGGTTTTCTATGTACAGTATCAAGTTGTCTGCAAATAAGGACAGTTTAACTTCTTCTTTTCCAACTTAGATGGCTTTTATTTTTTCTTCTTTTTAATTACAATGGCTAGTACTTTCACTACTATGTCAAACAAGAGTGGTGAGAGAGGGCATCCCTGTCTTGTTCCTGTTTTTAATTAATGGCTCTAATTATTGTCCATTGAGTGTGACGCTGGCTGTGGGTATGTCATATATGGCTTTTATGATGTTGATGTATGATCCTTCTATTCCCAACTTCTTGACAGTTCTTATCAAGAAAGGGTGTTGGATTTTGTCAAATGCTTTTTCTGCATCAATTGATATGACTATGTGATTTTTCTCCATCAATTTGTTTATGTGATGGATCACCTTTATTGATTTGCAGGTATTGTATGATCCTTGCATCCCTGATGTAAATCCTGCTTGCTCATGGTTTATGATCTTTATGATGTACTACTGCATGCAATTTGCTAGAATTTCGTTGATAATTTTAGCATCTATGTTCATGAGGGATATTGGCCTGTAATTCTCTTTTAATGTGTTATCTTTATCTGGTTTTGATATGAAGGTGATCCTGGCTTCATGGAATGAGTTTGGAAGTGTTCCTTCCTCTTGAATTTTGTGGAATAGTCAGAGGACAGTTTTTACTTCTTCCTTGAACGTTTGGTATAACTCTCCTGTGAAGCCATCTGGCCCTAGGCTTTTGTTCTCTGGAAGCTTTTTGATGACTGCTTCAATTTCTCCCATAGATATTGGGCTATTGAGATCTTTAGATTCTTCCTGATTGAGTTTTGGAAGGTTGTATTTTTATAAAAATATACCATTTCCTCAAGGTTGTCTAGGTTGTTGGAATAGTGTTGTTCATAATATATTTTAATAATGCTTTGCATTTCTGTGGGGTCTCTTGTTATCGTACCTCTAGCGTATCTGATTTTCTTTTTTTTTCTTTTTTTAATTAATTTTTATACATATCTCCCCATTGCCCCCTCTTGCTCCCCGGCATACCCCAACCTGCCAGTGTCAATGTTTATTGGTTATGCTTATATGCATGCATACAAGTAATTTGATTGATCTCTTATCTACCTCACCTAACTTTAATCTTCCTGCTCTAATTTCACAGTCTGATGCTTTACTACCTCTGTATCTGTCATTTTGTTCATCAGTTTATAATGTTCTTTATTACCCACAAATGAGTAAGATCATGTGATGCTTCTCCTTCATTGACTGGCTTATTTCACTAACTATAAGGCTCTCCAGTTCCAACCAGGTTGTTGCAAATGGTAAGAATTACTTCTTTTTAATGGCAGCATAGAATTCCATTGTGTAGATGTACCACAGTTTTCTGATCCATTCATCTGCTGATGGGCACCTACGCTGTTTCCAAATTGTGGCTTTTGTAACTTGTGCTGCTATGAACATAGGGGTATATAAATCCTTTCTGATTGGTGTTTGTGATTTCTTAGGATAAATTCCTAAGAGTGGGATTACAGGGTGAAATGGGAGATCCATTTTTATATTTTTAAGAAAACTCCATACTGTTCTCCACAGTGGCTGCACCAGTCTGCATTCCCACCAACAGTGCACAAGGGTTCCCTTTTCTCTGCATCCTCGCCAACATTTGTTGTTTGTTGATTTGTTGATGATTGCCATTCTGACAGGTGTAAGATGGTATCGCATTGTCGTTTTGATTTGCATCTCTCAGATAATTAGTGACTTTCAACATGTTTTCATGTGTCTCTTGGCCTGCCTCTGTCATCTTTCGAAAAGGTTCTATTTAGGTCCGTTGCCCATTTTTTATCGAATTGTTTATCTTCCTTTTATTAAGATGTATAAGTTGGCTGTAGATGATGGAGATTAAACCTTTATCAGTGCTAACATTTGCAAATATGTTCTCCCATATTTTCTTGTTGTTTCGTTGATGGTTTCTTTTGCTGTGCAAAAGTTTTTTTTTTTATTTTGATGTAGTCCCAATTGTTTATTTTTTCTTTAACTTCAATTGCCTTTGAAGCAGTATCAGTGAAGAAGTTCTTTAGGCATATATCTGAGATTGTGCTGCCTGTGGATTCCTCTAGTATTTTTATGGTTTCCCTTCTAATGTTTAAGTCCTGTATCCATTTTGAGTTTATTTTTGTATTTGGTGTAAGTTGGTGGTCCAGTTTCAATTTTTTGCATGTATCTGTCCAATTTTCCCAACACCATTTATTGAAGAGGCTATCTTGGCTCCATTGAATGTTCATGCCTCCTATGTCAAATATTAGTTGAGCATAGTGGTTTGGGTGGATATCTGGGTTCTCTGTTCTATTCCATTGGTCTATATGTCTGTTCTTGTGCCAGTACCAGGCTGTTTTGAGAACAGTTGCTTTGTAGTATAGCTTGAAATCTGGTATTGAGATCCCACCTATTTTATTCTTCTTTCTCAGAATTGCTGTAGCTATTCGTAGTCTTATTTTTTTGTTCCAGATGAATCTATAAAAAATTCTTTCTAGATTTGTGAAATATGTCATTGGTATTTTAATGGGGAGTGCATTGAATCTATAGATTGCTTTGGGTAGTATGGACATTTTAATTATGTTGATTCTCCCAATCCATGAGCATGGTATGCTCTTCCGTCTGTTAACATCTTCCTCTATCTCTTTTTTCAGTGTCCTGTAGTTTTCTACATATAGGTCTTTTACCTCTTTAGTTAGGTTTATTCCGAGGTATCTTAATTTTTTTTGTGTGATGGTAAATGGGATTGCTTTTTGAGTCTCTCTTTCTATAATTTCACTATTAGTGTATAGAAATGCCTCAGACTTCTTAGCATTAATTTTGTATCCTGCTACATTGCCAAATTCAGTCATTAAGTCAATTAGTTTTGGAATGGAGTCCTTTGGGTGTTTTATGTACAATATCATGTCATCTGCAAATAAGGACAGCTTTACTTCTTCTTTTCCAATTTGGATGCCTTTTATTTCTTCCTCTTGTTTAATTGCAATGGATAATACTTCCAGTACTATGTCGAACAGGAGAGGTGAGAGTGGGCATGCCTGTCTTGTTCCTGTTCTTAGGGGAAATGGTTTTAGATGTTGTCCATTGAGTATGATGTTAGCTGTGGGTTTATCATATATGGCTTTTATGATGTTGAGGGATGCTCCTTCTATTCCCACTTTGCTGAGAGTTTTTATCAAGAAAGGGTGTTGGATTTTGTCAAATGATATTTCTGCATCAATTGATATGACTATGTGATTTTTATCTCTCAATTAGTTTATATGATGTACTACATTTATTGATTTGTGGATATTGTACCATCCCTGCATTCCTGGGATAAATCCTACTTGGTCATGGTGTATAATCATTCTGATGTACTGCTGGATCCGATTTGCTAGAATTTTGTTGAGGATTTTTGCATCTATATTCATGAGAGATATTGACCTATAATTCTCTTTCATTGTGTTGTGTTTATCTGGTTTTGGTATTAGGGTGATGCTGGCTTCATAGAAGGTGTTTGGAAGTGTCCCTTCTTCTTTAATGTTTTTGAATAGTCTGAGGAGGATAGGTTTTAAAACTTCCTTGAATGTTTGGTAAAACTCTCCTATGTAGCCATCTGGTCCCGGGCTTTTATTTGCTGGAAGCTTTTTGATGACTGCTTCAATTTCTTCCATAGTTTTTGGACTATTGAGATGTTTGGCTTCCTCCTCATTTTGTTTTGAAGGTTATATTTTTCTAGGAAAATGTCCATTTCTTGCAGGTTGTCCAGTTTGTTAGAATGGAGTTGTTCATAGTATTTTTTAACAATCCTTTGTATTTCCACAGAGTCTGTTGTTATTTCTCCTCTTTCATTTCTGATTTTGTTTATTTGGGTCTTCCCTCTTTGCTTCTTGGTGAGCCTGGCTAGAGGTCCATCAATCTTGTATATCCTTTCAAAGAAGCAGCTCTTGGTTTTGTTGATCTTTGGAATTGTTTCTTTGGTCTCCAAGTTGTTTATCTCTGCTCTGATTTTCACTATTTTCTTCCTTCTGAGTACACTGGGATCTTCTTGTGGCTCTCTTTATAGCTCTTTCAGTTGTAGGGTTAGGAAATTTATTACCATTGTTTCCTGTTATTTTTTTTAAAGTAGGTTTATAGAGGTATGAACTTCCCTCTCAAGACTGCTTTCACTGTGTCCCATAAATTTTGTATTGTTGTGTTGTCATTGTCATTTGTTGCCATGATGTTTTTTATTTCTTCCTTGATCTCTCTGGTTACCCAGTCATTGTTTAATAGCATGCTGTTTAGTCTCCATCTATTTGATTTCTTTCTATTGTTTTTATTATAGTGATTTCCAGTTTTATGGCACTGTGGTCTGATAAAATGCTTGATATAATTTCTATCTTCTTGAATTTGAAGAGATTCTTCTTATGACCCAACATATGATCTATCTTTGAAAATGACCCATGTGCACTGGAGAAGAATGCATATTCTGTGGCTTTGGGGTGAAATGTTCTGAAGATGTCAATTAATTCCATCTGGTCTAGTGTGTCATTTAGGATTGATGTTTCTTTGCTGATTTTTGTTTAAAGAATTTGTCCAATGGTGACAGTGGGGTATTAAAGTCTCCTACTATGATTGTATTGCTGTCAATCTCTCCCTTAATATCCTCCAAGATTTTTTTACTGTATTTATGTGCTACTATATTGGGTGCATATATGTTTACCAGAGTTATTTCTTCTTGTTGGATTGTTCCCTTTAGTATTATGAAGTGGCCTTCTTTATCTCTTGTTATGTCCTTCACTTTGAGATCTAATTTGTCAGATATAAGTATTGCAATCCCAGCTTTTTTTTTTCATTTCCATTTGCCTGAATTACCATCTTCCATCCCTTCACTCTCAATCTGTGTGCATCTCTTTTCCTGGGGTGGGTTTCTTGCAGACAGCAGATATACGGATCATATTTTCTTATCCAGTCGGTGACCCTATGTCTTTTGATTGGAGCTTTTAATCCATTTACATTTAAAGTTAGTATTGATAAGTACTTATCTGTTGCCATTTTTAGTCTTTACCCCCGAGTTCCTTCTTTGCTTCCTCTTTCTTTTTATTATAGCAGACCCTTTAAGATTTCTTGCATTGCTTGTTTGTGGAAATATATTCCCTTAGTCCTTTTTTGTCTGTGCAGCTTCTGATTTCACCTTCAATTTTGATTGGAAGCCTTGCAGTGTACAGTATTCTTGGATTCAGACCCTTCCCTTGCATGACTTGGTATACTTGATTGCATTCGCTTCTGGCCTGATGAGTTTCTGTTGAAAAATCAGTAGCTAGTCTTATGGGGGTTCCTTTGTAGGTAACTTTCTGTTTCTCTCTCGCCGCATTTAAGATTCTTGCTTTGTCATTGCTGTTTGCCAATTTAATTATAATGTGACTTGGTGTCGGTTTTCTGGGGTTCATTTTGCTTGGGACTCTGTGAACTTCTTGGATTTGTGTGGGTTTTTCCTTTCCTATATTGGGAAAATTTTCTGTCATTATTTCTTCAAACAGGTTCTCTAATCCTTGCTCAGTTTCCACTCTTCCTGGAATCCCAATTATGCGGATGTTGGTTTTTTTTTCGTGTTATCCCAAAGTTCCCTTAGGCTCTCCTCTTGCTTTTTAATTATTTTTTCTAGAAGCTGCTGTACTTGGGTATTTTTTCTTACCGTGTCTTATAGCTCACTGATGCAGTCCTCTGCTTCTTCTAGTTTGCTTTTGATGCTTTCTATTGAGTTCTTTAAAGCAGTGATGTCATGTTTTATTTCTTTGTGCATTTCTTCATGTTTCTTCTTCATTTCCTCTTGCCTCTTATACAGATTGTCAATTTTGTCTTCCATTCTTTTCATCCACCTTATGATCATTTCTCTGAACTCTTTCTCTGGGAGGCTTATTACTGCTTCTATTTTGTTTACTTCCTTTTCTGGTGAAACCAGCCTTTCTGTCTTATGTGGGCTGTTTCTTCTTCTGCCCGTGGTTTTTCTTCTCCGGGTGTTTGGTTATGTGGTTCTCTCTCTTACGTTGATTCAAAGGCACAAACTACAACACGACCCGGTACAGCACTCAAGGCACTGAACAGAAATGTATTCACAATGTTAATGATCACCAATAAGGTGACCACCAATGAAAGACAAATTAGGGGTAAGTAGAGAAAGAAGAAGATGAAAATGATGAAAAAAGAAAAGAAAGATGTGCCCAAATCAGATTGGGAGAGGGAGAAAAAAAAATAACTAAATGAACAAAAAAATAAAATAAAATAAAGGAGAAGAAGGAAAAGTAAAGAGAAAGAGAAACAAAGTCAGAGAGAAAAGAAAGTGGATGAGAGAAAAAAAAAGAAAGGGGAACAAAATATAGATGTCAGGAGAAAACTCCAATAGAACAGTCACTAATCCCAATAAATGCCAGCAACCAGTACCTAGAGATTAATACAAACTGCAAATAACAACTGGTATGGAGGGAGGCGAGGGAAAAGAGAGGTAGAATATAAAGCAGGCAAAAAGCAAAATAAAACAGGTAGAATATGCTAAAACAATCTCACAAAAAGTTTAAAAAATTGATATAATCATTGTTCAGGCAAATAGGAAAAAAAGGACCTAGAGAAAAACAACTTTTTGGCTAGTGAAGACAAGAAGGAAGAGGTTTGTATGGACTTGTAGTAAGGGATTTGAAATTAGATATCTAAGTGGGGTGAAATTTTAACCAGGTAAAGAGAAAGAATAGGGAGAATCTAAAGTTTGAAAAGGGAAAGAGAAATAAGACAACAAAACGGGAAAAGTTAGGTGGAAAGTGTTGGCATAAAAGTAGAGTTGAGTTGGAGTAAACTTATGCTAAAAGAAAGATGAAAATAGAATATAAAACTCTAATCCTGGAGTAAAATAAAGAGAAACAAAATGACACTTGTTTTTTTCCAAAAAGGTAAAAAACTAGTAGTAATAATACTATTTGAAAACAAAAATGTAATAATTAAAAAGGTAAAATCAATTGAGGTGGAAAGAAAAAAAATAGTCTTTTAATTAAAATATGTAAAAAAAAAAAAAAAGAAAGAAAATAGAATGGTCATTCACTTCCACTATTATTTTGCTTGGCACTCCTGTTTCCCAGTAGGGAAGGTGTTGCAGTTCCCTGTGTTGCACTGTTGCCATTTTAATCTCTTTATTCTTTTGTGGTTATGCGAGAGTCAATTTGTGCGTCATCCACTGGGTGGCAGAGTTTCAGAGTTGATGTCTGAGGCAAAGCACAGGACCTCTCTAGGGTGTGCTCAAATCCTGCTACTCTGTGGTTCTCAATGCCGGTTTGTGGGGATATTGCAGCCGGGACACTAATAATTCCCAAGCTATCCCTCTGCCTCAGATAAAAACGAGTCGTTTTCCAGAGCTCCCCTCTGTCAACAGCTCGGAGAGTTTGCCTCCACACTTAGGGATCACGCCCTGCCCACCTCCGCAGACCTCTCCAGAGGCAACTTTCCCGCATCCCGGCTCCCACCGTGTGCGTGTCTCTGTTCTGAGGGGCAGGAGACCTCACCTTATCTCAAGCGAAATCTGACCTTTCTGTGTGCCTTGTGGATCTCTGAATCCACTGCCAGCATGTCTGGGCAGATTTTAGAGCCCTGTTCTGGGTCCCCCGCTGTTCAGTGAGTAATTCAGCCTCAGTGTTCAGATCGCCACAGACATCCACCTCCCTTGGCAAGAAGGCACGGTCACCACATTCGCGCTGGTGGCTCCGGCTGACAAAAACCCCGGGGCAGTGGGGCTGCCTGGCCAGGAGGGCCCTTTCCAGCAGTTCTCTGCCTTCTCCTGGAGGATAACTGACTCTTAACTTGCTAACAAATACTCCCCATGCGACTCTCAGCTGCTCTCTCTCCCTCTGCCCAGCGACAAAGCTCCAGACGCGTCCGGCTATTCCGCCGCCATTTTTTTCTCCTCCTGATTTTCTTTACTTGGGTCCTCTCTCTGCTTCTTGGTGAGCCTGGCTAGAGGTTCATCAATCTTGTTTATCCTTTCTAGGAACCAGCTCTTGGTTTCATTGATCTTTTGTATTAGATTTTTTTTTTTTGGTCTCTATGTCATTTATGACTGCTCTGATCTTTATTATCTTCTTCTCCTCACTCTTGGCTTTTCTTGTTGCTCTGTTTCTAATTCTTGAACTTGTAGCATTAGATGATTTAGTACCAATTTTTCTTGTTTTCTAAGGTAGGCCTGTAGAGCTATAATCTTCCCTCTCAAGACTACTTTCATTGTGTCCCACAGGTTTTGAATTGTTGTGTTTTTATTGTCATTAGTTTCCAGAATGCTTTTAATGTATTCTTTGATCTCATTGGTAATCTGATTAGTATTTAATACCATGCTTCAAAATTTTTGAGTGTTTTGGATAGTTTTTACTGTAGTATTTTTCTAATATTATGCCATTATGGTTAGAAAAGAGGTTTGATATGATTTCCATCTTCTTGAATTTGATAAGATTTTGCTTGTGACCCAGTAGGTGGTCTATTTTTTAAAATGTCCCATATGCACTTGAGAAGAAAGTATATTCTGTGACTTTGGGTTGAAATGTTCTGAAATGTCAGTTTAGTCGATTTGAACTAGATAGTCATTTAAGATTGCTGTTTATTTTCTGATTTTTTTTTGTAGAGAATATATCCAGTGATGTCCGTAGTATATTAAAGTCCCTTACTGTGATTGTACTGTTGTTGATCTCTCTCTCTTGATATCTTCCAGAAGACTTCTTATATATCTGGGTGCTCCTGCATTGGGTTAATATATGTTTATTGGGGTTATATCCTCTTGTTGTATAGATTGTTTAGTATTATGAACTGGGCTCTCTTATCTTTTGTTATGGCCTTCACTTTGAGTTCTATTTTGTCATATATAAGTATTGATACCCCAGCTTTTTTTTTTCATTTCCATTTGACTGAGAGACACTTTTTCATCCCTTCTCTTTCAGTCTCTGTGAGTTATTTATTCTGAGATGGATCTCTTGTGCACAGCATATATATGGGTCATGTTTTTTTATCCATTCACCCACTCAATGTCTTTTGATTGGAGTATTTAGTCCATTTATGTTTAAACTTATTATTGAAAGGTACTTGTTTGTACCCAATTTTATTTTTTGTGGCTGTGTTCCTTCTTACCTTTTTTTTTTCTTCTTTTTACAGCATTCTCTTTAGCATTTCTTGCATTACTAGCTTGGTAGTGATAAACTCCCTTAGCCATTTTTGTTTTTTGTCTGCAAAGCTCCTGGTTTCTCCTTCAATTTTGATTGATAGTCTTGCTGGATAGAGTATTCTTGGATTCAATCCCTTGCTTTGCATCACTTCGTGTATCTCCTTCCATTCCCTTCTAGCTTGATGTGTTTCTGTTGTGAAATCATTTGATCATCTGATGGGGGATCCTTTGTAGGTAACTCTCTTTCTCTCTCTTGCAGCCTTCAAGATTCTCTCTTTGTCAGTAACATTTGCCATTGTAAGTATGGAGTATCTTGATGTGGGTCTTTTGGGGTTCATCTTGCTTGGAACTCTCTGTACTTGAGTACCTATTTTCTTCCCCATACCAGGGAAGTTTTCTGTCATTATTTCCACAAATAAATGTTCTAATCCTTGCTGCTCTTCTTGTCCTTCTTTCAGCCCTGTTATATGTATGTTATTTTATTTTGCATTGTCCCAAAGCTCCCTTAGGCTCTTCTCCTGCTTTTTCATATTTTTCTCTAGTTGCTGTTCAGATTTGGTTTGTTTCTGTACCTGATCTTCTAACTCACTAACTCGGTCTTCTGCTTCTTCTAGTCTAATGTTGAAGCCTTCCATTATGATTGTATCTATAACACTTTTCATTTCTTACTGATTTTTACATATGTTGTTGATTTTCTCATTGATCCAGTGTTATGAACTGTATAACCATTACTATAAATTATTTTTCTGTCATGTTGCATGCTTCCATTTTACTTATTTCCTTTCTTGGAGATTCCTCCTTTTCTTTCCTCTAAGGATTATTTCATTGTCTCCCTATTCTGGCTATCACCAAAAGGTTCAAATGTCAAATTGTGGGGGCCTGGCCCATGTGCAGTGGGAGTTTTGCACCCCATAAGTGTTGCTGAAGAGCTCTGACATCAAGTTGTGTGATTGCTGTGGGTTTGTAGGAGCCACATTCATCCTGGGTCAGAGTCACATACACTTAATGTGGCCTTGTGTGTGCACCTAGAATCAGGGACCCTTCCTGCACCACATTGAAACAGAGAACCCACTGCTTTGTGCCAAAAATCAAAGTCCCCTATTGCGTGTCAAGAGTCAAAGGCTCCCATGCTGAGAATCAAGTATCAGAGTCTCTGTTGCTTCATGCTACCTCGCACTGAGAATCAGGATCCCTGTGTGCACATGCACCAAGAAGTGGAATCACTGGCTCTTAGTGTGAATGCACTGGGAATCAGGGATCCCAGGTGCACTCAATGAGGAACAGAGTCTACTCACTGGTACTCAATGCTACCTCTTGTATGAAGATTCAGGGTCCCTGATCTGTTTGGGAGACTGGGTTGCTCAGTAGCACTGTATTTGGCAGGAGGTCCACTTCTGTCCTGTGGTAAACAGCTTTCTGTGTGCACTTGCCCTGGATCAAAATCAGGTGGCACTGCCACTTAGTGTGGTTGTGAGGTCTGGTCATGTGGGTGTGCACTGTGGAAAACAAACTCCCCGTGTCCATTCACCCAGGCTCAAATTCACTGCTGCCTCCCTATGTGGGCACAGGATCTGGTCATGGGGAATATACTCTCTGAGACTGCACATCCATGTTCAAATTCAGCACAGCCTCTCTACTAAGGTATAGGGTCTGGTCATGGGAAACAAACTGCCCAGGTTTGCATCCCCAGGCTCAAATTCAGTGCTTTCTCCATGCATGGGCATGGGATGTGGTCACAAAAAACTACCTTCCTAGGGATAAGCAGTAGGCTCAAATTCAGCTCAGTCTCCCTGCCTGGGTGCAGAGACTAGTTGTGGGGAAAAAAATTCACAAATTCTCAAGTCTAGGCTCAAATTCAGCACTGTCTCCCTGCCCTGCATGGGTGCAGGATCTGGTCACAGAAAATAATCTTCCTAGTGATGAGCAGATAGGCTCAAATTTAGCTCAGTCTCCCTGCCTGGGCATGGAGCCTAGTTGCCGGCAACAAACTTCCCATGTTTGACACCAAGGCTCAAAGTCAGGCAGAGTTGTCACTGCTTTGTGTGTACAGAAAGCCTTATTGTGTGGCTGGGGTCTGGTAGTTTCTATGTTGCTGCTGTGGGGGTGGTGGGAGAAGGGGATTGGCTTTGTAACTCACAGAAATCTGTTGTTGAGTGCCTGGATTCTTGGTGTCCCTGGGTCTGCAGCTATGGTGGCAGGTCTTCTACCAGAGGGCTGTAGGGTCCTGGTTTGCTTCTGAGACCAGACCAGGGGGTGTTGGTGTGGCTAGGATTCTAGTCTCAAGCAGTTCTGTTCTTTGAGATGGCATGGTCTCTGTGCCACCGGTGTCCTCCCTGAAGTGTTTGTGGTGGCCACGGGGTTTTGCTGTCTGAGACTGTCCAAATTTGGAGGCCCCTAGAAGAACTGCAGGGTCTAACTGTTCTTATTTCACTCACACTCACATACACACACACACACACACACACACACACACACACACACATACATCCACACACACCTCTATCTCTTCCTTTCTCACACACTCTCCCTTCCTACCTTCCTGCTGGTTGCCATCTTGGTTCCTTTGTTTTTTGTTTTTAATAATTATTTTGTATTGATATTATTTGGTAAATATGTGTTCTCATACTTTTAATTTTTTAGACATGGTTTCCTTTAATTCATTTAGTCCTATATGATAAAAGGCTAATATGCAAATTGATCAAATGGTGGAAAGACTGGTTGCTATGATGCACAGTGACCACTAGGAGGCAGACGTTCAATACAGGAGCTACTCCCTGGTGGTCAATGTGCTCCCACAAGGCGTGCTGCTCAGTCAAAAACCAGGCAGCAGCAGTGGAGGGAGCCTCTCCCACCTCTGAGGCAGCCAGATAGCTTCCAAGGGCTCTCAGACTGAGACAGAGCAGGACCTCCCACCTCCCAAGTGCAAAAGTTCCATGCACTGGGACTCTAGTATCTTTATAATGGTATATTTAAAAATCTTTATCAAGTTCAATTTTGTGACTTCCTTTGGGACATTTTATTTATTGGAATTGTTTATTTGGTTGTAGAGAAATTTTTGTTGAAAACTGCACATTTCAAATAGTATATGATATGGCAGCTGTGAAAATCGTAGTGTTCTTTTATTCATTTTTATTGCTTCTGCTGCTGCTATTGTTTGTTGATCCTGATTTAGTGAATTTCCTGAACTAATTATATAAAGTCTGTATTATATATTGTGTGCGACCACTGAAATCTCTGCTCAGTTAGTGTGGTGTTCAGTTAATGACTGGACAGAGATTTATTTAAATACTTTGAACTAAAATAAATAAATTATTTGAACTACTAATTCTTTTTTATTTTATTTTATTTTTAATTAATTTATTATTTTCCCCTTATCGCCCTCCCCCTCCATACATGTCCTCATCCATCCCCCTTTGCCCCCCGCCTTCCCCCATTGCCCTGTATCCACTGGCTATCCCCACACACACAAGCATACAAGTCCTTCGATTGATCTCCTATAGGCCCCTCCTTCCCAACTTCCCCTGCCTTCCCACTGTTGCAGGACTGTCTGTTCATTGCTTCTTTGCCTCTGTGTCTGCTTCCCCCTCCCCTTGATTTATGTCTTTAAAAACATCTTTCCCCTGAGGCTAGAAATAAACCCACAAGAGCAAAAGAAAAAATGATTGAGTCCCAATTTCAATGTCCGATAGCTTTGAGTCCCAGTTTCAATGTCAAACAGTTTCTTATGTGTACATGTCATCAATGGTATCTGAATACTGGACGAATGGTAGCGATGCCGGTCCAACCCTCTCTGGTTTGGTCCTGGGCATCCTGTAGCATTGCTCAGCTGCTAACTGATCACATGGCAAGGCGTCCTCATTGTCTTCCATCTGTGGACTGTTTCTTTTGCCTTCTTTTTTGGCGCAGACCTGTCAGTTCCTCTATTGCAGGAGTCCACTTGGTCTTGGAGTTGTTTTCTGAAAGTATATAAACATATTCTAGAACAAGCGTTAATAAAGGAATCTTTTCTATAAAATTGACTTGGGGTCTTTTTAATTTTTGCCTACCCGCTTTTCTTTTGGCTTATTTTGACACCATGTGTGTTTTTCATGGGTGTCTTGCTATTAGCATTATAAATGGAAATTAATTTTCTAAAGTAAAAATGTTCTTAACATAATTTACTTACCAGATATTTTTTCTTATATGCTATTATCCTACTCCCCCCCCCGCTTTTTTTTGATTAATGGATAATTTGGTAAAATTTTTTAATGCAATCTTGATAACTTTAAATTTTAACGTTTTGTACACGTTTTCTGTTCATTACGTATTAAGTAATTTTACCATGAGATGAGCTATCAATAGAAATTTTGATTAATACTTTAGAAACAGCTTTTTATCCAGTACACTTAAATTTTCTTGGGTGTTCTCTTATTTCAGTTCGCCCATTTAAATTAATCTGAGAGCTTGTTTACTCTTTTACGTCAAATTTAATATACTCTACCAACAATCTTAGATTACCCTGAATATATTAGTGGAAAGGTTTATTTGCATTGAGTTGGCACTGAGCATTCCTAGTGCTAGGATGAATTTAGCTATAAGGCAGCTGCTGTTGCCATGTTTCTGTCTGTTACCTGAGTCCCGATCTGTGCTGAGCATGGGAAGCGAGGTAGCCATGGGGGCAGAAAACCGCCTTCAGAAGGGGTGAAGGTTCAGACCCCAGCAAGGTTGGTGGGGGTGGGTGAGGGTCTGTGCCCCACCTCTGTTGATCCCCACGTTTTCTCCTGATGGCCCTTCTGCGAATGTGCCTGCCTTAGGTTGTTCCTTCCTTGAGGAATCTTACGCTTCTCTGGCTAACCAGTCATCCTCAGGGGCCAAGCAGGGTGTTGTGAGGTTCAGTTCTGTCTCCATGGTAGCCTATGCCCCGTGGCCTCCACGCCCAGCACCTGCCTTGGGGATCCCCTCGCCTGCTGGTGGGGGCCCCTGCACTGTTTCCTTATCTCGGAGAATTCAGGTTCCTTCTCCAGGGAGGGCCCAGCTCACACCATTTGGCAAGAGACAGATCCATTATACCAGCCACCTCAAGGCTTCAACGTCAGCATGAATAGAGAGCTCAGGCTACAGCTGAGGGACATTGGGTTGTGAGAAGAGGGTCCCTCTTGGCAAAAGAGGAAAGAGGGCCAGTATAGAATGCTCAAGTGCCTTCCCAGTGCCTCAACTTTTTCTGAAAGGAATTAAATACTTTCATGTCTTCTTTTAAATTGCTGCTAAACATTCAAATAATTAGTTTGTACGTTTGTTTGGGGTAGTTGTACAATATGCTGTTGTGAAATATCAAAAATTAAATGATATTGTAGGATAATATCATGTAAGGATATTCTTTGCTCTAGGCCATGGCAATTCAATTTCATGGGCTGACAATTTCTTTTTGTAACTATATATAAACTATTTCAGGGAGGCATAAACACAGATTACTTATCTTAGCTCAAGAGGCCAAATATATTGACTTTCAATTATGATTCTTATGACGTTTAAAGGAAACTTCTCTTTATTTCCTTCCAAAATGATTTTCATGTTACAGAGTTTCACTTAAAAATCTTTTGTCTCATGAAGTAATTGTTCTTAAGGTTATGGAGACCACTGTATGGATTCTCTCTCCTGCCAAACCTTCCCCAATGTCTGTGCCCAATGATTATGCTCATACGCATGTAAAAAAGTCCTTCTTTTGATCTCTCCCCCTTATTCCTACCAACCCCCACCTTCCCCAAGGTTTGATGCTTTGATCGATGTTTCTCATTCTCTAGATGATCTGATCGTAATTATCAGTCTATGTCATTCATTATATTCCACAGATGAGTGAGATCATGTGATATTTGTCTTTCTCTGCCTGGCTTATTTCACTAAGCATAATGGTCTCCATCTCCATCCATGTTGTTGCAAATGGTATGAGCTCCTTCTTTCTTACCACAGCGTAGCATTCCATTGCGTAGAGGTACCAGTTTTTTAATCCAATCATCTGTTGATGGGCACTTAGGCTGTTTCCACATCTTAGCTATGGTGAATTGTGCTGCTATGAACATTGGGGTGCATATATCCTTTCAGATTAGAGTTTCTAGTTTCTTGGGGTATATTCCTAGTAGTGGGATCACTGGGTCAAATGGAAGTTCCATTTTTAGTTTTTTGAGGAGACTCTATACTGTTCTCAACAGTGGCTGCACCAGTCTGCATTCCCACCAGCAGTGCACAAGGGTTCCTTTTACTCCGCATCCTCCCCAACACTTGTCGTTTGTTGTTCTGTTGAAGATAGCCATTCTGACAGGTGTGACATGATACCACATTGTTGTTTTGATTTGCATCTCTCTGATGATTAGTGACTGAGCAGGTTTTCATATGTCTCTT
This sequence comes from Lasiurus cinereus, assembly GCA_011751065.1. Lineage (NCBI taxonomy): Eukaryota > Metazoa > Chordata > Mammalia > Chiroptera > Vespertilionidae > Lasiurus > Lasiurus cinereus. The sequence goes on from JAAGEH010000031.1 coordinate 5,598,337, forward strand.
GGCCTTCCTTCTGTCTTCTTTCTAGAAGTGCTTATTAGATCAGTTGACCATTTTTTGATTGGGTTGTCTATCTTCTTTTTGTGAAATTGTATGAGTTCCCTGTAAATGTTGGAGATTAAACCCTTATCATTGATATCATTGGCAAACATGTTCTCCCATGCAGTGGGCTTTTGTGTTGTTTTGTTGATGATTTCCTTTGCTGTGCAAAAGCTTTTTTTTTTTTTAAGTAGTCCCATCTGTTTATTTTTTCTTTAGTTTCCATTGCCCGAGGAGCTGTGTTGGTGAGAAAATTCCTTCTGCATAAGTCGGAGATTTTGCTGCCTGTGGATTCCTCTAGCATTTTTATGGTTTCCTGTCTTAAGTTTAAGTCCTTTATCCATTTTGAGTTTATTTTTGTGTATGGTGTAAGTTGGTGGTTTAGTTTCATTTTTTTTGCATGTTTCTGTCCAATTTTCCCAACACCATTTGTTGAAGAGACTGTCTTGACTTCATTGTATGTTCATGCCTCCTTTGTCAAATATTAATTGAGCATAGTGATTTGGGTGTATTTCTGGGTTCTCTATCCTATTTCACTGATCTATGTGTCTGTTCTTGTGCCAGTACCAGGCAGTTTTGAGAACAGTGGCTTTGTAATACAGCATGAAATCTGGCATTGAGATCCCACCTAATTTGTTCTTCTTTCTAAGGATTGCTACAGCTATTTGGGGTCTTTTTTTTATTCCAGATGAATTTTTGGAAAGGTCATTCTAGGTCTGTGAAGTATGCCTTTGGTATTTTTATGGGGATTGCGTTGAATTTATAAATCGCTTTGTGTAGAATGGACATTTTGATGATAGTGATTGTTCCAATCCATGAACATGGTATTTCTTCCATCTGTTTATGTCTTCTTCTATTTCTTTTTTGAAAGATGTGTAGTTTTCTGCGTATAGGTCTTTTACCTCCTTAGTTAAGTTTATTCCTAGGTATCTTAATTTTTTTGGTGCTATAGTAAATGGGATTGCTGTTTTAGTCTCTCTTTCTGTAAGTTCTTTGTTGGTATATAGAAATGCCACAGATTTCTTGGTGTTAATTTTGTATCCTGTTACATTGCTGAATTCATTTATCATGTCTAATATTTTTTTGATGTAGTCTTTAGGGTTTTCTATGTACAGTATCATGTCATCTGCAAATAAGGACAGTTTTCCTTCTTTTCCTATTTGGATGCCTTTTATTTCTTTTTCTTGTCTTATAGCATTGGCTAATACTTCCAGCACTGTGTTAAATAGAAGTGGTGAGAGTGGGCATCCCTGTCTTGTTCCTGTTTTTAGGGGGAATGGTTTTAGTTTTTGCCCATTAAGTATGATGTTAGTTGTGGGTTTGTCAGATATCACTTTTATTATGTTAAGGTATGATCCTTCTATTCCTACCTTGATGAGAGTTTTTATTAAGAAAGGGTGTTGGATTTTGTCAAATGCTTTTTCTGCATCTATTGATATGACTATGTGATTTTTATCTCTCAGTTTGTTTATGTGATGTATCACGTTTATTGATTTATGAATATTGTACCATCCTTGCATCCCTGGGATAAATCCTACATGATCATGGTGTATGATCTTTCTGACGTATTGCTGGATTCGACTTGCTAGTATTTTGTTGAGGATTTTGGCATCTATGTTCATGAGAGTATTGGCCTATAATTCTCTTTCATTGTATTATCTTTATCAGGTTTTGGTATTAGAGTGATGCTGACTTCATAGAAGGAGTTTGGAAGTGTTCCTTCCTCTTGAATTTTCTGGAATAGTCTGAGAAGAATGGGTTTTACATCTTCTATGAATGTTTGGTAGAATTCCCCAGTGAAATCTTCTGGCCCTGGGCTTTGTTTGCTGGAAGCTTTTGGTGACTGCTTTAATTTCTTCCTTAGTTGTCAGTGTGTTGAGATTTTTTGAATCTTCCTGTGTGAGTTTTGGAAGGTTGTGTTTTTCTATGAATCTGTCCATTTTCTCCAGGTTGTGAACTTTGTTAGAATAGAGTTGCTCACCGAGACCGGTTTGGCTCAGTGGATAGAGCGTCGGCCCGCGGACTGAAAGGTCCCGGGTTTGATTTCGGTCGGGGGCATGTACCTTGCTTGCGGGCACATCTCCAGTGTGGGGTGTGCAGGAGGCAGCTGATCGATGTCTCTCTCATCGATGTTTCTGACTTTCTATCCCTCTCCCTTCCTCTCTGTGAAAAATCAATAAAATATATTAAAAATAAAAGAATAGAGTTGCTCATAATATTTTTTTAACAATCCTTTGTATTTCTGTGGGATCTGTAGTTATTTCCCCACTCTCATTTCCGATTTTGTTTATTTGGGTTCCCTCTCTTTGCTTCTTGGTGAGCCTGGCTAGATGTTCATCAATCTTGTTTATTCTTTCGAAGAACCAGCTCTTTATTTTGTCAATTTTTTGTATTGTTTTTTTGTTTTGTTTTGTTTTTTGGTCTCTATGTCATTCTTTTCTGCTCTGATCTTTAGTATTTCCTTCCTTCTGCTCACAGTGGGCTTTTCTTGTTGCTCTCTTTCTAATTCTTTGAGTTGGTGAATTAGGTGATTCATTACCATGTTTTCCTGTTTTTTTTGAGGTAGGCCTGTAGAGGTATAAACTTCCCTCTCAACACTCCTTTCATTGTGTCCCATAGAATTTGCATTGTTGTGTTTTTATTGTCATTAATCTCCAGAAAATTTTTAATTTCTTCTTTTATCTGATTCATAACCCAATCATTGTTTAGTAACATGCTATTCAACTTTCAAGTGTTTGAATTTTTTGGACTGTTTTTATTATAGTTTATTTCTAATCTTATGCCATTGTGGTCTGAGAAAATGCTTGATATGATTTTTATCTTTTTGAATTTGGGGAGACTTTTCCTATGGCCCAACATATGGTGTATCTTTGAGAATGTCATATGTGCACTTGAAAAGAATGTGTATTCTGTACCTTTGTGGTGAAATATTCTGAAGATGTCCATTAGGTCCATCTGATCTCATGAGTTATTTAGAATTGCTGTTTCTTTGCTGGTTTTTTTGTTTTTGTTTTTTTTGTCTAGAGGATTTGTCCAGAGATATCAGTGGTATATTAAAATCCCCTACTATGATTGTATTGCTGTCAATCTCTCCCTTGATATCCTCCAGGAGTTTGTTTGTTTTTTAATGTATTTAGGGGCTCCTGAATTAGGTGCTTATATGTTTACCAGAGTTATATATTCTTGATGAATTGCTCCTTTTAGTATTATGTAGTGGCCTTCCTTATCTCTTGTCATAGCCTTTACTTTGAGGTCTATTTTATCAGATATAAGTATCGCTGCCCCAGCTTTTTTCTCATTTCTATTTGCCTGAAAAATATTTTTCCATTCCTTCACTCTCAGTCTGTGTGAATCCTTTTCTCTGAGGTCGGTCTCTTCTAGACAGCAAATGTATGGGTCCTGTTTTCTTAACCATTCAGCTACTCTATGTCTTTTGATTGGTACATTTAACCCATTTACTTTTAATAATATTATTGACAAGTTCATGTTTGTTGTCATAATTTTTCTTAGTGTTTCTTTATTTGTTGTTTTTGTTTTTTGGTGTTTTGTCTTTGTTTTTTGTTTTTTGTTTGTTTGTTTTTGCCTTTCTCTTTCTTCTTTTTACAGCAGTCCCTTTAGAATTTCTTGCATTATTGGCTTGGTAGTGATAAAGTCTCTTAGCCCTTTCTTGTCTGTAAAGCTTCTGATTCCACTGTCAATTTTGATTGATAGCCTTGTTGGTATAGTATTCTTGGGTTCAGACCCTTGTTTTGCATCACTTTATATATTTCATTCCATTCCCTTCTGGCCTGGTGTGTTTCTTTTGAGAAATCAATTGCTATTCTAATAGAAGATCCCTTATAGGGGACTTTCTGTCTCTCTCTGGCTGCCTTTAAGATTCTTGCTTTGTCATTATTGTTCGCCAATTTAATTATGATGTGCCTTGGTGTCTGTTTTTTGGGGTTCAACTTGTTTGGGACTCTTTGTACTTCTTGGACTTTCATATTTTTTTCCTTTCCAATATCAGGGAAATTTTCGGTCATTATTTCTTCAAATACGTTTTCTATTCCTTGTTTTTCTTCCACTCCTTCTGGTATCCCAATTAAGCATATGTTGTTTCATTTTGTTTTGTCCCAAAGCTCCCTCAGGCTCTCTTCTTGTTTTTTTAAGTCTTTTTTTCCGTTGTTACTGTGTTTGTTTTTTCCTACCTTGTCTTCTAATTCGCTGATGCTGTCCTCAGCCTCTTCTAGTCTACTGTTTAGGCCTTCCATTGTGTTCCTTATTGCAGCTATGTTATTTTCATCTCCTCTTGGTTTCATTTCATGTTGGTGACATTCTCATTCAGCTCCTTATAGTTTCTCATTGAGTTGTGTGATATTGTCTTCAATCTGTTTAAACATCTTTAAAACCATTACCCTGAACTCTTTCTCTGAAAGGCTGCTCACTTCAGTGTCATCTAACTCCCTTTCTGGTGATTCTTCTTTTTCTTTCCTTTGGGGATTGCTTTTATGTCTTCCCATGTTTTCTTGTAATGTTTTAATTGTATATCTGATTGTTTTACTGTCCAAGTGCTGCTGAAAACTTGCCTTGGGTGGCAGCCTCAAGGGCGCACTGCAAACCCCGATGACCAAGGAGCTCCACAAACCAGAATGGAGGATACACCACAGACAGGCCAACCAGAACACACAAACACAGGGTCTAGGGTGCCACAGACAGGGCGACCCTGATGGGAAAACACAGGGATTAGGGTGTCAGCAAGCTGGCGCAAAGGCCAGCTTCGGACGTGCATGAAAATGCGTGTTGACTCAGGAGTTCTGCAGGTGGGGATTAACCCCTGACTGGCAAACACAGGGACTAGGGTATCCAGAAACTGGTGCAAAGGCACGCTGCACATTGTGCGCATGGTGGCCGGAGTGATGGCAAGCTGAGACTCCTGTGTGGCTGCAGCCGGGCTGATGTCGCTGGGGAGGGGGAAGTTGCACTCGCTGCTTTGGAGGCGGGAGTCTCAGGGTCCGTGGGAATGCAGGGTCCGTGGGAATGCAGGTCTGTGGGACTCTGGCTGGTGTAGCTGTTGGGTCGCAGGGCAACTCCAATGCCTGTCTAGCTGGTGGTGTTGATGAGTTCCCAACACAAGGCCCTGTTTCCCTTCAAGATGGCGTGGGCTCCGAGCCAGAGTCCCACAGTCCAGGGAATGAAAGCCGTGATGGCAGTTCCTCCTTGTCCAAGAGAGCCTGGACTGCCAGCCCCCACTTCTCCCGTGAGATTCAACTGTCCCTCACTCAATCACACTCCCACCACACACACCCATACACTCTCCTTCTGTCCCCTCACTCACTTCCTCTCCCTCACCTCCGTCCTGCCAGCCGCCATCTTCCTAGGAACTTCTTCTGAACTACTAATTCTTCCAGGTTTTTTCAAGGGGATCTGTGCTTGTTGGGATAAGCCTTCAATGCCAGGAAAGTTAGTTTCCTTCACTTTCACTTCCTGATTTTGCACAGTCTCATGGTCAGTCTTATGTGAGAAATAAGGCCCTTACCAGGTATCTTTTGGGTATACACTCAGATCTGCACATGTGCATTATCTTTTAGATTCTGAGGAAAATTTCCGAGCTATTCAAAACATCCTACGGACCTGTCATTCCCATATTCTTCTTTTACGTTTTTTGAACAGCCTCTCATTTGCCACAACTGCCTAAGGGAATGATAGTGTCAAAATTTTTCACCTGATTTTTTTGAAAGCCCAGGAGATAGGGTTTTCTTAACTGAAAATCTCTAAAGTGATGTTATACTAGTACAAAGACAAACCTTGAGAATGGAGCTTTTCAAGAGATTTTCCAGACATATCAAATAGTGACAATTCTCTGGGGTTGAGCCTTTGGGGAATTCCAAATTACAATGGCTACTAGGCTACTGATTTTATTTTCATTTACTGTGGTTCTGCAGTTGCAGGTTTTCAAGGCTATCATAAATATGGAGACTGGGCAATGGAATTAGAGCAAGTAAAATGTTCTCTGCTGCTATTGAGATTTAACTGTATTTCTGGAATAAATGCTTTTTAGGCTGTTGCAAGCCTTTGATTAATTTCCAGAGCTCTGAAAATTTTTTGCCCATGTTCTCATTGATTTTGTGAAGGACCCTAACACAACCATGCCAGAAGTGTTTCTTCGATGCTGGATATTTTCATTCCTATAAATATCCTACAACTTTGCTGGGAATATAGGTAAGATATTTGGAAACAGAATTATCTTTTACAGCCTTGCTTTTAAATTTTGTTATATGGGACCAGAGACCTGTTTAATCTGGGGCTAATTATTTCTTACTATCAGGGTAAAACCTTTCTCTCCAGTGCCCCATAATTTACAAAGGTTCCAGGCTGGCTAGTAGCAATAAGATATAGTTCAATTTCTGTGTGAACACCAGGTAATGTTCCATTTAAAACTTCAGGTGGTTCTTTCTCCAGCCTTGGATTACCTTGTCATATGCATGTACTGATGTAGATATTTGGATTTCTTTCTGTGAAACTCTCTTGTCCAGTACTCTATCATATCATCTCTAGATTACCTGGTTTCCCTGAATACCCAGCTATATCTCCTTATTCCACAGAATCCCCAGTGTCTACCTCAGTTTCTTCCCCAATACCATGGCCTAAAAATTTTCTCAAGGCAGTAAGCTTTGGAAATCATAAAGTTTTCCACACTTGTTTCCCAATTCTCAGAAACAACTATCCTTCATTAGCTGATGTCCAGTGTCCTGAAAGCAACAGAATAATTTATTTTGTCTCAACTCTAAGTTGTTTCAAGTGTGAGATCAAATTAAGTTTATTCTATTTCATCTTGGCTGGAAGCCAAAATCCATACATAATATACTGTTAATTTTTCTCTGCATCATTAACATTTTCTCTATAATTGTTTTCTACTTTTTTAAGATAGTATCGACTCTCCATCATTTCCTTAATTTCAAACCATCAACAAAACCATAAACCCAGTCTTGGCTTTAACATTTTTGCAAATTTGTGTGGTGTAAGTACTCCCACTGTGGCCAATTTTAAGCTACCAATATATGTAATATTTCTATTATAGCGATACAATAGATGGAAAAAAACTCAAGAACACAAATTACAATAAAATAATTAAAGATGTGATGCTTTAAGTATCATTTTGCTTTAAACATAGTTTATTGAAATTGATACTATTTATATTTTTAATAACTTAAACTAGCTTAAAAATTCCTGAAATTTTGCCCAGCCAGCATGGCTCAGTGGTTGAGCATCAATCTATGAAATAGGAGGTCATGGTTCAATTCCTGGTCAGGACATATGCCCAGGTTGTGAGCTCGATCCCCAGTCTGGAGCATGCAGGAGGAAATGGATCAATGAGTCTCTCTCATCATTGATGTTTCTCTCTCTTTCTCTTTATCCCTTCCTCTCTGAAATCACTATATATATATATATATTCCTAAAATTTTAATAATTAGCTCTCATGAAATACTATGAGCTGTCTGCAGCACACTACTACTTCTATCTTTGGGGATTAGAATCAATGTGGAAGCATCACTAAAAATCAGTATACTTGGAGTGGACTTGCTCCACCTGGGGATATGTATGCATGCTCCCTGCTCACTAAGGGTGTTAGGACACAATGTCAAATACCCAAAGAAAGCATTTGGCCTCTTTTTTCTCTCCAGAACAACAAAAACTATCCTCAAAAATTCTATCACTAAAAATTAATTACTATCAATCTTGAGGTCTTTTGGAGTTCTAAGAATCCTCTTTTAAAATGGCAAGGTATTTCTTGTGAACAGCAATGCTTTCAGCATTTTAATTGCATAAAACTTTTATAGATATTAGGAAACTTAATAAGAACAAGGCCTTTTGTCATTGGCCCATAGGTTCTGTGCTTGCTGGAGGTAGTGGTGGTAGATGTGGGAGAGAAATAAAAATGGGACAGTAGAAATATGCCCTCCAAACTGCCTTTTTCATAAATAGTTTTTCAGAAGCTCAGCTCCAGTGTATTACATTTTGGACAGGGTTTTAAAATACTAAAAGAATTCCATTTTGGCCTGATTACCCACTAGCAGGAAACACCACATGAGCTGCTGACCATTCTATCTTCCCTAAACACTCAAAAGTATTTTTATGTTGGAGGAAAATGAAGAAAAAGAAAGATAACAAGATGCATGCATATAAGTATAACCAATGGACACTGATATGAGGGGGGTTGAGGGCATGAGCAGGGGGGACAATGGGGGCATAAAAACACATATATAATATCTTAATCAATAAAAGAAAAAAGAAAAAAAGTTTAAAAAAGGAATAGGAAGATTTATAGACACACACACACGCACACAAAGACAACAAGATCATACATAAACTTCAAAGGCTTAAAATCCCCTTACAAAATAAAATAAAGTATCCATTTGATACTTTAGCCATGCCAACTATAAAAAGCTAAAGAGGTCATTAGTTCATGTAAGTAGAGAAAAGAAAAAATAGAATGAGAAAAATAAGTAAGAAGAATTAGATATAAACAACCAGATTTGCAATGAAATAGTCATTTCTAAACTTGATTTTAAAATAATATTTTGAAATTGTACTTGGGGGATGTATATTCAGAATTTACAACCTTTTTTTTAACACTTTGAGGAAGAAGAGTACCAGAACTACATCTAACTCCTCTAACAATAATCAGTAATTCCTGTACAAAGCTGTTAGGCCCATTCACAAAGCAGGCTGTGCAAATTCCCAGTCAGCTACACTGAGTTCAAGAGGCAAAACACTACTGACATCGAATCCTAATAAAAAATATGCATCACCCCAAATCACCAAATAAAGACTCTTAAATTGAGTCCAGTGTGTTAGGGTCACCAATGGAGGAATGCAGAAGGCCAAAGTGCATTGTCACAGGAATATAGGACAACAGCACCCAGCAAACAGCTGCAAACCCAGGAACACTGGTCCCCAAGTGGCATGAGCAACCAGATTTGGAGGAGCTGTGTGCCTCTTTATGGAAAGGAGAAAGAACTACATAACCAGACACTCAGAAAACAGAGATCATGGGAAGACAAAAAAACAAACAAACAAAACAGCCTGCATATGAAAAAAGAGCAGGCATCACCAGAAAAAGAAGTAAACGAAATGAAGACAAGAAACCTGTCAGAGAAAGAATTCAGAGAAATGGTCATAAGTGCCAAGGTTCTTTTCCTAGCCTTACAAAGAATTCAGCATTCTGGAGAAAGGAGCTACACATAGATGATTAAAGAGTCCAGAAATGAAAGATAATTTTGAAAGCATTGAGGGTCAGAGGATCTCTATCTAGAGGGAAATAAAGGCTCTTCCTTGTCTAAGGATTCTATGATTTTATTAAACATAATTTTTCCCAAGGCAAGGTGGAAATATACACTTCAAAGGGTAAGGTATCAAAGGGTAGAATACAGAAGGATTATCAGTTTGGGGAATAGCCTACAGCTACTCAGGTGTTTGGTCAACAGTGGGCAATAAAATGCCCTGAGCTGTCTGGAAGTTAACAATCCTATTCAAGTTTTGGGAAAGTGCTGTTTAGCCATTTACAACAGGTAAACTACATGTGTGGCTCAACCCTGTTGAGCTCCGCAAGTCCTAGCAACATTTTGATGAAACTCTTGTAATTATTATATGCTGGAATTGGTTCTCACCACATAAGGTGGATGAAAAGAATGGAAGACAAATTCAACAATATGTATAAGAAACAATAGGAAATGAAGAACCAAGAAGAAATAAAAAATGACATAACTTCTATAAAGAACTCAATAGAAAGCATCAGCGGTAGACTAGAAGAACAGAGGACCACGTTATTGAGCTAGAAAACAAGGTAGGGAAAAATACCAAAACAGAGCAGCTTCTAGAAAGAAAAATTAAAAAGCAAGAGGAGAGCCTAAGAGAATTTTGGGACAAAATGAAATGAAACAACATCTAGTCAGGACTGGTTTGGCTCAGTGGATAGAGCGTCGCCTTGCAGACTGAAAGGTCCCAGGTTCGATTCCTGTTGGGGGCATGTGCCTTGCTTGCAGGCACATCTCCACTGTGGGGTGTGCAGGAGGCGGCTGATCGGTGACTGTCTCTCATCGGTGTTTCTGACTTTCTGTCTCCCTTCCTCTCTATAGAAAATCAATTAAATATATATATTTTTAAAAAGAAACATCTGCATAATAGGGGAGCCAGGAGGAGAAGAAATTGATCAAGGAATAGAAAACCTTTTAGAAGAAATAATGACAGAAAACTTCCCTGATATAGCGAAAAAAAAAAACCCCACACAAATCCAAGAAGCTCACAGAGTCTCAAGCAAAATGAACCCCCAAAACAATGCGAAGGCACATTACAATTAAATTGGTAAAACCAACGACAATGTAAGAATCTTAAAAGTGGCCAGAGAGAGGCAGAAAGTTGCCTACAATGGAACCCCCATCAGACTAGCAACGGATTTCTCAACAGAAATACTTCAGGCCAGAAGGGAATGGAATGAAAAATACAAAGTCATGCAAAGGAAGGGTCTCAATCCAATAATACTATATCCAGCAAGGCTATCAATCAAAATCAAGTCTAAAATCAGGAGCTTCACAGACAAAAAAGAACTCAAGGTGTTTGTGACCAACAAGCAAGCAATGCAAGAAATGCTAAAGAGTCTGCTGTAAAAAGAAGAAATAGGAAGTGAAGAAGGAACACAGGGGTAAAGAATAAAAATGGCAACAAACAAGTACTTATCAATTATAACTTTAAATGTAAATGTATTAAATTCTCCAATCAAAAGACATAGGGTAACTGATTGGATAAAAAAAAAACATGACCTATATATCTGCTGTCTACAGGAAACCTACCTCAGAAAAAAAGATGCACACAGACTGATGATGAAAGGATGGAAAAAAGATTTTTGGGCAAATGGAAATGAAAAAAAAAGCTGGCGTAGCAATACTTATATCTGACCAATTAGATCCCAAAATGAAGGACATAACAAGAGATAAGGAAGGCCACTTCATAATACTAAAGGGAATAATCCAACAAGAAGAAATAACTCTAGTAAACATATACGCATCCAATACAGGAGCACACAAATACATAAAAATAAACTTCTGGAAAAAATCAAGGGAGAGATTGACAGCAAGACAATCATAATAGGGAACTTTAATACCCCACTATCACCATTGGACAAATCCTCTAAACAAAAAGTCAGCAAAGAAATATCAATCCTAAATGACTCACTAGACCAGATGGAATTAATTGATATCTTCAGAACATTTCACCCCAAAGCCACAGAATATACATCCTTCTCAAGTGCACATGGGTCATTTTCAAAGATAATATATTAGGTCTCTTCAAATTCAAGAAGATAGAAATCCTATCAAGCATCTTCTCAGATCATAGTAGCATAAAATTGGAATTCAACTACAATAAAAACAATCCAAAAATATCAAACACATGGAGACTGAATAGCATGCTATTAATGAATGGGTTACCAGAAAGATCAAAGGAGAAATAAAAAACATCATGGTAACAAATGACAATGAAAACAGAACAATCCAAAATCTACGGGACACAGCGTAGAGAGGATCCAAATAAACAAAATCAGAAATGAAAGAGAAGAATAACAACAACCCCTCCACCCCCAGAAATACAAAGGATGGTTAAAACGTTACTATCAACAGCTCTACTACAACAAATTGGACAACCTGTAGGAAATAGACATATTCCTAGAAAAATATAACCTTCCAAAACTCAGTCAGGAAAATTCTAAACATCTCAATAGGCCAATAACTATGGAAGAAATTGAAGCAGTCATCACAAACCTTTCAGCAAACAAAAGCCTGGGGCCAGATGGTTTCACAGGGGATTTTTACCAAACATTCAAGGAAGAACTAAAACCTATCCTCCTCAGACTATTCCAAAAAATTCAAGAGGAAGGAACACTTCCAAGCTTCTTCTATGAAGCCACCATCACCCTAATATCAAAACCAAATAAGGACAACACAATGAAAGAGAATTACAGGCCAATATCCCTCATGAACATAGATGCCAAAACCTCAACAAAATTCTAGCAAATCGGATCCAGTAGTAATAGAAAAACATGCCAAAAGAGGGTAACAAAAATGGAGTTTTCATCTCACAAAACTGAAAGTCTAGAGATTGATCAGCTCTCAGATTGATTAATTCAGTGCTTCAAAGATGTCATCAAAGACCCAATTTATGCCATCCTCAGAATGTAGCCTCTATCTTTAGGTTGGCTATCCTCAAAATCTCAAGGTGGCTATCAAAGTCTTTGTTATCACATGCAAATTATAACATTCATAGACACAAAGAAAAATACTTCTTTTTTATACCTCTTTTTAAGACCATACAAGGTAAAGAAGGACAGGTATGAACAGGCAAAGGAAGATAAAGATCAGATGCACTGAAAAGAGGAAAAAACTATAGTATATATGCAATTTCACTTTTTATAAAACTAATGGCAACTACACACAGAAATTCCTCAAACAAGGCACAGATCCAGAGACACACAAGCATCCATCAGACCATCAAACCTCAGAAGAAAGATAGGGGAGGGGAGGGGTAAGGAGGAGAGATCAACCAAAGGAATTGTATGCATGCATATAAGCCTAACCAATGGACACAGACACCAGGGAGGTAAGAGCATGAGTGGGTGGTTGGGGGGCAATAGAGGGACAAGAACACATATGTAATACTTTAATCAATAAAGAAAAAAAGAAGAAGAAACGGAGAAAAGATATATTGAATACCACCAAACAAAAACAACAGATAGAAGCATAAAAATAAGAACCAATAGAGGCACAGAGTTACAAAAAAAAACAAAATATAAAATGGCTATAGGAAATCCTCATACATCAATAATTACCCTAAATGTAAATGGCTTAAATTCACCAGCAAATAGGCATAGAGTAGAAGAGTAGATCAAAAATTTAACCCACCGAAACCGGTTTGGCTCAGTGGATAGAGCGTCGGCCTGCAGACTGAAGGGTCCTAGGTTCAATTCTGGTCCAGGGCTTGTACCTTGGTTGCAAGCACATTCCCCAGTAGGGTGTGTGCAGGAGGCAACTGATCGGTGTTTCTCTATCATCGATGTTTCTAACTCTCTATCACTTTCCCTTCATCTCTGTAAAAAATCAATAAAATATATTAAAAAATAAAAATAAAAAAATAAAACCCAACCATATGCTGCCTATAAAAGACACATCTAAAGAGCAGAGACAAAGGTATATTCAAAGTCAAAGGGTGAAAAATAAAATAGAATACAATAAAATAAAATATAAAAAAGTCAAAGGGTGGAAAATGATTCTCCAAGCAAATAACATTCACAAAAAAACAGGTATAGGCATACTTTTATATGACAAAATAGACCTCAAGGTAATAAAGATAATGAGAGACAAAGATGGACACTTTATAATGATAAAAGGGACACTACATCAAAAAAACATAACACTTCGCCAAAACCGGTTTGGCTCCAGTGGATAGAGCGTAGGTCTGCGGACTGAAGGATCCCAAGTTCAATTCTGGTCAAGGGCATATGCCTTGGTTGCAGGTACATCCCCAGTAGGAGGTGTGTAGGAGGCAACTGATCAATGTTTCTCTCTCATCAATGTTTCTAACTCTCTGTCCCTCTCCCTTCATCCCTGTAAAAAATCAATAAAAGTATATTTAAAAAACACAAAATAATAGGTGCTTATTAAAAAAAACACACATAACACTTCTTGATATATATGCGCCCAACCAGGGAGCACCAAAATATATCAAACAGTTACTTATAGAACTAAAGGGAGCAACAGATCAAAACACAATTATAGTTGGAAACCTTAATACTCTATTGACAGCTCTAGACAGATCAACCAAACAAAAAATCAATAAAGAACTAGCAACCTTAAATGAAACACTAAACACAATGGATATAATCGACACTTACAGAACATTCATCCCAGAACATCAAATTATGCATTGTTCTCCAGTGCACATAGAACATTCTCAAGGAGAGACCATATGTTGGATCACAGAACTAGCATCAACAAATTCAAAAAGATTGAAATTATTCCAAGTGTATTTTCTGACCACAATGCCATGAAATTAGAAATCATCTGCAAAAAAAAGTTTAAAAAAAACACCCTACAAATACATGGAGATTAAACAACATACTGATAAAAATGACTGGGTCAAAGATGAAATAAAAGATGAGATCAAAAGATATAGAGAGACAAAGTAGAATGATAACACAACATATCAAAACCTCTGGGATGCAGAGAAAGCTGTATTAAGAGGGAAGTTTATATCACTACAGGCCTATCTCAAGAAACAAAGGAAATTCCAAGTAAATAAACTAACATCACACCTAGAAAGACTAGAAAAAGAAGAATAAAAGCAACCCAAAGTTAGCAGAAAAAAAGAAAATAATAAAAATCAGAACACAATTAAATGAAATAGAGGACAAAAAAGACTATACAAAAAAATCAATAAAACAAAGAGCTGGTTCTTTGAAAAGATTAGTAAAATTGGCAAACCCCTGGCTAGCTTCACTAAGAAAAAAAGGTAAAAGACCCATATTAACAAAATCAGAAATGAGAAAGGAGAAATCACCACAGACATCACAGATAAACAAAGGATCATACTAGATTTTGAAAGCCTTTATGCCACCAAATCCATTAACAAGAAGAAATGGATAAGTTCCTAGAAATATATAACCTTCCCAGATTAAATCATGAAGAAATTGAAAATCTAAATAAACCAATCAGCAGTGAGGAAATTGAAACAACCATCAAAAACCTCCTACCCCCAAAAAAACAGAAGTCCAGGACCAGATAGCTTCACCAGCGAATTCTACCAAATGTTCAAGGTCAAATAAAAGCCTATTCTTTTCAAACTCCTCCAAAAAATTGAAGGAAGAAGAGGCAATACTTCCAACGCATCCTATGAAGCCAATATAACCCTGATATCAAAATCTAGCAAAGATAACACACACAAAAAAAAAGAAAACTACAAACCAATATCCTTGATGAATACATACTCAAAAATCCTAACCAAAATGCTATCTAATCGAATACATAAGTACATCACAATCAAGTGGGATTCATTCCAGGGTTAAAAGGATGGGTCAGCATTCACAAATCAATCAACATAATACATCACATTAACAAAAGAGAGGATAAAAATCATATGATCTTGTCAATAGAAGCAGAAAAAAGATTTGATAACATACATTTTAATTTATGATTAAGACTCTCAATAAAAAAAAGAATAGAAGGAAAGTACCTCAACTCAATAAAGGACACATATGATAAACTGTTAGCCAATATCACACTAAATGGTAAAAAACTGAAAGCTTTTCCCCTAAGATCAGGAATAAGACAATGATGTCCATTCTCACCACTCCTATTCAATATTAGAAGCCTGGTGCATGAAATTCTTGCAAGAGTAGGCTTTCCTTCCCCTGGCTGCTGGCACTGACTTCCCTCTAGCACCCAGGACCCAGGCTTCCTTCATAGCCCTGGTCTGGAAGGACATCTGGTCTAATTAGCATATTACACTTTTATTATTATAGATACTACTGGAAATCCTAACCAGAGAAATAAATCAAGAGAAACAAATAAAAAGCATCAAAATAGGGAAGGGAGAAGTCAAACTGTCACTTTTTGTAGATGACATGATGCTATATATAGAAAAATCTAAAGACTACCAAAAAACTACTGGAAACAATAAACAAATACAGTCAAACTGCAGGAT
Organism: Lasiurus cinereus; assembly: GCA_011751065.1. NCBI lineage: Eukaryota > Metazoa > Chordata > Mammalia > Chiroptera > Vespertilionidae > Lasiurus > Lasiurus cinereus. The sequence continues at coordinate 5,614,099 of JAAGEH010000031.1, forward strand.
ATAAAGTGCAAAAATCCATTGCCTTCCTGTATATCAACAACAAAACTTCAGAAAGAAATGGAGAACAATTTCTTTTGCAATACATAGCAACCAAAAGAATGCCAGTAAAATACCTAGGAATAAACTTAACAAAGAATGGAAGACGTATATACTGAAAATTGCAAAATATTTTTCAAACAGATTGAAAAAGACACAATGAAATGGAAAAATATCCCGTGTTCATGGATTGGAAGAATCAACATAGTTAAAATGGCCATTTTACCCAAAGCAATATACAGATTTAATGCAACCCCCATCAAAATCCCAATGTCATTTTTTAAAGAAATACAGTAAAATGAGAAATCATTAGATTTGTTTGAAACCACAGAAGACTCAGAATAGTCAAAGAAATCCTGAAAAAAGAACAATACTGGAGTTATCATGCCACCTGACTTCAAAATATACTACAAAGCTATAATAATCAAAACAACATGGTATCGACAGAGAAACAGATACACAGATCAATGGAACAGAATAGACAGCCCAGCTATAAAACCAAATGTATAAACAGATAGTTTTTGACAAAGGAGCCAGAAATGCACATTGGAGTAAAGATAGTCTCTTCAATAAATTGTCCTGGAAAAACTGGAAAGCCACATCGAAATGAATGAGACTGTATTGCAGTTTGTCCCCATGTACAAATATTAATTCAAAATGGATCAAAGACTTAAACATATGACCCAAAACTATAAGTCACATAAAATATATATATATAGGTACCAAACTTATGGACCTGGCTGGTAGAGAACATTTTATGGACTTGATCCCAAAGGCAAGGGAGGTAAAGACAAAAATAAATGAATGAGACTAGTATATCAAACTGAAGACCTTCTACACAGAAAAAGAAATGGACAACAAAACGTAAAGGCAACCAACCAGATGAGAGATGATATTTGTAAACAGTAGCTACTCCACCAAAGGCTTAATTTTCAAAATATATAAAGAACTCATAAAACTGAACAACAAAGAAAGCAATCAAAAAGTGGGAAGAGGACCTGAAAGTACATCTTTCCCAAGAAGCCACACAAACAGCCGATAGATATAAGAAAAGTTCAAACTCACTGACAACCAGAGAAATGCAAATTAAAACTACAATGAGATACCACTTTACACCAGTGAGAGTGTCCATTATCAACAAGACAAGCAACAACAAGAGATGTAGAAGTTGTGGGGAAAAAAAGGAACTCTCATCCACTGCTGGTGAGAATGTAAACTGGTACAACCACTATGAAAAGCAGTGTGATACATCTACACAATGGAATACTATGCTGTGGTAGAAGAAAAGAAGAAGAAGGAGAAGGAGAAGGAGAAGGAGAAGGAGAAGGAGAAGGAGAAGGAGAAGAAGGAGAAGGAGAAGGAGAAGGAGAAGGAGGAGAAGGAGAAGGAGAAGGAGAAGGAGAAGGAGAAGGAGAAGAAGGAGGAGGAGGAGGAGTTCTTACCATTTGCAACAGCATGGATGGAACTGGAGAGCATTATGCTAAGTGAAATAAGCCAGTCAGAGAAAGATAAATATCACATGATCTCACTCATTTATGTAATATAATGAACAACATAAACTGATGAACAAAAACAAATCCAGAGACAGAGAAGCATTGATCAGACCATCTAACCTCAGAGGAAAGGTAGGGGAGGGTGGGGGAAAAGGGGAGAGATCAACCAAAGGACTTGTATGCATGCATATAAGCTTAACCAATGTATACAGATACCAGAAAGGGTGAGGGCATCATTTGGGGCGGGGGGCAATAAGGACACATATGTAATTCCTTAATAAAGAAAAATAATTTAAAAAGAAAAGAAGTGCACTAACAAAAACCACGCTAGTGGGTCTCAGGTTCCACTCTGCCCAGGGGAGCCAGATTGAAACTAGAGATTTGGACATGTGGAATCCAGATTCCAGACTCTGAGCTGGGCAGTGAGCAGTAATGATTTCTGCTTTCTGACGTGCCAGATACCCTGAGCAATTAGCACACAGGCTGCCCAGCAAGCAAAGGCTCCAAGTCTCAGAAATGTGCTGGACCAAACCCTACTCCAATCGCACCAGCCTGTCTGTTTGAATCACTGTTGTGAGTTTGCATCAGAATAAAGGCTGTGTTGGAAACTAAAACAAACAAAAAAGAAAGCAGTCTGGCAATTCCTCAAAAAATGAAAAATAAAGCTACCATACGACCCAACAATCCCACTCCTGGGTATATACGAAAAAAACTCGAAATCATTTATACACAAAGATATATGCACCCTTAGGTTCATTGCAACATTATTCACAGTGGCCAAGAGTCTGAAACAGCTGAAGTGCCCTACAATAGAGAACTGGATAAAAAATATGTGATATAAATACACAATGGAGTACTACATGGCCATAAGAAAGGATGAAATGCAGAATTTACAGCAATATGAATGGACCTTGATAACATTATGCAAAGTGAAATAAGTCAAACAGAAAAAGCTAAGAACTATATGATTTCACCTATATGTGAAATATAAAACTGAAACATATGAACCCAAATAGCAGTGTGGTGGTTGCCAGAGGGAGGGGGGTGGAAGAAAAAAGGGATCCTAATATGAGGTGACAGGAGAAGATTTGACTTTGGGTGGTGGGCACATGGTCCTATACACAAATTTTATAAATTAGTAATCCACACACGGAACCTATGTGTTCATGCTGACTAATGTCACCCCAATACAATTAAAAAGAATTTAAAATAAACAAGAAACAGAACAAACATACATATAAATAAATAAATAAATAAATAAATAAATAAATAAATAAATAAAAGGAGCTGGTAAGAAATCCTGGACATTTTTCCTGACTAATAGGACCAAAACAGGAAATGAAATTGCTATGATTATAAAAAGTGAAAATGTTTAGAATATTAAAGGATGTTTATTTAGGACTTTATAAAAGCATTGAAATTTATAAAAGTTGTAAAATGCTAATCTTAATTTTATATCTTTCAGAGAGAGGGAATATAAATGAAAATGTAAAAAATCACTAGCAAAGAAAATCTGGGAACATTGATTCCCTAACTATTTTTCTAAGGGTTTTATACATTTTCTATTTAAACACACCACACACACACACACCTTTTATTTAAAACATTTTCACTTTTAATATTGCAAGTATAACTGTTTAACAATCTTTCTGAATCATTTAAGCTTATATTTTCCTTACAAACGGGTATTTCTTGAGCTCACGAAGATATTTTTTTTAATTTTATTGTTGAAAATAAAAGGAAGAAATCTTTCCCATAATTCCTTCAGCATATCTCATTGTCCAGTATTACATCAAATGCTGAAATCTAGGTCAATTATTGGCCAAATAAATGGAATTTCCAATATTAACTTAGACTAATTAATACTCTCCATGAGGTAGAAGGAGCTTCTTGTCTATGAACAAGGCTGTATGGGGTGGGGGAGGTTAAACATTCAATCAAAAGTGGAGCTCAACCAACAGAGCATTTCACCATTGCTATCTACACCACTATTTTATGTAGTAATTCAATACTATATGTCTATTGAGAATCTATTATGTGCTAGGTTCTGGGTATAGAGTAGTAACTATGGCAGATAAGGTCATTGCTATTATGGTATTTACATTTTGGTTGGAAAGCTGTATATTAAAACCATAAATAAAAATATGATCATTTCAAACAGTGATAAGTTATTGAAGAAAATCAAGTAAGGGTAATGAGACAGAAGGTGAGGGACTTGCAGTGCTATAAGAGGTGGTCTTGGAAGCATTACTCAGGAGATGACAATTGATCTCAAACATACATGATAAGAAAGAAACAATGAAAATCCAGTGGAACCGGATTATAGAGACTGAACTACATGTGCAGGTGTCTCAAAGTAGTCACATGCTTGAGAGGTTTGAAGAATAGAAAGTCAATGTTCTCTTAAAATACATTGTATTTTATAAACCCACACCTGAGCACATCCTGTGTCCATCATCTAGAAAGATCATTGCTACATTGCTGTCTCTCAAACTCCAATCAACCCTCCTAAACATAGCTCAAATATTACATGGTCTTAAATTACCTCCCCAGGTAAAGTAGGAACACTTTGTGTCCTTACTATATATCAGAATATTTATCTCACATTAGTACATTTAACTTATTTTTTTGCCTTTCCCTCTAGACTTAGAGTTGCTTCAAGGCAAGGGCTATGTCTCACTTAAATTTGTATTTCCCACTATCAAGTATTCTGGCCCTGACAAATGGTAGGTATATAACAAGTATTAGTTGAATTGAAACCTATAGCTACTAGTCTTAGCACTATTATAGGCATTATGGAGCATACAAAATAACCTATCTGCATTGAAACAGTTAAGAAGGTAGTCTCTGGTGTCAGAAGCTTGGCTCTTGTCCCATTTTCACTACCTATAGCTGTGTGAACTTAAGCCATTTTCTTAACCTCTCTGTGCCTCAGGTTTCTTATCTGTGAAGTTAGAGATAATAATGGTAACTGTCTTTAAAAAGTGAGAAATAATTTTAAAAATGTATGTGAAGCTTTTAGCACACACATATCTGGCACATGATATGTTCTTAGTGTTAATTTATTACCTATAAATTAATAAAATTATTAGATTAATAAGATTTATACACTTTTTAAAAAATATTACAAATACAACACTATGCAGGATGGTTCAAAGTGTATTCTGAAAGAGAATGTTATGTTATTTTGATCTCAAAAAAGCACTACTGAATGAATAAAAGAAAAAAAAGCAACAGTATAATATGTGCTTGTGTGACCATTCTAGAGACCTGGGTTCATTTCTGAGCATCATACTTTTTTAATATATATTTTTATTGATTTCAGAGAGGAAGGGAGAGAGAGAGAGAGAGAGAGAGAGAGAGAGAGAGAGAGAGAGAGAGAAAACCATCAATGATGAGAAAGAATAATTGATCAGCAGCCTCCTGCATGTCACACACTGAAGATTGAGCCTACAACCCTGACATGTGCCCTAACCAGAAATAGAACTATGACCTCCCATGAACTATGCTCAACCACTGAGCCATGCTAGCCAGGCTGAGAATCATACTATTCTCATTCTCATCTTTTCCATGGAGACATTTGTCTTCAGTTACCCACACAGCTGTGGGCACAGATTTTCCTGTAGCAGTAATGGTTAGCCCAGCACCACCAGTGACACTATCTGAAAAGATATTCAGTCTTTTTTTTCCATGGTAGCCTTTTAAGTGGCAAATGGGCAGCAAATGTTTAAGATAATTTTTTAGATGGGAAAATCGAGGTTATGGAATTTTAGCTCAACTCTAATCCCTATATCTTATTATACCACTGTTTCCCAACTAGTCCATGATCAATAATCACCTTTGTTCTTGCACTCTTCAGTGCCTGGACTACTCTCACATTTTTACATTTAATTTATTCTCCAAGGACTGCCTTAATAGTTACATTCTCCATGAAATCACTCAGATATACAGACCTCATTGAGCCCTTTCTGAAATTTCAAAGCTTCAAATCATTAACACATAATTTATCACTTCATTCCACAACCTTGCCAACACTCCTCAGCTCATTAAATATTCATTTGTTAAACACCATCATGTTTGAGACTATGTGTGGATATGGAGAAGAAAGGAAACAAAGTATTCTTAACCTACTGGCAAGAAGACAAACATGCAGTTGGGTGATGTTGGAGAATTGTGATTCAAATGTCAATGGAGAATTCAGAGGAAGATTGGCTAACCTGAGCATATTGGGGGCAAGCTTCACAGAGAAGGGGAGCCATGAGCAAGGTGCTAGAGATGGATTTTGTTGGATGAGGTCATGTGCAAAGATATGGTCATAAAATGACAACTCAGAGAACATGGCCCAGTATGGCTAGAACTTAGGGTGGGTTGGAGTAAGATGAGAGAATATCATGGAAAGTTTACTAATTTTTCATCAAATATATATCAAGCATTCATGGCATGCCAGGAATTAGCAAGGTGCAGGTGCTGAAAAATCAGGACAGATGCAATTTCTGCACTTGAACTTTAAGAATAATTGAAAAGAGCAGGTAATTTCCCAGTAAAAAAAGAAATATATAACTACAGATTGTAATAAACATTAAGAATGAAGAGAAAAGGATGGTGACCAGCTGGAAGGTAGGAAGGGAGAGTGTGTGAGAGATTGGGGGATCAATAGAGGTGTGTGTGGACATGTATGGTTGTATGTGTGAGTGAAATAGGGACAGTTAGACCCTGCAATTCTTCCAGGGGGCTGCCAATCCGGGCAGTGTTAGACAGCAAAATCCCACTGCCACTGCAAACACTTCAGGGAGGACACTGACGGCACAGAGACCACGCCATTTTGAAGAACAGAACTGCTTGAGACTAGAATCCTAGCCTCACCAACACCCAGTCTGGTCTCAGAAGCAAACCAGGACCCTACAGCCCCTTGGTAGAAGACCTGCCACTACAGCTGCAGACTCAGGGACAGCAGATTTCTGTGAGTCACAAAGCCAATCCCTCACCCCCGCCACTCCCTCAGCAGCAACATAGAAACTACCAGGCCCCATCCAGGCAATAAGGCTTACTGCACACAAAAAGCAGTGGTAACTCTGCCTGACTTTGATACTTGGTGTCGGATGTGGGAAGTTTGTTTCCCACAACTAGGATCACACCCAGGCAGGGAGACTAAGCTAAATTTAAGCCTATCTGTTTATCCCTAGGGAGTTAATTTTCTGTGACCAGCATCCACATCCACACAGGGCAGGGAGACTGAGCTGAATTTGAGCCTACTGCTCATCCCTAGGAAGGTATTTTTTTTTTTGTGACCAGATCCCATGCCCATGCATGGATAAGAAAGCCCAGTTCATAATACTAAAGGGATCTGTAAAACAATAGGATATAACCCTGATAAACATATGTTCACCCAATGCAGGAACACCCAAATACATAAAATATCTCCAAGAGAGAGATCAACAACAATACAATCATCATACACTATGGACATCACTGGATAAATCCTCTAAGAAACAGCAATGCTAAATGATTCACTAGATCAGATGGACTTAATTGACATCTACAGAATATTTCTCCCCAAAGCCATAGAATATACATTCTTCTCAAGTGCACATGAAATATTTTCAAAAATAGACCACATATTGGGTCACAAGCAAAGTTTCCCCAAATTCAAGAATATTGAAATCATACCAAGCATCTTTTTTGACCACAATGGCATAATATTAGAAAAAAAACTGCAATAAAAACAATCCAAAACACTCAAAAACTTGGAAACTGAATAGCATGTTATTAAATATTGATCAGGTTACCAATGAGATCAAAGAAGAAATTAAAAACATTCTGTAAACTTATGACAATAAAAACTCAACAATCCAAAACCTATGTGACACAATGAAAGCAGTCTTGAGAGAGAAGTTTATAGCTCTACAGGCCTACCTCAAAAAAAAACAAGAAAAATTGTTGATAAATCATCTAACCCTACAACTCAAAGAATTAGAGAGCAACAAGAGAAGCCAAGAGTGAGCAGAATGAAAGACATAATAAATATTAAAGCAGAAGTAAATGATATAGAAACCAAAAAAATAAATAAATACAGAAGATCAATGAAACCAAGAGCTGGTTCTTTGAAAGAATAAATGAGATTGATGAACTACTAGCCAGGCTCACCAAGAAGCAAAGAAAGAGGACTCAAATAAACAAAATGAGCAATGATAGAAGTGAAATAACAAGAGACCCCACCGAAATGCAAAGCATTATTAAAATATATTATGAACAAGTCTATTCCAACAACTTAGACAACCTGGAGAAAATGGTATATTCTTAGAAAAATACAACCTTCCAACACTCAATCAGGAAGAATCTAAAGATCTCAATAAGCCAATATCTATGGAAGAAATTGAAGCAGTCATCAAAAAGCTTCCAGAGAACAAAAGCCCAGGGCCAGATGGCTTCACAGGAGAGTTATACCAAATGTTCAAGGAAGAACTAAAACATGTCCTCTGACTATTCCACAAAATTCAAGAGGAAGGAACACTTCCAAACTCATTCCATGAAGCCAGCATCACCCTCATAGTACAACCAGATAAAGATAATACAATGAAAGAGAATTACAGGCCAATATCCCTCATGAACATGGATGCCAAAATCCTCAACAAAATTCTAGCAAATTGGATGCAGCAGTACATCAGAAAGATCATAAACCATGACCAAGCAGGATTTACATCAGGGATGCAAGGATCATACAATATCTGCAAATCAATAAATGTGATCCATCACATAAACAAATTGAGGGAGAAAAATCACATGGTCATATCAATTGATGCAGAAAAAGCATTTGACAAAATCCAACACCCTTTCTTGATAAAACTCTCAGCAAAGTGGGAATAGAAGGATCATGCCTCAACATCATAAAAGCCATATATGATAAACCCACAGCTAAGATCATACTCAATTGGCAAAAACTAAAACCATTTCCCCTAAGAACAGGAACAAGACAGGGATGCTCACTCTCCAAACGTCATCGGGAATCAAAAAAAGACCCCAAATAGCTGCAGTAATCCTAAGAAAGAACAAAGTAGGTAGGATCTCAATACCAGATTTCAAGCTGTATTACAAAGCCACTGTTCTCAAAACAGCCTGGTACAGGCACAAGAACAGACATATAGATCAATGTATTAGAATAAAGAACCAAGAAATCGACTCAAACCACTATGTCCAATTAATATTTGACAAAGGAGGCATGAACATACAATGGAGTCAAGACAGTCTCTTCAGTAAAGGGTGTTGGGAAAATTGGACAGATACATGCAAAAAAATGAAACTAGTCCAACTTACACCATACACAAAAATAAACTAAAATATGGATAATGGACTTAAACATAAGATGGGAAACCATAAAAATAGTAGAGGAATCCACAGGCATAGAAATCTCAGACATATGCCAAAGGAACTTCTTTACTGATACTGCTCATAGGGCAATGGAAACTAAAGAGAAAATAAACAAATGGGACTATATCAAAATAAAAAGCTTTTGCACAGTAAAAGAAACCATCAACAAAACAACAAGAAAGACTACTACATGGGAGAACATATTGCCCATGTTATCACTGATAAAGGTTTAATCTCCAACATATACAGGAAACTCATACAACTCAACAAAAGGAAGATAAACAATCCAATCACAAAATGGACAACAAACCTAAGTAGAAACTTTTTGAAAGAAGACAGAAAGAAGGCTAAGAGACATTTGAAAACATGCTCAAAGTCACAATCATCAGAGAGATGCAAATCCAAACAACAATGCAATATCATCCCAACCTGTCAGAATGGCTATTATCAACATATCAACAAATGACAAGTGCTGGCAAGGATGCGGAGAAAAAGGAACCCTCGTGTACTGCTTGTGGGAATGCAGATTGGTGCAGACACTGTGGAGAACAGTATGGAGATTCCTCAAAAACTAAAAATGGAAATCCTATTTGACCCAGTAATACCACTTCTAGGAATATATCCCAAGACGCTAGAAACATCAATCAGAAAGGATATATGCACCCGTATATTCATAGCAGCACAATTTACCATACCTGAGATTTGGAAACAGCCTAAGTGCCTATCAGCAAATGAGTGGATTAAAAAACTGTGGTACATCTACACAATGGAACACTACACTTTTATAAAAAAGAAGGAGTTCTTACCATTTGCAACAGCATGGATGGTACTGGAGAGCATTATTCTTAATGAAATAAGTCAGTCAGAGAAGGATAAATATCACATGATCTCACTTATCTCTGGGATATAATGAACAATATAAACTAAGGATCAAAAACAGATCCAGAGACAGGGAAGCATTGATCAGACTGTCAAACCTCAGAGGGAAGATAGGGAAGAGTGGTGGCTAACGGGGAGAGATCAACCAAAGGGCTTGTATACATCAAATAACTCATGGACACAAACACCAGTAGGGTGAGGGCATGAGTGGGGAGGTGGTTAGAAAGGTAATAGGGGGATGAGGACAAATATGTACTACCTTAACCAATAAAGAAATTAAAATGCAAAAAAAATAATGAAGAGAAAAAAATGCAACGAAGAAATGAATATGAAGGAAATACTTTATAAAAGGTAGTTAGTGGGGATTGCTATGAAGAGGTGACATGTTGTTGAGGTGAAAAGATGAAAAGAGCTGAAGAAGTGTTGCAAGTGCTGATCAAAGATCTTGGGGGTCAGGGAACTTGGCATGTTGGAAAAATTGAAAGAAGCTCCACAGGCTGAAAATAGTCATGAGGATATAAACTAGAGCACAGGGAACATAGTCAATAATATTGTAATAATAACTATATATGATGTCAGATGGGTTCCAGATTTATTGAGGTGATTATTTTGTAAGTTATATAAATGCAGAACCACTCTGTTGTATACTTGAAAGCCATATAATATTGTATGACAACTGTAATTTAAAAATAAAATAATAAAAATAGTGGATGAGGGTGAGAAAATGGCTTAATATGAAGTTGGAGAAGCAAACCCAAGCCAAGACCTAGTAGACCTCAACAGGAATTATTGATTTTATAACAAGAACAGCAAGAAATCAACCGAGATAGAGTAAAATGGAATCAAGTTTGTGTTTCATGGGATAACTTGTGGATAGTGTGGTAGACAATCTGGAGGAGAGAAAATGAAGTCAGAATGATCAATTCTAAGGCTGTGAAATGGTCCAGGTGAAATATAATGAAGGCAAGGATTGGTTCTTTCATATCCTCCAAAGGTGACTAGCCTATTGATAGGCACATGGAAGGCTTCTGCCATGTTCATATTGACTGGATAAATAAATATAAACTGAATTGTATTACTGAATCTCTTTCCAGGAGATCACAGTGTCTCTTCTTCCTCTTCCTTTTGTTTATAATGGAGACAGGGAGACAATCTACAATTAGTATTATTGAAGTCATTTGCTGTTTAATGGCAAATGCTTACTCTAAGCACCACTTTCCTTTAGTCACTTGAAAGTATTACAGGAAAATATCAGTATTTCTCAAGATAGCCAAACAGTACCCTACCCTCCTGAGATTTTTATGCAGAAACTAAATTGTTATTTAGGCCTATTCAGGGCAAGAGGTAACACTCCATCTTCAAATACTAACTTCCCAGAAGATCACAAGCACATGAAATGCAAATGCCACTTAATATAATTATATGTTTTTCCCTCTGCCTAAACAGGGATGTAATTACCTGGAAAAGTAAGGCAAATGTTTAAGGAAGCTTCATGTCTTCATCTCTCTTACATCAAGATGAGACAAGAGTCCCTTTATCATATTTCTACTTCTTTTTGATGCCAAAACAGTTTGGTAATGAAAGCCATGCAAATAACTTTGGTAAAACACAGCTTCCAGAGAATACTAGAGATACCAGGGATAGGAGAGAAAGAAGCCAATCACCTAATGCAGTAGTTGGCAAACTTCGGCTCTTTGGCCCCTTGAGGGTGGCTCTTCCACAAAATACCATGTGCAGACATGCACATACAGTGCAAATGAAACTTTGTGGCCCATGTGCAGAAGTCAGTTTTTGGCCCTCAAAAGAAATGTCCTGCTGTAATTTCACAGTCAATTGTTGTACTGTTGATATTTGGCTCTGTTGACTAATGAATTTGCCAACCACTAACCTAATGGATCTGAGCCTCTTTTCTACCCTTGGGAGGATAGCCATTTCTACCTCACAGGGCTAACACAAGAAGTCAATGACAAAGGTTCATGAATTTTATCTGTGAACTACAAGGCAGAAACTCTATACTGTGATTCATTTTATGCAATTGAAGGAAAAGACTTTCATGTTTTATCAGAAAGTTAAACACATTGCAGGAACTCAATAATAGGTTTTACTTTAAATTAAATTCTATGAAAATCTTGCGTTAGATGTGGTGCATCTAAAACAGACCATTCACTTCTCAGATTTGAATCACACTTTCAGATCTATCAGTTCCTTGGTTTGGAATAGTGGAGGAAAAAAATCATGAATTAACAGAGAGTGTCTGTGCTTATTTTTTTGCAGCTAGTAGCCTTTGGCCTATTGGAGCCAGTACCCTTCTCCCAGGTGAACAGCAGCAAGAAACAGAATTTCAGTTAGCACTAAAACAGAGTTGCAATCCAGGAGCTGCATCTGGGACAACTGCAAATGCAATCCTGAAAATAAGCACAAGCCCATAGGCCCAGAGCCCAAAGAAATTGGCCAATGATGAACTCCAACTTTGTTTCACCAAACAGAAGTATTATCATGAATATTTTCAGGAGCAGAAGAGAAGGAACTAGCTTGTCGCATGTCTCAGGAGGTTTACCCTGAGCCAGCTGCTTTTATAATGCATTACCTTATTTAACTCTCACAATAGCTTTATGAGGTAGAAATTATTCTTTAACACAGAGCCTGGTACACAATGATAACTGCTATATATGTTATTGATATTGATAAACTTAATAATAATAAACTGAAACACAGAGGGCTTGGCTTGAGTAACTTATCCACGGTCACAGAGCTGGTAAAGTCAGGATTTGAGCCCAGGTATTTCTGACCCCAAAACCTGGGCTTTTTCTGATATACTCCTTTTCAAGAAGCAAAAGATTGTGACATTAAAATAGTTTGGGATTCACCAGCAGATGAGTGGTAAAAAAGCTGTGGTATATTTATACAATGGGATACTACTCAGCTGTAAAAAAGAAAGAACTCTTACTATTTGCAACAGCATGGATAGACCTGGATAGTATTATGCTAAGTTAAACAAGCCAGTCAAAGAAAGATAAGGATCACATGATCTCACTTATATGTGGAATATAATGAACAAAATAAACTGGTGAATAAAAAAGAACTAGAGATATAGAAGCATGGAACAGACTGACAAATTCCAGAGGGAAGGTGGGGGTTGGGTACAAGGGGAGTGATTAATCAGGGAACTTACATGCATAACTCATGGACACAGACAATAGAGTGATGAAGGCTTGGGATGGGTGGATATGGGGTTGAGGGTGCAAAGGGGAAAAAACACAAAAAAATCAAAGGAGATGTCTATAATACTTTCAACAAAAAATCACCATAGTATTAACAAAATAATGAAGTGTAAAGTAAAAAAAAAAGTTTTTGATTTTCCAACCCATTAGCAAGGCTACCTCCACAGTTAGCCATTTGAGACCTTCAGGTATCTAAGAATATCTTCAGTCTCTCTTTCTCTCCTAATTCAGGTTTCTAAATTGCTATGAATCATGGCCCAACTGTACTACAAAAAGGTCAACTACTCACCGTACAGAGACCGAATCCCCCTGCAAATTGTGAGGGCTGAGACTGAGCTCTCTGCAGAGGAGAAGGCCTTCCTCAATGCTGTAGAGAAAGGGGACTATGCCACTGTGAAGCAGGCCCTCCAGGAGGCAGAGATCTACTACAATGTCAACATCAACTGCATGGATCCTCTGGGCCGGAGTGCTCTGCTCATTGCCATTGAGAATGAGAACTTGGAGATCATGGAGCTACTACTGAACCACAGCGTGTATGTAGGTGATGCCTTGCTCTATGCTATCCGCAAGGAAGTGGTGGGTGCTGTGGAGCTTCTGCTCAGCTACAGGAGGCCAAGTGGAGAGAAGCAGGTAAGATAAGTGCCTATAGGATGGAAAATAGCCAAGGAAAACAGGAAACCATAACCAGAAGCTTTTAAACTAGGGAAGGTCAGGTAGGCTACAGTTAAGAAGCCCTATCATGGCAACACTCTGATCTCATCAGTGATCTCGGGTAGTATCCTAGAGCTATCCTGGATGGTCTATGCTTAGTTTTACTCATTTGCCATTTCCTTATTAGTATTTGCCCTTATATATTCAACTAGAGGTCTGGTGCATGAAATTTGTGTACGGAGAGAGGGGTGTCTCTCAGCCCAGCCTGCACCCTCTCCAATCTGGAACCCCTAGAGGGATGTCTGGTTTCCCGTTTAGGCCCGATCCTGGGATCAAGCCTAAATGGGCAGTCAGACATCCCTCTCACAATCCAGGACTGCTGGCTCCCAACTGCTCACCTGCCTGCCTTCTTGATTGTCCCTAACCACTTTTTCCTGCCAGCCTGATCACCACCTAACCACTCCCCTGCCAGCCTGATTGAAGTCTAACTGCTCCCCTGCCAGCTTGTTTTCCCCTAACTGCCCTCCCCTGCAGGCCTGGTCCCTCCCAAATGCCCTGTCCTGCTGGCCTGATTACCCACAACTGCCCTCTCCTGCTGGCCATCTTGTGATGGCTATCTTGTGTCCATATGGGGACAGCCATCTTGTGTGTTGGAGTGATGGTAAATCTGCATATTACTCTTTTATTACATAGTATAAAGGCCTGGTGCATAAGTGGGGCAGCTGGTTTGCCCTGAAGGGTGTCCTGGATCAGGTGGGGGTTTCCTTAGAGCATGAGGCAGCCTAGGTGAGGGGCCTGTGGTGGTTTGTAGGCAAGCCACACCCCCCGGTGACCCAAGCAGAAGCCCTGATATCTGGGATTAATTTATCTTCTACAATTGAAACTTTGTAGCCTGGAGCAGAGCCAAGCCTCCTACTCACTCCCTGGTGGCAGCTATTTCTGTTGAGATTTATTTATCTTCTATAATTGAAACTTTGTAGCCTTAAGTGGAGGCCAAGACTATAGGGTTGCAGGAGCTTGGCTTCCTCCATCACCGGGGGCAACCCTAGCCTCCTGCTCTCTCCAGCTTCCTGGCTGCCACCATTTTTGTTGGGATTTATTTATCTTCTATAATTGAAACTTTGTAGCCTTGACTGGAGGTCTGTGCCTGCCAGGGTGTGTGGAAAGCTTGGCTTCCTCTATCATCAGGGAAACCCAAGCCTCCCTTCTTCTCTCTCCATGGTTACAGCCATCTTGGTTGAGGTTAATTTGCATAATCACTCCTGATTGGATGGTGGGTGTGGTTTGTGGGTGTAGCAGAGTGATGGTTAACTTGCATATTACTCTTTTATTACATAGTATATTTAACAACCAAAAAGTGTGCTCTCCATTTCCAAAATATTCAAGCTTCTTCAACTCTCCCTACCCTCTGCTCTCTATCTTTATTTTCTTTCTCTACTCAAAGTTATACTCTACAGAAGAATATACCAAACACAAACCTGAGCTTTCTCCTTTTATTAGTTTCTCTCCTGAAGGACAGGAGGTTTTTAAGCATGAGAGTCACAATGCAAATCCAGATAGATACAAGGACTCACATATTATTTTTAGTACCTGTCAAGTAACTGCATTCCACCATTAGATGTTCAGGTGTTTGTCGGGAGATTTCCCCTACTCTCAGAGATACCTATGTTTCATACTATGGAGTTATCTTTAAGTTCTTCCCCTACCTTGCCTCCATCCAATTCCTAAATCTTGTAGTTTCTTCCTTCCTAATATCTCTTACGTACTTTCCTCTCTAACCCAACTCTCACCACTCTGCCTCTAGTCCTTATCATCTCTCTTCTAGAATACTGGTTCTCAAAGTGTGCTCCAGCATTAACATCACCAGGGGAACTTGCTAAATGTGAATGAAAATCCTCAGGCACCACCATAGACTGAATTAGAAACTCTGGGGATGGGGCCCAGCAAGCTGTGTCTTCATAACACCTCTAGGGAATTCTTATGAATACTCAGATTTGGGAACCAATGTCCTAGAGCAGTGCATGGCAAACTGTGACTCGCAAGCCATGATGTGTTGCTCTGTTGACTGAGTTTGTCAACCACTATCCTAGAGTAACATTAAAATTTTCTAACTGGATTCTCTCCCTCTAGCTTCTTTCTTTCTCTCAACCCATTCTGAACAATGATGCTGCTTATTCTTTCCAAAATATTGCAACAAATCTATAATTTCTGTCCATCCTTTCAGCAACTATAATGTCTTCCCATCAGAAGATAAACAAACTCAAGAATCCTAGCACTCAACAGCCTCCATTAACAGTCTTTCCCAGTCCTATCTTCCATAGTCTTTTTTTAAACTCCTCATTAAGCACATCTCCTGATTGTATTTCTTCCTTTAGAGCATGGCATTGAGTGCATAGTAGGGACAAAGAAAATATAGAGTCATCAAATGTGAAACAGTACAATACAGTAAAAAGTAGAAATAGTACAAATTGAAACTAAAACTGCAAAATGGTTAGAAAATATCTAAATATATATATAAAAGCCTAATATGAAAAGTGTCCCCTCAGGAGTTCAGCTGACCAGGAATTAAATCACTTGCTATGACATGCACTGACCAATAGTGGGTAGCACAGAATGAAGGGAGGCCCCAGCCAACATCCAACAGCCAGCAGCCACTAGGGACCCTGCCTGTGCACACATTTCGTGCACTGAAGCTCTAGTTGATAATGAAAACACGCAACATCAAATCTTATGGGATATGACCAAAGCTAGATTTAAAGAAAATTTATAGCTTTAATAATTTCCTAAATAAAAGGAAATGAAAGTAAGCTAAGTGATAACTAGAATACTAAGAATTATAATTGATAGAACAGGAAGGAAAACACTACATTAAAAGTTCCTTGAGTAAAAGGCCTGAATCCTTTTCTTCTCCATCAGCATTTGACACAGTGCCAAATGAAAAGGGACATTATTTCTCTTCTTTGCTATATTCCAACACTGGGAAGTGTTTGCAACATCAAATTCACTCAATAAATATTTATTCTATAAATGAATAGTATGCAATCAGCATTGCGCTAAGCACCATAGACAACCTACCTTATCTAATCCTCCCAGTAAATCTGTCAGATAGTCACTATTATTATTATCCCCATTCTATCAATGAGAAAAATATAGTCACAGGATGATTGTCAGCTGTCTAAGATCACAATAAATATCATAGCCAGAATTGAAACCCAAGCAGCCTACCTCCTAACACCCTCTTGTTAAAAATATATTTTTTATTTATTTAAGAAAGGAAGGGAGAGGGAATAAGAGATGGAAACATCAATGATGAGAGAGAATCATTGATTGTCTACCTCCTGCATACCCACACTGGAGACTGAGCCTGCAACTCAGGCATGTGCTCTGACCAGAATTGAACTGTGACCTCCTGGCCCATAGGTTGGTGCTCAACCACTAAGCCATGCCAGCCAGGCCTAAACACACCCTCTTAAATACTAGGCTGTATTGCTTCCCTGGCAGTTTGAGTACATTTTAGAATTCCAAGAACAGGAGTTCTGAGATGGGATAGATCAGTGAAGTATGGATAGATGAGCTCTCTGGAAAGGATTCATCATGTGAATTAATACCAAAGCAGAGAGGTGTAAACATGTGCCCTACTTAGTCTACATCACCATCCACATAAAAAATGATTTGTTCTGTGTCCCATTTCCCCAAAGCCCTTCTAAGTCCCTGAGTCATTTAATAAGCCAATCTGAACTAACATTTATCCAGCTACCCTGCAGCAAGATTATCTTGCTTGCCTCTGAGATTACAGAGCCCTTCACTTGACATCAATTACTCACTACTATATACTGTTGGTCAGCCTTACTTGTGTAATTGTCTGGTATCTGTAACTAGATTTTTTTTTTTAATCCTCACCTGGGGATATTTTTCCATTGATTTTTAGAGAGAAATAAAGGAAAGCATCGATGTGAGAGACATACATTGATTGGTTGCCTCCTACATGTACCCTGACCCAGCCTGGAGATCAAGCCTGCAACCAAGGTATGTGCCTTGATGAGGAATTGAACCTGTGACCCTTTGGTCTATGTTCCAATGCTCTAACCACTGAGAAAACTGGCTAGGACTAGATTGTATATTTTTAAATGTAAGACATAACCTGATGCCCAACTGTTTCCATGCTTCTCCCATCAGTACCTAGTATATAATGGGTAATATACAGAGGTGGGCAAAAGTAAGTTATAATAAATAATAAATAATAAATAATATAATCAATAAATAATAATAATACAATAACAAACTGTTTTTACATACTCACAACTACTTTACCCCCAAAAAAGTAGGTTGGAGCCTACTTTTTCCAACCCTTGAATAAATATTTTCTGGTTAACATGAAGGAATTAAGTGTATCTCCCAGAAATGCATATGGCTAGCTGATTGCAAAAGACTTCCAAGATTTCGTATTCACTCCCATTTAGCATCATAACTGTTTTGAAATAGAGGAGAGCACAGAGGTGGTTCCAAAGAGGGAACTAGCAATATCAACCCTGAGTTTTGAAAGTAGGTCAAGTCCTTATTTGATGGCCCCCACTTTTTCCATCTTTCCCCATTGCTCTGGAAAAACTCAGAGAAAGAAAGGTACCAGTTAAACTTATACTAAAGTACAATGTAAGGTACGACCTTCCCTGGAGAAAGGCAGTGCTTCACTCACAAAAATGAATAACTAATGGTGTAATATCAGGTATAATAAACATGGGTAGCCAGAACCGGTTTGGCTCAGTGGAGAGAGCATCAGCCTGCGGACTGAAAGGTCCCAGGTTCAATTCCGGTCAAGGGCATGTATCTTGGTTACGGGCATATCCCCAGCGGGGGGCCTGAAGGAGCCGGCTGATCAATGTCGCTCTCTCATCGATGTTTCTAACTCCCTATCCCTCTCTCTTCCTCTCTGTAAAAATCAATAAAATATATTTAAAAACAAAAAATCTGGGTAAAGCTATTTGGGGGAATCTGTCTTTACCAAGATCCTTCAGACACACTGTTAGTATAAGACCTCCTTTGTCCATACTCAAATATAACATTATATGTACAAACACACAAAGCAGTCAGCTCTTCAGCAGCTTTCTCTTCCCTCTTTTTTCTCCCTCCCAACCCCCATATTAGCCTCTGCTAAATTTCATTTTCTTCCATTGTTTTGAAATTGCTGTAATAAGTCAGATGTCAGTAACTATAACAACAGATTGCCACAGTGCAGAAGCTCTGCCTTTTGGGGAGATAGAAACAATATTTATTTACCTGGGGGCAAGCAGCGATGTGAGTAAACACAGGCTTCCTGAAGGACTTTGGATCCAGATGGGTAGGGGACTCTCAGGAATACACTCCTCCCACAAACAGAATTCAAACACAAGTCCTTTTTCATAGAGGCCCTCTCCCATCTCTCCAAGGGATTGGGCACAGTTGACTTCCAACAATCTTGTGTAAACTAGTGCCCTCTTTAGCTTTATTGGGTATGGAGTTTAACCTCAAGCTGGCAGCAAGACCCCCTCAGCTTCCTCTTGACCCCAGTCCACTGTCCTCTTCTAGCCTATCAAAACTGCTTTCAGATAAAGATTGGAGGCCAGGCACAAATGGCTGACACTGACTTCCAGGATCAACACTTACATGGAGACCTGCATTTTTAATAGAGACAACTTTTTAAGTAAAAATGGTGGTGCTCTATTAGATTAAATTCCTTGCACTAGACAACAAGTAGAGTATAGTGGGGGGGGTGTTATTGTACTGTCTTCATGTGTGTGTTATTCTGTGGCCTTCATGCTGTTTCAGAAATATGACCTTCTTGGCAGTATCCAGTCTGGAACCATTATCCTACTTTGGCCTATTTCGGTAGGAGTAGATTTTGGTGATTTGGCAGACTTGTGATTCCTTGGGGTAAATACTCAAAAAGTTCTCAGAATTCAAATATTTTGGACTACAGAAGGTTTAATACAAGCCTATTCATTAAATCTACTCCTTTCGGCTTACTGACTCTGGGCATCACTAGAAAAGCATCAGTAAGCAGGGACAGCAAATCCAGCAATAATCTAAATACTTC
This sequence comes from Lasiurus cinereus, assembly GCA_011751065.1. Taxonomy (NCBI): domain Eukaryota; kingdom Metazoa; phylum Chordata; class Mammalia; order Chiroptera; family Vespertilionidae; genus Lasiurus; species Lasiurus cinereus. The sequence goes on from JAAGEH010000031.1 coordinate 5,633,814, forward strand.
TATCTGTGTATGGTCACAATAAGTTCAAAGATAAATAATTGTGCTTATGGAGAACTTGTCAAAATGCACTGCCCTAAGTCCCATTACATACCTACAGAATCAGAATCTTGGGGTTTTGGCCTGGAATCAAAATTTTAATAAGCCCACCTGTTTCTAGATAAGAGGTCTATGTACCTCTCTGTATTTGTTTCACATATCTGCCATAACAACATACCACAAACTGGGTGACTTTAAGTAAATAAATAGTTTCTCTATAGTTCAGGAGACCAGAAGTCCAAAATAAAGGTGTTGGCAGGGCTAGTTCCTTCTGGAGCCTCTATGGAAAATCTGTTCCATGCCTTGGCTTATAGCCACATCACTTCAATCTCTGTCTCTCTCATCACAGAGTTCTCTTTTGTGTTTTTGTGTCCAAATATCCCTCTCCTTTCTCTTATAAAGACACCAGAAATTTGATTTAGGGTCCACCCTAATCCAGGTAGACTTCATTTTAACTTTTTTTTTTCAAATAAAATTGAAGGTGAAATCAGAAGCTTCACAGGCAAAAAAAGGACTAAGGGAATATATTACTACCAAACCAGCAATGCAAGAAATGTTAAAGGGTCTTCTGTAATGAAAAGAAATAGGAAGCGAAGAAGGAACTCAGGGGTAAAGACTAAAAATGGCAACAGATAAGTACCTATCAATAATAACTTTAAATGTAAATGGATTAAATTCTCCAATCAAAAGTCATAGAGTAACCAATTGAATAAGACAACATGATCATATATCTGCTGTCTACAAGAAACCCATCTCAGAAAAAGAGATGCACACAGATTGAGGGTGAAGGAATGGAAGATGGTATTTCAGGCAAATGGAAATGAAAAAAAAGCTGGGGTTGCAATACATATATTTGACAAATTAGATCTCAAAGTGAAGGACATAACAAGAGATAAAGAAGGCTACTTCATAATACTAAAGGGAACAATCCAACAAGAAGAAATAACTCTGGTAAACATATACACACCCAATATAGGAACACCTAAATACATTAAAAAATCTCCTGGAGGATATCAAGGGAGAGATTGTCAGCAATACAATCATACTAGGAGACTATAATACCCCACTGTCACCACTGGACAAATCCTCTAAAGAAAAAATCAGCAAAGAAACATCAATCCTAAATGACTCACTAGACCAGATGGAATTAATTGACATCTTCAGAACATTTCACCCCAAAGCCACAGAATATACATTCTTCTCCAGTGCACATGGGTCATTTTCAAAGATAGATCATATGTTGGGTCATAAGAAAAGTCTCTTCAAATTCAAGAAGATAGAAATCATATCAAGCATTTTCTCAGACCACAGTGGCATAGAACTGGAAATAAACTATAATAAAAACAATAGAAATAAATCAAACACATGGAGACTAAACAGCATGCTATTAAACAATGAGTGGGTAACCACAGATATCAAGGAATAAATAAAACATCATGGCAACAAATGACAATGACAACACAACAATACAAAATTTATGGGACACAGTGACAGCAGTCTTGAGAGGGAAATCCATAGCCCTACAAGCCTACTGCAAAAAAAAAAAAAACAAACAGGAAACAATGGTAATAAATTTCCTAACCCTACAACTCATTTTAACTTCATTACATCTACAAAGACCCTTTTTTAAAATAAGATCACATTCATAGGTACTGGGGTTTAAGACTTGAACATATCTTTTAAGGGGACACACTTCAACCCAATATACTCTTTATGAGAAATACTAACCTAGATAAGTGGTTTTCAAACATTTTCATTAAATGAAATTCTGCCCAGATGTAAAACAAACAAACTAATCCAAGCACAGCTTCCCTAGTTTAAGTTCTATTGGGACCCAAAGTCCTACTTGTTCTCACATACACACTCCCATACCTGCTTTCTGCCTGAGGAGCAAGCATATCTAGAAAAATACTGGTCTAGAAAATAGAATGACAGGCTCTAATTCAAAGTTTCAGGTACTAGCCAGTTGCAGCAGGCCAAAGACCTTAGGAAATTCATTAAGTTGAACATCAATTAGGTGTCTTTTATACACATCAAATTATGGAATCACACCTCATCTGTAAAATGAAGCTAATAATCTTTGCCCTTACCTAATCTAGAAAGCTATTGTGAGGAAGAAATAAAATAAAATGTTAAAGTCTTTTGAAAAATAATTAAATGCTAGACAAAAGTCAGTGACTATTATCTTCAGCTTTACTCTATCAGTTTGACTTAACCCATTATATTGTGTGGAAAGACCAGCTAACAAGTGGCACTCATCACAAGTCAACACCAGTACAGTGAGAGGGAGAGGTTGGTGAACAAGATGGCTCAGTTCACAAATTACCTCCTTCTGCCTGGCCTTGATGACAATGGTTTCCCTTTTGCTGTCAGGCAAGCTGCATGACCTCAAAGTCATCCCTCTTTGTTCCCTAACATCTAAGTATGTGAGCAACAGAGAGGTAGAGCTGCTGGCCTCTGTATCAACAGCCCACCCAAGTAATTTTCTTTCTTGGTCACTTGCATCAATGCAGGTAGAAGGGAAGAGGCTAAGACAATCTTTTTCCCATGATCCGCCCTTGTGAACTCTGTCATAATTACTCATTTTTATGTGACAGATGGTTCCAAATTCAAATTGGTCTCACAGATGAGCTAGTGAGATTAAGTATCAGCAACATTGTTAAGTTTTTGTATTGAGATTGTAGAAAATTAGCAACAAGGCACTCTATTTACTATTTCTCCAGTCTGATCCTTGGTCTCAGAGATTGAACAGTGTGGAGGGGGACACTAAGGGCCCAGGAAAAGGTGACTGCAGCACCAAGAGGGGCTAAAGAGTCGATCCTATAAGTATCAGTCAATATGAGAGCAGAAATTAAAAGAGAGAAGTGTAAAAGTCACCCTGATATTTATAGGTAGCCTAAAGTGGTGGCAAGAACAGAGGCTTTGGAGTCATCCACCTATAAGATTTGTTTACCTGGACAAGTCAATCTCTCCAAACCTCAGTTTCTTTATATGTAAATAGGAATGACAGTGGAATCTATTTCATAGTTATAGTGAGAATTAAATAAAAAATACATGTATATTACTTATAACAGTGCCTGACACATGGATACTCAATAAATGATAGCTAGTCCTAACTACTCCTACTCCTATTCATTGAAGCTATGATGACATGACCTTCTGGCTAATCTAAATTATTTATTTTTTTAAGTATTAAATACCCACTAGCACATAGTAGCTAAGAGTTCAGACTGCATGACCTTTGGAATGGTGTTTATCTTGATTGAGCATCATTTTCCTTATCTGTATAATGGGGTTAATGATATTATCTACATCATAGGTTGTTGCAAGTTTAAAATGAGAATTATTATTTAACATTTGACATAATCACATAAACACTAATACAAACTGTTATAAATATTACCAACTCTTTGTTACCTGAATTTCCCAATGTAACAGTAGGGTTTTATGCTATAATACTCTGAGCAATAGCTTTAATTCCATGATTTTAATTTCACAAAGTTCTAGGCCAAAAAATGGGTTGTGTCAAGAAAATAAATCAGCTACTTGATAGGGAAGAAAAGGTCAGAGTGACTGCATGGCATCATATTGGCTAAACTGATGAAGTGAGTTACCTCCACTCATATATCTGTGCTGAATTTTAATAAACCTGGCCTAATTCACTCACAGATCACAATTGTAGAGAGCTTAGAGATCATTAGTTCTGAAGTGACATGTCCAAGGTCACTTAGCTGAGCCCTATACCGACACAAAAGCTTCCTTTCTCCCCAGTCACTTTTTCTACTACTACACTCTGCTTCCAAGGAATCATTAGAAGTGGTAATATTTACAACAAAGTTGAAAATAAATAAAGCAGCTAAAAGTAGTGTCTGTCTATAATAACTCATTGATGACAGAGTTCCAGCAAATATTAATTCTCCTCAGTCTATCCAATTTTCTAAGCATTTCTGACTACTAATCATATGCCTCACAATAAATTTGAAAGATAGAGTTAGTGCTCTTGAGAAATTTATAGTCTTATGGGGAGAACAGACATGAATATGCTGTCTAACCAATCCACTCATCTTAATGGACATGAGCTTCTGTGTTCCAAGGGTAACAAAATATTGAAGACAGTGATGCTTTCCTTTCAGAAAAAATATTATTTAAACTTGGACTCAGGTAGATCAAGAGATCTGGCTTCATAACATTTCACAAGGAAAAAAACATGAAGAAATCTCAAATGCAAGTGACTAAATAGAAATACATAAGGTTTTTTTAGCTATGGGCTTTCTCATCTCCCTTCAGGGTTACCTCCAACTCAGGGCTTTCTTCCTATAACTTCATGTTCATAGTTGTAAATAGCCTTTAACCCACATTCACATGTCTACTTAAGGAGTTACCTCTTCTTTTCTGTCCTCCTTCAACTCACATGTACAGTTTTCTAGAGGGCAACTATATTCTGTTTCCTTTTCACCCCAGGATCCTCACTGTTATTGGTTTTTTCAGATAAGGCTCTTGTCACAAACTCAGTTCAAGAGTGAAATATCAGTGCAACATTCAGAGCTCTTCCATCTTCTCTCCATCAGTTCCATCCCAGTGTACCAAACACAACCTTATTCTGATTCTTTCCCATATGCAAACAACAAATATGGGAAAGAAATTGAACAATACAAGAAAACATGCTACAACATCCAAAATATCTAACATGGACAATATAGGAGGTTACTCTGGATACAAGTAGACAGAAAGATTTCAAGGGAGGAACATTTCAGATAAGAAACAGGCTTTTAGCTGGAAAGGAAGAAAGAGAAGGGAGGCACATTGGTCAGAAGGAAGTAAATGGACAATGAAATCAATTGTGGGAATGATGGTGGCTTGTTCACAGTAGGTCCTGTACTGATGGGTTAGTGACAAAAAATAATGCTTGGGGCTCATGTTACCCTCATGAGATTAGCATCATAGAGGAAGACCACAGATACCTTATTCTGAGTCAGAACACTGGGACAGGTGGGTCCTGAGTCATATCACAAACAGTAGTTGCTGGGTTCCTGTGCTCATCTGTCCTCCCTTTTTTCCCCCTTTGTTCCTAATTGGAGTAAAGAAGAATGATGGACATTAGTTGAGCCAAACCTTAGTTGGTACCATGGTGAATAGTTACCACATCCCAGCTGGTTGTTACTGGACCTCTGAATGGCAGTGGGAGCTGGGAGGGCTAGCGTGGGATGAAAGAAATAAGTTAAAGCCACAGCACTCAGGGACTAGGGGTAGCAAATATTTATGAGGAATTGGCCATATTGATATTTGACTTTCCCCTTTCATCTCCCTTCCGTCCACCTACATACAGGTCCAATATCTGTGTGGCACTTTAATCTTATTATTTGATAACTCTCTTGGTGTCCATATAATGCCTATAAGGTTACTCTTCTCTCCCTGGCCACTAACTTTTAGTCTCTTTTTCAAATTCTTCGATATTAGTGCTACCAAGAGTTCTGCCATTTCTCCCTTTGTAGACCAATATCTACCAAAAGCTTCATAATTTATTTTCCAAATTTTAGCTAGATATACCCCTCTAGATGTACCCCCAAACATTTAAAATTCACTGCCCTATATAATAAAAGCTTAATATGCTAAGTGCCAGTCATCCAGTCTGCTATTCAACCAAAGTGTAATATGCTAATAATATGCTAAGGCTGCTCATCCTCTCGCTATGATGTGCACTGACCACCAGGGAGCAGATCCTCTGACCAGTAGGTTAGCTTGATGTTGGGGTTCACGTAATCAGGACTGAGCGAGATGGGCAAGACATGTCCTGGAGCCCTCCCACAGTCCCTCTCCAGCTGGTCAACCTCCAAAGTCCCTCCCCAGCCCTGATGATGCACCAGTGGGGTCCCTAGGCCTGGCCTGCTCCTTCTCACAATCCAGGATGTGGAAGAGCCAGTTTGAGCTGAAGGTAGAATGACTGATTGCTATGACAGACACTGACCACCAGGGGGCAGATGCTCAATGCAGGAGCTGCCCCCTGGTGGTCAGTGCACTCTCACAGGGGGAGCACTGCTCAGTCAGAAGCCCGCTCGCAGCTGGTGAGCACAGTGGCAGTGGCAGGAGCCTCTCCCACCTCTATGACAGTTGGACATCCCCCAAGGGCTCCCAGACTGTGAGAGGGCACAGGCCGAGCTGAGGGACCTCTCCCCAAGTGCACAAATTTCATGCACTGAGCCTCTGGTGTCTAATAATAAAAACAGCAAACACAAATTTAGCACTTATTCTGTGCTAGGTACCATTCTAAGTACATAACACGCATTAACTTGTGATACAATAATCCTGTAATGCAGGATAATACTATTAACCATCCTTACAAATGGGGACATCAGGAGGTTAAATAAGGAACAAAAGTGGTTAAATAACTTTTCCGTAAGCAAAAAAACTAAGATTTAAACCTAGATAAACTTAGCAGTAGAGTCTATTTTCTTAATACCTGTTCTAGCCTCACTTTGTCCTCAAAAGCATCCTCTTCATCCAGTGTATCCTCTAAAGTCATGACTCCTGTCTCCTTCCAGTTATCCTTTTAGTTATCTAGATATGAAACCTTGCAGTTGTCTTCAACTTTACCTTCTCCTTCAATTACCACACCCAATGGGTTACCAAGTCCCTTTGAGTAACTTGATTGAGATGAGGAGGCAAACATATAAACAATTAGTTGAAATATAAATGCTATTAGAGATAAGACAGCCCTGCATTTGAACATGTCATTCAAATGACCACAAAGGTTCCTTATTGCCTATGGAATAAAGTTCAAAATAGAGGCATAGAGTTGATAGTTTGAATAAAGAAGCCTGGCTAATTGGTCCTCAAATCAGTTGAATTGTCACTGACAAATCCAGGTCTATGATTTTGGGGTTAGTTAGGCCAACAGACAGGACAGGATAAGGGAAGTGGTTTCTTCTCCTGTCAATAGAAAGTCTCTGGAGTCAGGAGAACCACCTTAGTGAGGGTCATGCTGGATTCATGGACCAGTAGGTAAATGCAAGCTTTGTTGCCTCTGGCAGAATTAAGTGGCCCCAATCCAGTAGCTATTCTCTGTTCTAAGGAGTATATCTGCCTTGTGAGGTTCTCAATAAAGAGAATGTAATCAGCACATAAATACCAAGATCTTGATTGAAGAAAAGCTTACTGTTTCATTTTCTATTAGTGAATTGTTATTATCTTTTCATTAGTAAAGTAGGGGTGTGAACCAGATACAAAAAGAAAGCACACTCAAAGACATTAACTCAGAGAAGGATGATGAAGCTGGTCCCCAAAACAAATCCATGAGTCTACCACCTCTACCTCTTCCCCTGAAGAGGGGGCAGGAGTGATGGCCCATTACAAAAACCCTGAGGCTGGACAGTGGAATTTCTAAATCCCTTTCTACTCTTCAAGGACAAACTGGAGTGATTTAATATTTGTAGCCACCATCAGCTCCATTATGCATATCAATAGTGGAGAGAACTTTGAAGCTAAAAAAATTACCTCTACAAATCCTCAAATCAATCCCCTGTCTTCCAATAGGTCTTCATATGGGCTTGCACAGAGAAGGTTTCAATCCCCACTGACTCAGCCAAAGTTTAGAACAATTTGGGCGTTGTCTACACAACCAAAATAAAAATGTACCTCCTTTTCCCCCTTCCTTATTTCTTAACTCTCAAAATGAGGTGTGAAATTATTCAAGCACTGGAGGCCTGGTACATGACATTCATGCACTGAGGCTGGGGGTTGGGGGTCCCTCAGCCTGGCCTGCGCCCTCTCATAGTCCAGGACCCTTCAGAGGATGTCCACCTGCCAGCTTAGGGGAATGTCTGACTGCCAGGATGGGGCCTAAACTGGCAGTCATACATCCCTTTCACAGTCTGGGGCTCTTGCAGTCCCTGGCTCCTTACCACCCACCTGAAGCAGAGGTGGGAGAGGCTCCTGCCACCAATGGCATTCTTGCCAACTGTGAGATGGTTAAGTGGCACTTCCCCTGTGGGAGCACACTGACCACCAGGGGCAAGCTCCTGCATGAGCATCTGCCCCTGGTGGTCAGTGCATGTCATAGCAGCCAGTTGTTCTGCCATTCAGTCAATTTGCATATTAGCCTTTTATTATATAGCACTAGTGGTTCAGTGTATGAAATTCGTGCACAGGGGGGGTGTACCTCAGCCTGGCCTGCACCCTTTCCAATCTGGGACCCCTTGGGGGATGTCCTGCATGATTGGGCCTAAACTGGCAGTCAGACATCCCTCTCACAATCTGGGACTGCTGGCTCCTAACCACTCACTTGCCTGACTGCCTGATTGCCCCTGATAGCTTGTGCCTGCCAGCCTGATCTCCCCCTAAACGCTACCTTGCTGGCCTGATTGATGCCTAACTGCTCCCCTGTCAGCCCAATCACCCCCAACTGCCCTCCTCTACCACAACCCGCCTCCTCCGGGACCTGCCTCCTCCATGCAAGGCAGCAGAGACACCAGGACTGGCCTTCTCCATGCTGCATGGAGCCGCAGGATCACCAGGCCTCACCACGTGGAGCAGCCACCAGGCTCTGCTTCCACTGTGTGCTTGGCCATCTTGTGGTGGCCATCTTGTAATGACATCATGCGTGAGGGCCACCTAGGCTTTTATTAGTATAGATTAGGATCCTAAGTCACCACCACCCTTTTCCACATCCATTTGTTTACTTTGAAATTTTTGTTATAAAATAATTAAATTATGGTAAGGCTTGAAATAGTATAAAAGCATGGTAAGGGAAACATACCATTTCCCACTCTCATCATCAACTCTGTAAAAGCCATCTCTAAGAACAATGTAGGTGTATTTTCTAGGCATTTTCTATGCATATTCAAACAGAAACACACACAGACACACAAACTTTTAAAAAATGTTCTGACTTGTTTCTTTTTTCTTTACAATATATATGGGCATTTTTCTTGTGAAGATATTTATCTTTACTATATTCTTTTTTAAATTTTTTATTGATTTTAGAGAGAGAAACATTGATGAGAGAGAAAGATAAATTTGTTGCCTCCCTGCATGCCTCCTACTGGGGATCTGTGCTTGCAACCTGACCTCCTGGTTCATGATTTGATGCTCAACCACTGAGCAACATCAGCCAGGCTTTACTGTATTATTTTTAATGACAGTATTGCATTGTATCACACAAATACACCATATTTATCTAACTAGCCTTATATTTAAATCGTTTCAAGTATATTTAGACTTTAAGTTTTCTTATATTTTTGCTTTATTGAAGAATGTTGTAATGAATAGTCATACACACACACACACACACACACACACACACATATGTCTTTGAACACTTGTGTGATTATATTTGTAAGGTAAATTCCTAGTAATGGAATTATGGAATCACAGGGTGTGTGCATTTTAAAATTTTGCTATAAATTGCTATCCTACTAACCATGTGTAAGAGTATCTGTTTCTCATATATTTGCATAGACTAACTACAAAAAAAAATGTCAATCTGACAGGCTAAAAATGCTATTGCATTATCATTTTACATTTTAATTCCTTATTATAAGTGGGATTTCACATTATAAGTGATTTATTTTATGAGTCAACTTTTCATTTTTAACCAATTTTTTACTAGAGTCTTCGTCTTTTTCTTCCTGATTAGTCTAAATTCTTTGTACATTACAGTCATTAGCACTTTATTTATTCTTTAAAAAAATCTCCCTAACTTATTAGAGATCAGTGATATACCCAGATTTTTATAGCAATGGGAGCAAAGAACAAAGCTAATTTTAATCTATATCTTTTAACTTTTCTGCATAAAACTACATATAGAATTGTTTTAGAGATGCTTAAAATGTCTTAGGGTTTCTTTGGTATAAGCAAGTCTGGATGAAAGTATTTATGTTTAATCATTCATTTATTTTTAAATTTTAGTTGAGGGCTTAAGGATTTTTGTTCAAAAGGGAAAAAGTATTGACAGCACAGAAATAAAGGACTAGACAGGCCCAAGGGAAGTAGACAGGATACAGAAACAGGAAAAAGGGCTGTCCAAGGCTCAGATAACCAGGGCTGGCTGAGGCTTGTGCGGCCAGCAGTGGCAGCAGCAGAGGTGTGATGGGGCATTGCCTTCCCCTGATCACCAGGTTGCCTCCCACCTCTGGGAGCTCCCAGACTGTGAAAGGGGGCAGGTTGGGCTGAGGGACCCCCCCCACTCCAGTGCATGAATTTTCTGAATTCATGCATGGGTGGAGTCCCTCAGTCTGGCTGGTGATTGGGGCCTATTGGGGCCACAGGAGGTTGGCCAGCCTCAGGAGGTTGGCTATGCGAGCACACTGACCACCAGGGGCAGCTTCTGCATTGAGCATCTGCCCCCTGGTGGTCAGTGCACATCATATCAACCGGTTTTTTGGTCAACAGGTTGCTTAGGCATGTATGTATGTATGTATGTATGTATGTATGTATATTTCAGAGAGGAAGGGAGGGATAAAGAGAGATAGAAACATCAATAATGAAAGGTGATCGGCTGCCACCTGCACACTCCCTACTGGGGATCAATCCCACTACCTGGGCATGTGCCCTGACTGGGAATCAAACCATGATCTTCTGGTTCATAGGTCAACGCTCAACCACTCAACCAAGCTGACAGGGTGAGGGTTGGTATTTAGCAAAGGAATGAGTTCTAACACTCAAGCAATGGCAAATATCCATTTAATCCATTATTTTCCCTGGCTTCATTGCAGCAGAGTTGCTACTTCAGAAAATATGGTATTAAATATACAGGAAAACATTTTCTTAGTAGGGAGCAAAGATGTAAAAGGCAGACAACATGTGACATGTTGAGTCTATACCATTTCTGGTCTAAACTCTCCAAATTGTTTACACTGAGCAGATAAATAGAATAGTCCAAGTTCTTGCTTTATTTAATGCCATGCTGACATAATCAGCTACATTAAAAATGTTTTGACACTGAGAGTATTGACATACAGTGTCAAAATAGATGATCAGGTAGCCCTGACTGATATAGAGGACTTTAATATCTTCTTGTTCAACAGTCAATAAAAGGTGTTTACCTCTGGAATAGAACAGCCTTAACAAGTTCAAAGAAGAGAATCTTTCACTCAGTTGTCTGTTACTTCAGTTATTTTTTTCTACCTTGATTTGAGAAGAGCTAGTAAGTTCAGAAATTCACAAAACAAATAAATTAAGCTTTCCCGTGTTTGAAGTATATGAACTACAAATATAGACGCACAATGTCTGGAAAGGCCTCAAAGAATAAAGGATATCATGAGATACCCATGACAAGAGATTTCAAGCTTTGAATCATTCCACACCATCTTAGAATTTGACAACTGTTCAACACCCAAATACCTTTCCATAGTCCTAGCCATAGTTACCTCTCACCTGGACAATTGTAGTAGCCTACTAACTGATTCCCCCTCCTTTCCCACTCAGCCCCCCATAATCCAGTCTTTTCCCTGAAACTGAGTCACACTTTTAAAATTCCCTGTGTCACTCCAATCAAAGCCCTCCAAGGCCTTGTTTAATGCCTATGGGACTCTGCATGATCTGGCACCCTGCTCTTTGCTCTCACCCTTACCTTACCTGAACTGTTCCAGCCATACTCACCTCTTATATGAATGATTTACCCTCAGTTCCTTTACCTGAAATGTTCCTCATACAAGTAACTGCATGGATGGCTCCCTTTGTTTCTTTAGATATCTGTTCCAATGCTATCTTATCAGGCAGGTCTTCCATATTTCCTTATATAAAAATAGCACATTAACCATTGTTCCCTATTCCCTTGCCCTGATTCAAGATTCTCCATAGCACTTACCACCATCTGACATATGTTTGTTGCCTATGCCACCTCTCTAGAGAAAGGTCTCTGTCTGTTTTGTTCTCTTTTGAATCTCTAGTGCCTAGAAGAGCTCTTGGAACATGGCAAGTATCCCATAAATGTGTGTGTGGGGGGGGGTTGCTATATGATTCCATTTATATAAAGTTTCAGATAATCAATCTCATTCATGAACTCAAGGATAATGATTATGTTTTAGGGGGGTAAAGGTAGTGATGGAAAGGGTTGAAAAGTAATGATGCCACGGCCAAACCAGGGCCAATCACTGTGTTGCTAATACTCTTCTATTTATTGAGCTGGGTAGTGGTTATAGGAATGTATTAATTTTGGATAATTCATAAAGTATACCATAATTTTTTAATTGAGGTATAGTGAACATATAGCAGTTTCATTGATACAACATAATTATCACCACATAAGCTCAGTTAACATTCATCATCATTCATAGTCACATATGTTTTTGTAATGAAAACGTTTCACATTTACTTTCTAAGCAACTTTTAAATATAAAGTACAGTATTACTAACTATAGTTATCATAATCTACATTACATTTCTGGGACTTATTTATTTTATATTTGGAGGTTTGTAACTTTTGACCACCTTTACCCATTTCCTCTATCCTCCAACCCCCACCTCTGGCAATAACTAATCTCCAATCTGTTCTCTGTATCTATGAGTTCACTTGACAACACAGAAATAGAGTAACTGATTCCACATATAATGAAGCTCATATGATATTTTTCTTTCTCTGTCTGACTTATTTCACTAGCATAATGTCCTCAAGGTGGATCCATGGTATCACACATAAATGGTTTTTTTGAATGAGTGAAATTAATAGAATGTCACATCTGGAAAGATTATTTAACCCATTCCTCCCTATTTATAGATGGGGACAGTGAGGCTCACAGAGAAGATGTGATTTATTCAGACTCAATAAACTGACTCTTATAGCAGAGCCAAGATGCATAACTTCTGATTTTCAATTGAGTGTTACCTGCACTACATTTAAATTAAATTATCTGGATTTAAAGTCACTCAGAATGAGTTCTATAGTCACCTGTTCTGGAGTCTAGTACTATGAACTGTCTTCCAAGGACTATAACCTAAGTCCTTCATCTTAAAGGACTATAACCTAAGTCCTTCATTTTAAAGGACTATAACCTAAGTAATTTTCTCTACTTCAGCTCTTGGTGAACAGAAAAGACATAAAGATATACAAACATTCTTTGAGTCATATATTTGTTATTTTAAGTAGCTGCTATTTACTTTAAACAAAACCCAAGACAAGGTTTCTCATTTACATGATACTCAAAAAAACTTACAAACTCCATGAAGTAAGCCTCTGATTAGATGGCAGGGATCTGGAGACCCAAGGAAGAAAGGCCACATGAGTATCTAAATGACAATACCTTTGACTCCAGGTTAGTGCAATTGAGGTAGGAGAGATTAAAATGTATCCTCTAAAAATATATGTGTGCCTAAAAGCCAAACATATTTAACCAATAGCCCTTGGCCTTGGATCTGAAACATTTATTTGTGATATAGATGTGGTCATAATTCGCAGCTTTTACTAACCAAATAGACTTCCCTTGGACTACTAAGGGTGTACACAGTGATTGGCCCTGGTTTGGCCGTGGCGTCATTACTTTTCAGCCTTCCCTGTTGAGACTGTCATGATTAGCAGGTTTTCATTTGTAAACCAGGAATCAGCACAAAGTGGGCTTGCAATATTCTGCTATCAGTGCTAAGTTTTTGGGAGTAATAGCTTATCTGATCAGAATAGAAAATGTTCTCTGGATCTTAGAACTTAATTGGGAGAAAATGCCATGAATCTTATTTGGGAGAAGTAACTTAAATGAGCGAGATTCTCAAATAGAAATAATTCTTGGGTTGTTTCCGCCACTTTTTCATTTAAACTACTGAGAAGGAAGCCTGAATTCATCTGAATTCATTTATTCAACTAAATTATTCAACTGGTAATATCATTTATTTGGTCTTCAAGACTGAACACTAATCTAGCACTCTCAATCCTTAACTCCTTCTTTGGAATTAGGCTAAAATATTTCCTGAAAGACCCTTGAGCCCAGCATCCATAAGTTGATCATATGAATAATCAGATGAAACACCTCATACCTAGAGGAATTAACTATAAAATAAGAAAGTATGCTTTTTCTTCTTTCTCCTCCTCCTCCTTCTTCTTATTCTTATTCATTTTTGACAGGATCAATTGTCTTTATTAGAGAAAACTAGTATGAAAAAGTATTTAAGAGTTAGAATTGGTGCCTTTCTTCTTGTCAAAAATGGATACAAAATTAATGAAGCAATTATACTACTGTCTCTTGACACAATCCATAACTGTCTACTCCTCCTCTCTTTATCCCCCCTTTACCTCCTTATTGGTCACTCTGGGAATCTGACTTTTCACTTTCCCATCATAGGCCAAGGTACCATGGACTCTATCTCCAAACAGATGGCCTGCTACTTCCAGCATGGTCAAAGCCTCAACCTGACACTGGCCAAGGGAAATCTCATCCTCCCAAGCAGTATCTTCCAGGAGCACCACTTGATCTTCTGGGGCAATGCCCTCCATGAGCCTTGATCTGGGCCACTGTCTAATGGCCAGACATCTTGAGGCTATGTAGCTCCTGGGCATGGACAAAGAACTCCACATTGGCTATTGAACCAACTGTGGTCATAGCTGCCACTACCACAAAGATGGAATCAAAATATAGGAAGGAGTAAATTCTCATTGGCTGCTGCATGCTACATTACTATTGAACAAAGAATTTTTAATAAAGAGTTCCATACTAGAGAGAGTAGTCTGAAGGTGCTGAATAGTGTTAGTGTTTGATTGGGAAGAATAAAATGTGGCCACCCAATTTCAAAACAATCATCTCAGCAGTGGAAAGAATGAAATGGCATATTCACCACAGGAAATGTTTGAACAGAGGTAGAATGGCCTTTGGGCATGAGTGTTTACAAAGGAGTTAAACATCTATTATGAGTTTGGACTATGTCAACTCCAAGGTCTCTTTCAACCTTTCAATTGTGTAATATATATATATCAGCTGAGGCACATGATATCATGAACAAAATCTGAGAATGGAGTTCTCATATTGACTCCATCTCTCAACTGTTATGTAACCTTAGGCAAACTACTCAATCTCTATATAGCTTAACCTCTTACCATTTGAAAGCAGAGGGATAATACTAAATAACCTCACAGGAATGCTATGAGGAAATGAACAATGTTTTCAAATTATTATATAATTACTTTATAAACCCATAACTAGGTCAGACACCTAGTTGGTTTACTAGAGAAGCAAGAATACAAAGCTTTAGTCATACCTAATAATAGACAAACATGTAAATTGACCTTACCTTCGCTATGCCCACAGCCAATCAGAGTGAATATACAAATTAACCCAACAAAGATGGAGGCTAATTTGCATATGTAGGCACCAAGTGGCCTGAGTCCTGGGAATTTTCTAGGCATCCGGATCACTCCAAGGTAGGTCCTGCATGAGTCCTGAGCAACCTGGGAAGGGCCTGAATCTGGGGGCTCCTGGGCAGGGCCAAGCCTGCAGTCAGAGCTGAGGGGGCCCTGGTCCAGTTCCCAAGCCTCAGCCAGAGGCTTTGGGCCTGGGCAGGGGTGGAGCTGGCAATCAGAGGGAGCTGGGGTTCCCCTGCCCAGGCCCCAAGCCTGGGCCAGAGGCTTGGGGCCTGGGCAGGGTAAAGCCGGTGATTGGTATGAACAACAGAGGAAACACATTTTCTGACCGCTCATTGGTTAAGCTCTCTGTATGCCACTGGTAATATTCTTAGTAACTTGGGTATAGGGATCTAAAAAGGTGATCTACAGTTTTCCACCACACTCCTGGAGAAAAAAAAAATGAAGGTCTGCTGCAGGAGAGCTAAGAAATGTCATATCGTGCCCTAGCTGATTTGGCTCAGTGGATAATGCCTAGGCCTGCAGACCAGCCTGCAGGGTCCGGGTTTGATTCTGATCAAGGGCATGTACCTAGGTTGCAGGCTCCTCCCTGCCTGGGACCCAGGTCAGGGCTCATGCAGGAGGCAACCAATCAAAGTGTTCCTCTCACTTTGATGTTTCCCTGTCTTTCTCTTTCTCTTCCACATTCTCTAAAAATCAGGCGAGGATAAAAAAAAAGAAAAGAAAAGAAAAGAAATGTCATATCCTATGAAAGACATATCTTGAAAATGCCTAAAATGACAGTTGTCATTTTTTCATGGTGAAGGGCCTAAAGTCCATGTTGATGAAAACAACTTGCTGACTGAGGTGACTGGCAGTGGCTGCAGCAGCAGGGTGATGGGGCTGGTGTCTTTCCCCGATCAGCCTCCCACAAAAGGGAGGCCAGACTGCAGCTTAGGACATCCTCTGAGGGCTCCAAATATATGAAAGGGAGCAGGATGGGCAGATGGATCCTCCCTCCTCAGTGCACAAATTTCATGCACCGGGCCCCTAGTATTTAATAAAACTCTGGAGAGTTCACTAATAACTCGTCGGTGCATTTCTAGAATAAAACCCCTGGAATTCTGGTAGATATATGTTTGGTTGTGGTCCACTTAATCATAGAATCGTCAGGATTAGATGAAACATAGTAGCAATCTAGCTCATTCTCCTGTCACTGCAATCAATCCAAGAGGTATTAACCTCTAGCCTCTGAAAAAATTAAACACTTCAATGTTAATTTGATGGAACCTTGGCAAGGTATGAAAGAAGTCCCACAGAAATTCTGTGCAAGTGTCAGTTGCCCTGAATTCTCAAATGTATGTCTAGGGCTTTCACAGAATCTCAAGTTTATAAAGTAATGTTATTATAATACCACAAGTGTAGAAGAATTTGCTGGAAGCTAAGCCTCCTTCTTGCATACCTAATCACTTTAGCTGCTCTTTTCTGACAATAGACAAACAATCCTATGCATCTAGTTGTTTCCTCCCCAACTAGAAATTGGGGGTAGAATAATCAAATATCTGGGGTCCTCAAACACTACCACTCTTGCAACTTTTCATCAACCTGAGATTCTTATCCCCTATTCATTGAATTTAAAGAAGAAAATTAAGCAGAAGTGAATTTCAATTGGAACACCAGTTCCTTCTCCTCTTTTCTATTAGCCCTGTCCTGCATTCCTGAAAAGGTACTGCAGAATGAAAGACTTCATTGAAACTCTAAGGTGTCTGGTTACATGTGTCTTCCAGAGAAGGTGGAATGTTTTGCAACTGATTGAAAGGTCATCCTTACATTTAAAATACCCCTGCCTTTTCAAGTTTCAGATTTGGGGCATGTATGACATCAGGGAAAAAAGAACGAGGCACCCCATGTTTTCCTAATTCAGTAGTGATCAACACCTAGCTTACCTTTCTCTGGGGAGACAGCAGCCCACACTCTTAGCCTGGGAGCATACTAGAAAAAGACAAGCAAAAGATAGAAACAGTAGGGTTAAAGGCCCAAAGTAGCTCTTCCTTCTCCCATCTCCAGCCAGAAGCAACCAAGCTCCTGCTTCTTTCCTTTAATAGTTAGTCTGTTCTGACAGGAACAAAAGACATTCTGCTTGATAAACACTATTGACAATGCAGCTGCCAGTTCAAAACAATACAATTAGAAATAATGTCAGAGAGAGGAAGAAATTATGGGGCGGGGGCGCACTTTTCTTGAGTTTGTCCTTTCAAAATGCAATAGAGTGAAAATATATGAGTAAATGCAGAACATTATACACACAACAGTGTCAAAGATTTTTGTTTGTCAAAGATTGTGTTTAAAAAGAATTTGCTTACCACTGACGATGTCAATACGATAGGCATCGGTTCAATCACAAAATGGCTTGCACTATTTTTCTTGTCAACCAAAAGTTGCATATATTTATTAAATGTGACCCATTTATATAATCTGGCTGTTGTGTTCTGAAAAATTAATTGATGATCATGATGTGTGCTGTCACGGCCACAGAGACATTTTTTTTGTATATATTTTTTATTCAGTTTTCTTTTTTTTAAATTAAATCTTTATTATTCAGATTATTACATTTGTTTCTCTTTTTTCCCCTCCATAGCACCCCTCCACCCAGCTCCCACCCCTCCCTCTGCCCTTAGCTCCCTCCCCTTGATCTCATCCATAGGTGTATGATTTTTGTCCAGTCTCTCCCTGTACACCCCTCACCCCTTTCCCCCAGAGAATTATCAGTCCACTCCCTCTCTGTGCTCCTGATTCTATTATAAATATTCAACGTGATGAATAGCAAGAACCTACAACCAAGAATAATCTATCCAGCAAAGCTAACATTCAGAATTGAAGGGCAGATAAAGAGCTTCACAGATAAGAAAAAGCTAAAGGAGTTCATCAACTCCAAACCAGTATTATATGAAATGCTGAAAGGTACTCTTTTAGAAGAGGAAGAAGAAAAAGGTAAAAGCCAAAAAATTATGAACAACACAGAGACATTTAAATCCTGTTTTCTGCTAAAGAAAGATTCTTAAAATGAGTCCTCCTGACATGTCTATGTTGGTGAACTTAAGCTTCTTGGCATTGTCCAGGCTCAAGATTCTTTTCTAAAAGGCTTCTCCTTCATAGCCAAACTCTACTTCAGAGTGAAGGACTCCTTGTTGCATGAGTGTTTTTCAGAGAAGATACTCAGAAATCCCAGGTCGGGATCTCACCAGGGAGAGCCTAAATACAAAATTCCAGAGTGCTTCCAGCAATACAAACTAACAAACCATGTTTCCTGCCACATGTCAACAAAATTTCACTGAAAAGTATTGGAGGGAAAAAAAGAGAGACTTTCTTCAAGCAAACAGTTTACAAACTGGGATGATGCAGCCTCAGGTAAAAATAGAACAGTGCTCTGCAGAAACAAAGGAGAGACCATCTTTAATGAAGTTTCTGCCCAGGTTACCATCATGCAAATGAGGACTTCAAGTCTGATCAGCATGGACTGGTTGATGATAATTACAATCTGTGCAGTTCTAATTGGTCAAGGTATATCACAGTCTATTGTTTAAGTGGTAGTTTGGTAATGAGGGGACAAGGAAATTCCCTGAGTAGTTGCTTCAGAAAGCATAAACAGACAGGAGATTGAAAGGTCAGTCTATGATTCTCCCAAGAATGCAGAGTACATGAAAGGCCTCTGTCAACAAAGAGCTGTTAGACTCTAGTTTTGAATTTAGGCCCAGTTAGTCGTAGGTGATGTAGGCACCTCTCCCTGAGTCAGTGGGAGAAAGCTGTCCCCAACCTCAATCCTTGTCTTCTCCTATAAATAAATTTAAACAAGAGACCTTGAGTGCATTGTGAAAAGCCAATTTATTAAAGCAATTAGAGTATGCTCCTTTACTGAAAAAGCAAAGAAGTAAGCAAACTTATACTTCTGGCTTGTGAAGTGCAGATGGGTTCTCAGCTAATCTGAAGAGCAAGTTGGGTGTGGCACTGAGGTGTTATATACCCTCCTGTCTATAGGCTTCAAAATTCCTTTGCTGAATATTTTGGTACAGATTAATTCTTAAGTTTCCTTTTTTACTTTTTTGTAGCCTTCCCAGAAATCATGAGAAGTACCTGGCAACTTTATCTTGCCATGCCTTAAGACTGCTGGCTTCTCTGCTTAGGGAATAAAACTGCCCTTTCTTCTTTCTCCTTTCCTTCTCCCTTTCTGCATTCTCAACCAAAGGACTTGTATGGACGCATATAACCCTAACCAATGGACATAGACACCAGGGGATGAGGGCATGAGTGGTAGGGGAGGGGCAATGGAGGAATAAGCACACATATGTAATACCTTAATCAATAAAGGGGGGAAAGAAGTGTTAAACAGAGTTGAAAACTTTGGAACTCTTAGGATGAAAAAGCTAGATAGTAAAAAAAAAAAATCACCTGTTAAAATTTACCTTTACATTCTGAGAACCAACTGAACCTAATTTTTATCATCTAAGCTCTTCTAGACCTAAACTGGGACTCCCAATAATACCTACCAAGTTTCATTGTATGGCAATGAACATAGTTTTCAATTGTATGGCTGTAAACTACTAAAAAAAATTAAGGGGTTTCAACTCCTCTTTTTGCATGAAAGACCCTCTTTATTCTGATTTTGTTTTGCTGGCAGATGTTTCTATCAAAATCTTTGTCCATTAGAGAAATTAGAAAAAAAATGTTTATTTGTATTGAATCCTATCATATAGTTTATATCAATCTGGTTATCTTGGCCCTCACATGGTCCTGTACCCTGATTGATCCCCACAGTTTCTGCATCTGGATTTTCAGCCCTGATCAGAAACCTTTATCATGTTACCTGAACTCATACTAGACACATGATGAGCAGTGACACAGAATACTCTAAATCAGCTTGGTAGCATCCTCTTTCCAGTAAAACAATATACGAGGGAAATTTAATTAAAAAAATTACATGATGACATAAAAAATAAACTAAGAACAATGGCTTTCCTAAAGAGTTATTTGTACCAAGCACCACTATAGAGCTACCTGCAATGCAAACTACACTACACCAGCAGATCAAGGATCCATTACTCTATGCAGTGCTAGAGACACAATGACCATAACTTTACTTCTGACATTTTTCCATATCCATAATAACCCATGCCTTGTGATTTACTGATTTTTTAACTTGCTGCATCTGAACACAAATGGCTTTGACATCAGCTCAGATGGTACACCAAATCTTAATTCTGAAGGTTCTGTTTTTATCTTAGTCTGGGAAATATTATTTCCCATCTGATGCCAATGGCTGCTCTACAGTAAGCTCCTTCATCGCTACTACTAGCTAGCTGATCTATAGGTAAGGCAGAGTGGGTGGCTAGTAATATGACGTGCTTAGATGCAGATGTTCTTTATTTCTGAGTAATACAGAAAAATGAAATTTCTTTTCCAACAGTCCCTTGAATTGCTAAAAAGATTGAGCATTGATTTTATCTGCAAGTTAGGGTAGAGGAGGCCCAGCATGTGAATATATTGCAATTTCACTAAATCCAGGCACAAAATAGGAGATTTATTTTGAACATGATACTATGGGGTCAGTTTTATGAGGAAGTGACAATTGGATAGGTTCGCCTATAACCAGACAGCATTGTGGGTATGAATGAGATAGCTCCTGATATGGGTCTGTTCATTGGAGGGTTTCATTTCAGAAGTCTGAACAATAACCTTGTAAAAGCTCTAGTCAGTCCTGAGAGTAGGGAAAGTGGAGCATCATTTATTCCTCTGTTGTGTCCTCTGACAATGGAATTTAGCTAAAATATGAAGAACTAACTCAAGCACTCTGTTCACTGTAGTGCCAGTGTTTTATATGATTAGCTTAGAGCCCAGCAACTCTGTCCTGTGCTCATTAATCCAGAAGAATTCTAGAATATAGTGCAAGCTTTACTACAGGAAGATCTAGGGTTATCCAGGAGCAAACTTATTAAGGTCTGAATGCAAAGTCCCAGGGAGATGGAGGCAATGTATTCTTTAGTGGCCATGGCCCAAGTCATTGCGAATTTTAAAATTAAATCAAGTTGGTACATCCATCAGGTTTCTTTAGAAGTAGAGTTGTAGATAACATGGACTAAATGTAATTTCTTAGTGTATTGATTTCCTTCCCTTTTCTCCAATCCCCGTCACCATACATTTTGAGAAAAATGCCTTTTCCGGTTTCCCTGAAAGTATAAACTCTGACAATCCATGAAGTTAGTCATGTATTACTTTCTCATAGACTTAGCTCCTGTCTTTAGAAAAATTAAGAAACCCTATCTGATAAGAAATTAAGAATGGTTTTGTGGGCTCCCAAATCTTGAATAACACTACATAATATTTATCTGGGTTAAAAGAAGAATATTAGTTGATGATGTTAATTATTACCCAATAAAACCTGTAACACATAATTATGACATGTTTGAATATTAAATATTATTATTATAGATTTATTTATTGATATAATAAATCAAAATTTTGGTCTTTCACTAGTTAGGAGTGAAGCAACATACTGGCTAACAATGCAAGCTTTGGAACCAAACTGCCTGGGTTCAAGTTTTGTCCACTCTACTTCCTAGACATGAGAATTTGGGCAAAGCACTTAGTTTTTCTATGGGTGAGTTTCCTCAGATGTAAAGTGTGGATAATTACTATGTTTATACCATAGAAACAAATGGAAGACTAAATGAGATACTTTAGCATGATACCTGGTATATGGAAAGTTCTCTATATCTAGTATTTACTAATGTTATTTTTATCCTTGTTATAAAGGGTAATAATGTTAGCCATGATTTTTATATATCAATTTTGACTTTTCTAAAACACCGAGTATGCTAAACCACTATGCTCAATTAATATTTGACAAAGGAGGCATGAACATACAATGGAGCCAAGACAGCCTCTTTAATAAATGGTGCTGGGAAAATTGGACAGATACATGCAAAAAATGAAACTGGATCATCAACTTACATCAAATACAAAAATAAACTCAAAATGGACACAGGGCTTAAACATTAGTTGGGAAACCATAAAAATACTCGAGGAATCCACAGGCAGCACAATCTCAGACATATGCCAAAAGAACTTCTTCACTGATACTGCTCCAAGGGCAATGGAAGGTAAAGAAAAAATAAAAAATGGGACTACATCAAAATAAAAAGCTTTTGCACAGCAAAAGAAACCATCAACCAAACAACAAGAACGTCTACTGTAAGGAAGAACATATTTGCAAATGTTATCACTGATAAAGGTTGAATCTCCAACATCTACAGCCAACTTATAAAACTTAATAAAAAGAAGATAAATGATCGAATAAAAAAATGGGCATCGGCCCTAAATAGAACCTTTTAGAAAGACGACAGAAGGAAGGCCAAGAGACACATGAAAACATGTTGAAAGTCACTAATTATCCGAGAGATGCAAATCAAAACAACAATGCGATACCATCTCACACCTGTCAGAATGGCAATCATCAACAAATCAACAAACGACAAGTGTTGGCGAGGATGTGGAGAAAAAGGAACCCTTGTGCACTGTTGGTGGGAATGCAGACTGGTGCAACCACTTTGGAGAACAGTATGGAGTTTCCTCAAAAAACTAAAAATGGAACTCCCATTTGACCCAGCAATCCCACTCTTAGGAATATATCCTAAGAAAGTAGAAACACCAATAAGAAAGGATTTATGCACCCCTATGTTCATAGCAGCACAATTTACAATAGCTACAATTTGGAAACAGCCTTGGTGCGGTCAGCAGATGAGTGGATCAGAAAACTATGGTACATCTACACAATGGAATTCTATGCTGCCATTCAAAATAAGGAATTCTTAGCATTTGCAGCAACCTGGATGGAACTGGAGAGCTTTATGCTAAGTGAAATAAGCCAGTCAATGAAGGAGAAACACCACATGATATCACTGATTTGTGGATAATAAAGAACATTATAAACTAATGAACAAAAAGATAGATACAGAGGCAGTAAAGCATCAAACAGACTGTCAAATTACAGCAGGAAGATTAAGAAGAGGTGTGGTAGGTAAGAGATCAACCAAAGAACTTGTATGCATGCATGTAAGTATAACCAATGAACACAAGACACTGGGGGGTTAGGGTATGCCTTGGATGGGGGGAGGGGCAATGGGAAGATATGTATACATGTAACACAATAAAAAATAAATAAAACAATAAAAAAACACCGGGTATGTATTGTGACATTAATCCCCAAATAAGTTTTGTCCATTTTGTTCTTCCCATATAAATTATGCACACATTTTTTTTCTTTTCTGAAAGCAGAATTTTTCATGGGAAGCCCAATACCATGCAGTATAATTTTGGAGTTCAAAGAGAAAGCAAAACTTGATAAGAAAATAATAAAATTTATTTTCCTCCTTACCTCAATCTGAACACATGGCTATTAAAAGATAATTTTTAAATGGTTAAATCATGATCTATATGCAAATTCAAGTGAACACATGTAAAAATTTTTGCTTACCTCAATAATTAGTGAGGGAATGAGGAGGCCAAGGGTCTACAAACTATGGCCTAAAAGCCAAGTCCAGCCTGTCACATGCTTTTGTAAATAAAATTTGATGAAGTACATATTACCTATCGCTATTTCCCAATACAGCCATATCCATTCATTTACATATTACCTATCGCTATTTTTTTTACTATTTTGCCACATCCAATACATTTGCAGAATTGTATTGTCCACAGATCATAATATATTTACTATCTTATTTTTTCAAATATATATTTTATTGATTTCAGAGAGGAAAGATGAGGTAGAGAGGAATAGAAACATCAATGATGAGAGAAAATCATTGATTGGCTGCCTACTGCATGACCAACACTAGAGACTGAGCCCACAACTCAGGCCTATGCCGGTGCCAGCTGGCACTACTGTTGACCAGCACCTGAAAGGGGGGTGAGGATTGGGAAAAGAAAAGAGACAGACACAAAGATGGGATCGGGAGGACTGACAGTTCAAGACTGCAGTCCCAAGTTTATTTTTCTAAGCCTATTTATACATGTTAGTTATGCTAGCATATTCGAAAGCCTTTCATTACTTCCTTTATTACAGAGACTCTTGGTTTCAGTTCTCTTATCTGACCTTTAGCCATTCTTTGTTTCAGGACAATCAGTTTGTTAATCACTTAACCTCAGGCAAGAATAGACACTCAGGATCATTTACTCATGGAATGTCGTGGTTAAGCAAACTCCATTTATGATCTCCTCGTTCCTTAAGCTTTAGCTAACTAAGCAAGCAACCTTAAGCAAAGCTAGAAACAATTCCAGTAAAACTAGGGGGGGTCGAGGTGCTGAGGCAGCTCACTTTGTGAACGCTTGCCTTCTCGGGACTTTGTCAAACCGAGACCGCCCTCGACAGGCCTATGCCCTAACAGGGAATCCAGTGGTGATCTCCTGGTTCATAGGTCAATGCTCAACCACTGAGCCATGCCAGCCAGGCTACCATCTTACTTTTTACAATAAAAACTTTGTTGGCTCCTGATATAGGTCATTAGGAATGTTGAAAAATTTACAAGTAAATTCACTAGGCCAGTGGTCGGCAAACTGCGGGTCACGAGCTACATGCAGCTCTTTGGCCCCTTGAGTGTGGCTCTTCCACAAAATATCACAGCCTGGGTGAGTCTATTTTGAAGAAGTGGTGTTATAAGATGTTTAAGTTTTAAAAATTTGGCCCTCAAAAGAAATTTCAATCGTTGTACTGTTGATATTTGGCTCTGTTGACTAATGAGTTTGCCGACCACTGCATTAGGCAATACTTGCATTCTACCAGACAAGAAATACTTGCATTAGAATTAAGAAAGCTATAAAAATAACTCAAAGATGATCCAAGGCACAGATAATCCAAAAAAATATATCAGGTCTGGGCTATTAAGCCCATTACATGAACAGAAATTCAGACTAGAGATCCAGGGAGAATCTTGTTTTACAAACTAGGGTTAAGGTGGGGAAGAAGCTTGGATTCAAAAACTAACAGAACACGGAAAGTGCCCTAATGCAAATCCCCAATGATTAGAATATGGAATGAAGAACGCTGAGGCTGGCTACTTTAGTGCTTCCTACTTCAAGCCTCAGTTGATTTGGAAATTGGGGCAGTACTGAGTCCTTGGGATAGATCAGCAAACCCAACTATGAGGAGGCTGCAGCAGGCAGGGGTTGATCCCATCCACTCTCTTGGTTTCAACTATTATAGGCTAAAGACTCTCATATCTATATTTTCAGTCTTAAAATTTCCTTCAAGATTCATGTTAGAGTTATACAATTTCCTATTACTGTCCCAATAGGTAGGTGAAACTCAATGTGTCCAAAATTGAATATTTTAAAAATCCCAAACTTGGAGAATCCAAGATGGCGGCATAGGTAAACACCTATACTGCTGCCTCGCACAACAATTTCAAAACTACAACTAAAAGACAGAACGGACATCATCCAGAACCACAGGAAAGCTGGCTGAGTGGAAGTTCTACAACTAGAGGGAAAGAGAGGGGCTCACGGAGACCCAGAGGAGCTGCAAAAAGCTGAGGTACCGAGACGAGCGCGCTGAGAGAGCGATGCCGGAGTACCTGGCTGGCTTTCTCTGGCGGGAGGGAAACGGAGACTCCCAACGGCATTGAACCCCTTCTCTTACGACACTAAACCCCAGATCCAGCCGAAACTCATACGGGGGGAGTTTGGACTGTGAAAAGGGAGAAGTGCACGGAAATTTAGGGGAGTTGCAAAGGATCGGAGGTCTGGTCGCGCACGGCACCACGCGGAGGACTGATTGCTGATTGTGCCGCTGGCTTTCGTGAGTGGGCGGGTGACAGACCCTCCCAACTGCGCCACTTCTGAGTCCACTGGGCCCCTGTTTTGGGCGAAACCCTGGGGACCTAGACTCGTGTGGTCCTGGTTCGCAGGAGAGCCGGAAAGGCAGCGGTTGGAGGCGCTGCGGGTGCGCGAGCGCACAAGGACCGCTCCAGCCATTACCCAGTCACGGGAGACTCAGGGGCCGTGGAGGGCAGGGCCGACTGGAAGGCAAGGCGGTCCCTTAAGCCCTGAGACTCCACCCTCCCAAGCTCAGCAGAGGCTTCTGCGGCTGAATCCAGCACAGAAGTTTCCCCGGCATAGGGAAAATGCCGAGACAAGGGAAGGGATTACAAGCAAAAGAAATGGAGGAAAAAAAAACGACTGGATATAGAGTTCAAAACCACGCTTATAAGGTTTTGCAAGAATATGCTAGAAAAGATGGATAAATTTAGTGAGACCCAAGAGAAGATAATAAATACACTGACTGAAATGAAAACTATTATGCAGAGTACTAACAGCAGACTAGAGAAAGGCAAGGATCAAGTCAAAAATTTGAAATATAAAGAAGCAGAAAACATTCAACTGGAAAAGCAAGAAGAGAAAAGAATCCAAAAATGTGAAGATAATGTAAGGAGCCTCTGGGACAGCTTCAAGCGTACCAACATCAGAATTGTGGGGGTGCCAGAAGAAGAGAGAGAGCAAGATACTGAAAACCTGTTTAAAGAAATAATGACTGAAAACTTCCCACATCTGGTAAAAGAAATAGACTTACAAGTCGAGGAAGCACACAGAACTCCAAAGAAAAGGAACCCAAAGAGGACTACACCAAGACACATCATAATTAAAATGCCAAGAGCAAAAGAGAAAGAGAGAATATTAAAAGCAGCAAGAGAAAAACAGTTTATTACCTACAAGGGAGCACCCATACGACTGTCAGCTGATTTCTCAACAGAAACGATGCAGGCCAGACGGGAGTGGCAAGAAATATTCAACGTGATGAACAACAAGAACCTACAACCAAGAATAATCTATCCAGCAAAGCTATCATTCAGAATTGAAGGGCAGATAAAGACCTTCACAGAGAAGAAAAAGCTAAAGGAGTTCATCAACTCCAAACCAGTATTATATGAAATGCTGAAAGGTACCCTTTTAGAAGAGGAAGAAGAAAAAGGTAAAAGACAAAAAATTATGAACAACAAATACACATCTGTCAACAAGTGAATCTAAAAATTAAGTGAATTAAAAATCTGATCAACAGAATAAACTGGTGAATATAATAGAATCAGGAGCACAGAAAGGGAGTAGACTGATAATTCTCAGGAGGACAAAAATCATAAAGCATCAAACAGACTGTGAAATTATAGCAGAAAGATTAAAGTTAGGTGAGGTAAATAAGTGATCAATCAAAGGACTTGTATACATGCTTATAAACATAACCAATGATCACAGACACTGGGGGGTCGGGGTACGCCTGGGAGCAATGGGGAGATATGTATAAAAATTAATAAAAATTAATTTAAAAAAAATCCCAAACTTGCTCTTTCTCTTATATTCACTATTTGTTGGTAACACCACAATCAACCAGACATGCAGTCGAGAAACCTGACCTCCTTAATTTACTTCTCCCTCCAGTACTACCTGACACATCCAATGAATGTTTTAAACCTATTACTTCCTGTGTATCTCTAGAATTGCTGTTTAAGATCTCACCATCTCTTCATCTACACTAGTAATATATTTTAACTAGTCCCACCCTTCTGAAACTCATCCAGTGGTGTGCTGGAGCTGGCTTACACTAGCTGATGAGAATTGGTTGTGTTTCTCTCTTCCAAATTCTATGTTCCATAATGTTATATTGGTAACTTGAAATTGTCCATAGTGAGAATATTTACACTACAAAAATTGCCAAACACTATAACTTAATATTTTCTTATGTGTGAGGAAAGCTGCTCATTAAAAATTAGAAGCACATTTACCACTGCCAGTTCACCACACTTTAGACAAATTGATCTTTTTAAAACACTTAAACAAATTAAAATTCTTCAGAGGTTCACTATGGCAAAAAATAACATTAAATTCCTTAGCATGAGCACAATTTACAATGGCTACAATTTGGAAACAGCCCAGGTTCCCGTCAGGAGATGAATGGATCAGAAAACTATGGTACATCTACACAATGGAATACTATGATGCCATCAAAAAGAAGGAATTCTTACCATTTGCAGCAACCTAGATGGAACTGGAGAGCATTATGCTAAGTGAAATAAGCCAGTCAATGATGGAGAAACACCACATGATATCACTCATTTATGGATAATAAAAAAACACATTATAAACTGATGAACAAAAAGGTAGATACAGAGGCAATAAAGCATCAAACAGACTGTCAAATTACAGCAGGAAGGTTAGGGAGAGGTGGGGTAGATAAGAGATCAACCAAAGGACTGTATGCATGCATATAAGCATAACTATTGACCACAGGACCCTGGGGGGGGGGTAGAGTATACCTGGGAAGGGGGGAATGGGAAAATATGTATACATGTAATACATTAACTTAAATATAAATAAATAAATAAATAAATAAATAAATAAATAAATAAATAAATAAATAAATTTCTTAGCATGGCAAACAAAGCTTTTTATCATTTGACTCCTGCCTAAATGTCCAGCTTCCTCTCCCCATTCTTGTATTAGACTCACAACACATATGCTAACTCAAAGGTCACAAACTCATTCATTCAAGCCTAAATTGCCTCATATATGCATTTTGTTGAGCCTGTATACTGTCTCTAACTTTTTTGAGGCAACATTTAAATCTTTAAAAACAATTCTGCCCCCAAATCCATATTTCTCACTTATCTTGAAAAATTACAACACTGGGCCCTCATTTGTGCTTATAAACAAAAAATTGAGCAGCAGATGGCCCTCTTGAGAAGGTATATGCTCTACAATTCACAAGTTCCTGTGATTTACTCATCAAAATTATACATGTGCCCCCAAACCTAGTCTTAATTTCTTTTATCTATTTACTTTTTGGCCCCTGCTGCCAACCATATTATAAAGTCCTGATTATTAACAGAAATCTCTGACTCTCACTATAGAGTCTGTCTTTCTTTACCATAGTACCTGCACAGTCTAGGAGGGAGAAAGCATCAGGATGAATAGAGGTAGAAGAGGAGGGTATAAGAGTCTCCAGTTTGAAGCAATAGAATTGCGAAAATGATAGGCAGGAACTGTTCTAAATTTTTGTGATATCAGGATGTTCCCTCTGGAGCTGTTCTACTAAACCTCATTAGAGTTTTGGAATGTCTACCTTTTCAGCTGGACATGGGAAGGAAAGACCCAAGGACACTAGCTCACACTGACTCAGATTGTAGGAGCCAGGTTTGAAAAGGAGGATCAATTTTTTAATTTGATACTTGGATACTTAATTCCCTTTTGGAGAATGCCTGCTGTGTATCTAGTAGTGTACTGGACACTATGGGGGAAAACATAAGCAGACTAAGTCAGCTCTGCCTCCAAAGAGCTCACAACCCTAATGAAGAAGCAAAAATGATATATGCAAAATAATTAGATAACAATAAGATATTGAATGTAACCTAGTACCCACAGCATCTGGGTGGTCTTTAACGGGTGGGATCAAGTTAAGACAAGGAGCTATTGAAGGAACCAGGGCTTACAATGACCCTTTGCTGACAGAGAAATGGGGTAGACCATTCCATACAGGGATCCCACAAGGATACACACACAGAGAGCAATAACTGAATTAAATGTGTTAACCTGTGAATGATAAGGCTGCCTGGAGGAGAAAGGGCAGTCTGAATAGGAAGACATGGTTGGTCATTGTGGACCAGTATTCTTTTGAAAAGTTTTCATCTTTGGTGTCATACACCCGGAAAGCTGAAAGGAGAATCAAAGACTCCTTGTTTTTTTGTGTGTTTGTTTGTTTTGTTTGTTTTTAATTTTTTAATTAATTTTTTATTGTGTTACATGTATACATATATTCCCATTGCCTCCCCATCCCAGGTATACCCCAACCACCCCCCCCAGTGTCTTGTGTTCATTGGTTATGCTTATATGCATGCATACAAGTTATTTGGTTGATCTCTTATCTATCTCACCTCTCCTTAATCTTCCTGCTATAATTTGACAGTCTGTTTGATGCTTTACTGCCTCGGTATCTATCCTTTTGTTCATCAGTTTATAATGTTCTTTATTATCCACAAATCAGTGATATCATGTGGTGTTTCTCCTTCATTGACTGGCTTATTTCACTTAGCATAAGGATCTCCAGTTCCATCCAGGTTGCTGCAAATGGTAAGAATTCCTTATTTTGAATGGCAGTATAAATTTCCATTGTGTAGATGAACCATAGTTTTCTGATCCACTCATCTGCTGATGGGCACCTAGGCTGTATCCAAATAGTTGCTATTGTAAATTGTGCTGCTGTGAACACAGAGGTGCATAAATCCTTTCTGATTGGTGTTTCTACTTTCTTAGGATATATTCCTAAGAGTGCGATTGCTGGGTCAAATGGGAGTTCCATTTTTAGTTTTTTGAGGAAACTCCATATTGTTCTCCACAGTTGCTGCACCAGTCTGCATTCCCACAAACGGTGCACAAGGGTTCCTTTTTCTCTGCATCCTCGCCAACACTTGTCGTTTGTTGATTTGTTGATGATTGCCATTCTGACAGGTGTGAGATGGTATCGCATTGTTGTTTTGATTTGCATCTCTCGGATAATTAGTGACTTTCAACATGTTTTCATGTGTCTCTTAGCCTTACTTCTGTCATCTTTCAAAAAGGTTCTATTTAGGTCCATTGCCAATTTTTTTATTGGATCATTTATTTTCTTTTTATTAAGTTGTATAAGTTGGTTGTAGATTTTGGAGATTAAACCTTTATCAGTGATAACATTTTCAAATATGTTCTCCCTTACAGTAGGCGTTCTTATTGTTTGGTTGATGGTTTCTTTTGCTGTGCAAAAGTTTTTTTATTTTGATGTAGTCCCATCTGTTTATTTTCTCTTTAGCTTCCATTGCCCTTGGAGCAGTATCAGTGAAGAAGTTCTTTTGGCATATGTCTGAGATTGTGCTGCCTGTGGATTCCTCTAGTATTTTTATGGTTTCCCATCTAATGTTTAAGTCCTGTATCCATTTTGAGTTTATTTTTGTATTTGATGTAAGTTGATGGTCCAGTTTCATTTTTTTGCATGTATCTGTCCAATTTTCCCAACACCATTTATTGAAGAGGCTGTCTTGACTCCATTGTATGTTCATGCCTCCTTTGTCAAATATTAATTGAGCATAGTGGTTTGGGTGGATATCTGGATTCTCTATTCTATTCCATTGGTCTATATGTCTGTTCTTGTGCCAGTACCAGGCTGTTTTGAGAACAGTTGCTTTGTAATATAGCTTGAAATATGGTATTAAGATCTCATCTACTTTATTCTTTTTTCTCAGGATTGCTGTGGCTATTCAGGGTCTTTTTTTCCCCCAGGTGAATCTTTGAAGAGTTATTTCTAGGTCTGTGAAATACATCGTTGGTATTTTAATGGGTAGTGCATTAAATCTATAGATTGCTTTGGGTAGTATGGACATTTCAATGATGTTGATTCTCCCAATCCATGAACATGGTATGCTCTTCCATCTGTTTACATCTTCCTCTATCTCTTTTTGCAATGTCCTGTAGTTTTCTGCATATAGGTCTTTTACCTCCTTAGTTAGGTTTATTCCTAGGTATCTTAATTTTTTGGTGTGATTGCTTTTTTAGTCTCTCTTTCTATAATTTCATTATTAGTGTATAGAAATGCCACAGATTTCTTGGCATTAATTTTGTATCCTGCTACATTGCCAAATTCACTTATTAAGTCAATTAGTTTTTGGATGGAGTCCTTCAGGTTTTTTATGTACAGTATCATGTCATCTGCAAATAAGGACAGCTTTACTTCTTCTTTTCCAATTTGGATGCCTTTTATTTCTTCTTCTTGTCAAAGACTCCTCATTAAGTACTAAGTCAAAGACAATGGAATCAGGTGGTTCCAAAAAGCATTTCATATTCTAAGCATATACAGCAACTTTTTAGCTTTATGACACAAGTAGGGCTAAGCAATATTCACAAGTACTACTGTGTGTCTGGACAAGCCTGGCAGCATTGATATAGAAAGAAGGAAAGAAGAAAATAAAAGAATAGGAAAAACAGAAAGAGCAAGGAAGTGGAGGAAAAGAACAGGAAGAAGACTGTGGTAGGAAGCAGACACATATCTCCAATCTAACCCAGGGAATCCTGTGCTACAAACTATTTTTCTCCACCTCCCACTTCCTGCCTCTAGATCTTGACAGAGATTGAGGAATGCCCCTGCCCACTAAGAACTTAAATCTGGCAGGTTCCCAGATGTAAGCTTCTTTCTTCCTCGGCCAACTGTGATACATTGTTCACTTAGCATCTCTCCCAACTCTAGGCTTTATGCTGGTTGTGGTATTTATGTTCATTACCAGGCCCACTCAGACCTACTTCTTCCTCAGCCTATAGGTTTATGTTAACTTCTGAGATTATTATGTGTCCAATTTACTTTATGAGCCAGTTGCTCACTTCCTGCTGTCTCATTTGTAGCTGTTCTCTATAAATGTTTAACAATGTTTACTTGCTGCTTAATCCAAGCTACTAATGACCAATGTGCAGCCAGCTCTCAACTATTCAAGGTTGATACAACCAGCCTCTGAAGGAAACAGATTTCTTATGCATTCCTCCCCCTCTCTATCTTCCACCTTTTTCCTATTCCCTCTTTTCTGGCCACTTCCCTATATGGGAATCTTTCATCCAAGGTGAGAAGGAGGCAAAGATGATGAAAAACTGCGACTCATCCTTTTGTCAGTTCTCCAGCAATTCTGGGTTTTTAAATTTTTTAAGAGTAAAAAGAAACTATATATTAAAATAATATTCAGCTATTCTTCAAAAATCTCAATTATCCATGTTCTCCCCCAGTTAAAATAAGTATTTGAAACTGTCTTTTTAAAGTGTATTGAGATCAATATTTCACTAGTTTCTGGAATCCTACAGATGCTTAGAATACTCATCCCTACACCTCCATGAGACCTCCTTTGATTATTCTGGTCCTCCTTATTATCTAGCTCTAGATTCTACTATACCAAGACTCTTTTGTGGGTCTAGGGAGCTGCCTAAGTTTCATTATTAGACTGTGAACAAACTGGGTCTCAAAATACATTTAAAGTTGAAAAGTTGTTTCTTTATTGACTAGTTTCTGCACTCACCTAGAGATGCTCCTGAATACCCAAATAACTCTATACCTTTTGTCTGTACCTGCTATTTACACCAAGCATCAGATAATGGACATAACAATTTTATCAAAGGTCTTTTGTTAAGCAATGAACAGACTGTCATACTACAGCGGGAAGGCAGGGGAAGTTGGCGTGTGTGTGTGTGTAAGAGATCAACTGAATGACTTTTATGCATGTATATAAGCATAACCAATGGATACAAGACCCTGGGGGTGCAGGTGAGAACATGTTCTGGGGGTAGGGAAGGCCAGGGGAAGGTCAACAGGGGCATAAAAAAGGAGACAAAAAGGAGACATATGTACTACTATTTGTAATACTTTAAACAATTTTTTAAAAAAGGTCTTTTGTTAATGGTAGTTCCTCCCCTAAGCCTGGAAATCCTCATTTACTAGTATAGACTACTTCTTTCTGACAATAACAGATTATCTCTACCGAGTTGGGGCCTGCAGGAAGTTGCAGGGAGCATTGGCTTTAGTCTTCGGCCCCCTGAAATTATGTGTGTGTGTATAATATATATATATTAGAGTCCTCATGCACAGTGTACCGGTGTGTCCCTTGGCCTGGCCTGTGGGAATCAGGCTGAAACCAGCATTCCAACATCCTCCAAAGGGTCCCGGAGTGTGAGAGGGCACTCTGCAAAGTTGCTGTCATTAGGCAGCTCCTGTGTTGAGCGTCTGCCCCTTGTTGGTCAGTGCACATGATAGCTACCAGCTGGTCAGCTGGTTGGCTGGTCAGCTGGTTGCTTAGACTTTTATATATATAGATACAAAGTCAGTGTAATGATTTGAGGGTATCTTCTCTTTAGCTTTGAAGGCTTGATTTAGTGGCATGGTCTTTAAAATTACTGGTTGTCATTAGCCTTTCAATGGATAACCAAAGAACATATATGCATAGCTCATGGACACAAAAAATAGTGTGGTGAAGAGAAGGGTGAGGGGTTGCTGGCAGGGGGCAAAGGAGGGGAAAATGGAGGACATCTATAACACTGTCAACAATGAAAAAATATTCCTGCAATCTCTGTTGCTCCTTTGGAAATGAACACAAACTACCATTTACTCCTACTCACCAAGTTTGTGATCTACCAAACTAGGTTCCAGAAGGTCAGGAAAAATGTCCTTTACTTCTCTATATCTCCATTGTGCCTTCTACAGAATTGGGCATATTGTGGTTGCATAATTTTAAGAGCAAAGGTTTAAAGACATATTTTCTGAGTTTGAATCTTGGCTCTGCTACTAAAAGTTTGTAATCTTAGGTATGTTTTTAACCTCTATGTCCCTCAGCTTACTCATTTGAGGGTAATATTTATCTCAAAAGGTTGTTGTGGAAATTAAATTAGTAAATACATGTAAAGCATTTAGAGCAGTGCCTGGCATACAATAAGCATTCCCCAAATAGCCATTATGATAAGGAGGGGAGTTGACAAAGGAATGTTAACTCCAATTCCTGAATCACTAATATTTGATAGGCCCTGTGCTCCCTCTTTCTCCAATCCTGCTTGCTTATGCTTTTTGGGTTTCTTTTTGTTTGTTTGTTTGTTTGTTTGTTTGTTTGTTTGTTTTTACCTAGGTTCCTACACTGATGATGGACACTCAGTTCTCTGAGTTCACACCAGACATCACTCCCATAATGCTGGCTGCTCACACCAACAACTATGAAATCATCAAATTGCTTGTCCAAAAACGGGTCACTATTCCACGGCCTCACCAGATCCGCTGCAACTGTGTGGAGTGTGTGTCCAGTTCAGAGGTAGATAGCCTCCGCCACTCCCGCTCCCGTCTGAACATCTATAAAGCTCTGGCAAGCCCTTCACTCATTGCCTTATCGAGCGAGGACCCTATCCTGACTGCTTTCCGCCTGGGCTGGGAGCTCAAGGAACTCAGCAAGGTAGAAAATGAGTTCAAGGCCGAGTATGAGGAGCTCTCCCAACAGTGTAAGCTCTTTGCCAAAGACCTTCTGGACCAAGCTCGGAGCTCCCGGGAATTGGAGATCATCCTCAATCATCGAGATGACCATAATGAAGAACTTGACCCTCAGAAGTACCATGACTTGGCCAAGCTGAAGGTAGCAATCAAATACCACCAGAAAGAGGTAAGCTGAGTCCTTCTCTGCTTTCAGGGAAGCTTAGGCTCTCCGGAGTCCAAAGTATGTAGAGCAGAGTTAGCATGTTTCTACCACTTAGCCCTTTAAGAAACAAATGGTTAGACAGTCCAAAAACCAGACCCATTATCCAACGCACATACAGCCTCTGCATATTTTCTTTTTGGCCAGATAAGAAAGAAAAAATACTGATCACCTAGCTCTTTGATGGGAAAGCACTTACCAATTCAATAAATGATTATTTAGCTGTTCAGGATACAAAAACCAGATACTCTGTATTCATAGAGCTTACAAGCATATGATAGACACTAAGTAAATAATATTAGTGAATATATAATTACTAATCAGTGTTAAGTGTTCTGAAGGAAAATTTCTATGAGAACACATAATAAAGGACCATGCCATATATACTGGGATGTGGAGATGGCAGTGATTATGGATGGCTCACTGTCTGGATGTTGGTAATTGTTGCTAGAACTAAGTCCTTGGAAGCCCTTCAGCAAGAAAGCTGATACATGCATTTGAAAGATGGAGTGTGTAAAGCTATGGAAAGCAAGAGCAACATCTAATGTTTAGGGTTTACCTCTTTGAGGGAGGTCAGTTCAAGCAGAACACAGAATGAAAGACTTTGTTTTTCACGTTGGCCACATTTACAATCTAGCAGGTGCTATTCTATGCCATCAAATCAAACAATTTGGGGCAGCATGGTACACTAGAAAAGGCAGGGACGTTAGAGCCAAAACAACTGAGGATGCATTGCCAACTCACCAGATCTATGACCTGAAGAAACTGAAATTTTCAGGACATTATTTTTTTTTTAATTTATAAGATGAAGATGACAATAGTTCCTCCACTTCATAGGACTATTATAGGAAATAAATTAGAAAGTGTTAGTGTGGCACAGGAAATACATTAATATCCATTTTCATCTCTCTTCCAATACTATCAGGAGGCAGATTCAAACAGGTTGAACCAAGAAGTGTTTACCATCTGAAGGGCAACAGGCAGTGCCACCCTTTCATAGGTCCACTGAGCCCTGAGGCAAATCACATTGAATGCTCACAGGTCCCTTTACCTGAAACAATAATAATAAAAAAAATACAGTGCCTTTGAAATGAGGCAAAGATGAGCACCATGGACATCCTTGAAAAGGTTGACAAAAGAGCAACATGAAGATCAAAAGACTGCACTGGGGAAGATAATAAATGGATAGGCCCATCCAACTCCCCTTATCCTGCTTATTTGCCACTTTAAGTTATCTCACTTAGCCTGAAGTTATTAACCTCACTTTTCTCTTCAAAAAAAAAAATGGGAAAAATAACAGGAACACTTAATTCTCTGGAGAAATAAAGTTCAAATAAAATAATGCATAATATACTTATGCACAATATTCAGCATATATTAGGCATTCAATAAATATTAGCTGCTATTATTATTCATTTTCATGGTGTATGGTCTGATTCTGTGTACTCAAATTGTAGGTAATAGATAATGACCCATCCCCTCCCTTACTCCTTATCCTTCCCACTACCCTAGTGTTGATTTATAGTATCAGTTGTGTTAGTCTGCTATAAGGTTTAATTGAGTTTTCTTCACTTTGATATATGTGTATATTTCTATTAATGATGTATATTATACTTTCACTAGAGGCCTGGTGCATGAAATTTATGCACTGGGTGGGTGGGGTCCCTCAGCCCGGCCTGCACCCACTCACAGTCCAGGACCCCTCAGGGGGTGTCTGCCTGCCAGCTTAGGCCTGTTCCCTCTCATAGTCCATAACCCCTCGCTCTTTACCCTCCATCTGCTCACTGCTCCTTACCACTCAGCTCACTGTTCCTTAGTGCTGCCACTGAGGCAGGAGAGGCTCCTGCCACTACCACTTCACTCGCCAGTTGTGAGCCCTATCTTTCTGTGTAGTTGTCTGTGGGCCAACTGCTCTCTTCCTTCTCACTTAGGGCGAGCAGCATGTGAGGGCAGAGTGCATTGTCGGGGAACACAGAGGGC
The DNA here is from genome assembly GCA_011751065.1 of Lasiurus cinereus. Taxonomy (NCBI): domain Eukaryota; kingdom Metazoa; phylum Chordata; class Mammalia; order Chiroptera; family Vespertilionidae; genus Lasiurus; species Lasiurus cinereus. The sequence continues at coordinate 5,671,353 of JAAGEH010000031.1, forward strand.
TGCTCAGAGCTGGGGGGAGTAGCCAGGCCCATGGGGTGAGAGGTGGATACAGAGGACGCTATCTCACCCAATTGTGGGGCAGGCTGGCCGGCTTTCATCTGCCTGACCCCACCTAAGGAGGGACCGAGCAGGGTGTCTGCCTCTCCATTCTCCATGCTTCCATCAGTGACACCTGTCACCCTTGCCAGGCCTCTCCCAGAGTGAGTTCAGCTCAATCCATGAATGTAAAAGGGCACAGGGGAGTGCCTCCACTCCAGTGCCCCCTAATTTCCATCAACAGGACCTGGTTGACAGGAGCTGATCTCAGGATGGTGGCCACAGCTGCAGAATATAGATATGTTTCAGGAAAAGTTGCGAATGGAGACTTTCATATGAGCCCCTATTCCAAAAGGTGGCAGTTTATTCACATAGTGGCAAAGACACTTTCATGAGTAACATAAGTGGGTACAGTTAGGGCCAAACTGGGCCATTTCCTCATCCAATCTCTCTGAGGTGAGTGGGTAGAACCAAATCTCAGCTCTTCACAGGACACTTCTGGGTGTTTTGTTTTGTTTTGTTTTGTTGTTAATAGTCTGTCTCCATTCTTGTTCTTTGGGATTTTTTTCATCATCGGATAAAAGGATACATACATTGGGGCAATCCTTTCAAGATACAATATTCTAGTTGCACTCATGTGATGACGACAGTTGCCCCTCAGAGGGAGGAAGCCAACAGATGGGGAGCAGGAAATTCTGAAAACCAAAGTGATTACAGAGATGCTAAGCTTTACCTTCACGTGTCTGACACCCTTCGTCAGGCCAGGCGTCTGCTGGACCTTTACCACTTGATATCCTGGCAGGCTTCCCTGGACCTTGCTAGGCAGTGGGACCAGGGGGACTCACCCTCCCCACCCCAGCCACTCCTGGTACAGCTCTTGCACATAGGCGCTGGTCTCTGGGGGCCACACCAGGATTGGAGCATAGATGCTTCCCATCTGCCTCAGCCCTGTCTGCATGGCTGTGCCTTGCCAGGCCCTGGTTCCTGCCACTTAGGCATCCCTGACACAGGCCAGAACCTCCATGAAGGGGCAGCAGAACTTACCCCTCTACAGCATCAGAACCACTTCTGGATGTTCCGAAAGCCATAAGCAGCCTCAAAGCGTAGCAGAACTTCTCTGTCCCTTTCAAGGGTGACCTCCTGGAAGTCTTTGTTCCTCAGGGTGCAGTAGGTGAGCACTCCCACGTCTTCATTGAATAGATCCTTGGCCATGTGCCTGAAACTGTGTGCCAGGTACCCAGCAGAGCTGGCACCCTCATGGAGCCTCACCTCCTTCTCCTTCATGTCTCCAAACAGTGTTCACGGCAGCATCATTTCAGGCGAGGTCACTTTGCTCCATTATCTGGACAATTTCACCTGAGGTTAACATGCAGTCAGCACCTTGGGAACTATGTAAATCTGAGGGAACTTCTTCTCAAAGGGCCTCCAGTCTCTTGTCATAACAGGGTTCCACAATGATATGGAAAATCTTGTCTGGGGACAGGTTCTGCCATCTGATGAAGTAATCCTTCACCAGAGAGCCCATGATCTGCTGGGGAGACTTGGCCATGCAGAGGTGGGGGTGATAGGGTGACCCAGCACACACTCTGCATGTTGGTTCCAGCCTGGGCAAGTGGAGGTCAGCATGGATAGCTGGGGCTCTTCCTCACGGTGCTGGCAGTACCGACACACAAATTCTTTCTGACTCTCCAGGATGCTGAAGTCCGCAGCTATGTTTGTGTCAAAGACAGTGCACCCCTAAAGTCACAGTCTTCTGGATGCATCAGTGACACTAAGGCTGAATTTAGCAGCAAAATAAGGCAGAGACTAAGGACACACAGACACTGACAGCACCTTGTGCTGTGAGGTATTACATTTCTTATTAAGGTTCAGAACACAGAAAATGTCTTTGGTGTTCTGTTGAGAAACATAGACTCCTTCCTTTGTGGTCACACAACTGTCACACGCCAGACAGTCACTCAGAAATATCTTGGCATTGGCCAGCTTATGGAATTCTCCCTTCTCTCTGTTCTCCGGAGCCGGACTCCGGATGTTGATTACTGCATTTTCTTGGTCATCAGTTTTTGTTTTTGTTTTTTACTACATTCCTTCTGTGTGCAGTGATCACACTTCATCTGTAGGAGGGCAGGTAGGGACTAGCTCAAGTGACCTGGAGGAAGCATGAGGACAGCAGTCAATTACCGCTGGTTGGCCCTGGCACTGCTGGCAGTATCCTTTCTTCCTATGGAACGTCTAGGGAGGGGAAGTGGCTGCAGTGCCCAAATCCTAGTTCCAGGAGGCCAGCGGCACCGGTACATTGATGCCTGGCTTGTCTTCTGGAGATTCTACCTGCAGGACTACTAAGGAAGCCAGTTCCCAGTTCTTCCCCACCTCCACCACTGATTAATTGGCCAGGAGGAGGGACCAAGAGGCCTGCTTTCCAGGTTCTCATCAGCTGCACCACTCACTCTGGTTCCCTGTTAGCCATCCCTTGATCAATGGGAACTTGTGGGCAGGGGGTGGGGCCAAGTTGTCTGCCTGCTCACCAGTCACTGCTGCCATGGATTCACTGGAGCTTGAGGGACCCAGTTCCCCCATTAGTCATCCCCTGATCAATGGAGTCTGAGGGCCAGTGGATAGACTGGTCATCCTTTTGGTCGTTACAGACCCTGGGGTTTTATATATTAAGACTGTGTTTTTCACTTTGTGAGAAAAAAAAATCACAGGTATTTTTAGAAAACAAATTGCTTCCAGGTAACAAAATAGTTAATGGGAATATAACTCAAGTTTGCATTCCTTATCTCACTGGGTAGAAGGTAAAGTTCATAATTTAGGTTCCCATCCCCCTGAAAATTGACAAAGCATTTATTTTCAAACAATTTCATTGCAATATTTCATCAATTTTGTATTAATAAATTATCTCCCAACTACTTTATCACTTGAATCATTCTGCTCATATAATCTTATTTGCCAATTTTAATTACTTTTCCATTTGGAAATCACTGTGATGAGTTCGTCATGTGATCTGCTTGGCATAAGACCATAGACTCACCCTTGGGTTCTACATTCACTGCCTTTTAACCCTCATTTTCCCCTCATGCTTTAGTCCTTCATTTTCCTAAAACTTTGTTCCCTGCATTTCTTATTTCAAATTTATCTTATTATTGTTATTACATAATATCTCTATGTTACTATATATTCATACATTACATTTCTGAGCTATCATTATACCAACCTGGATGTGAGAAAAAAATTATATTTCTTTTTGCTCACTTAATTAAGCACCAGAGATTCCAAAACTTTTTATAGGGTCCATTTGCTATGTATATTCAAATGGAAAAAAAAGTAATTTGTTTTACTGTGGTGAAATATGCATAACATAGAATTTATCATTTTAACCATGTTTAAGTTTATAGTTCAATGGCATTAAGTGTATTCATGTTGTTAGGCAACCATCACAACTAGGGGTTATTTTTTTTGAAGAAGCACAAGTTTTGGGGTGTCTACTTTTTTTTCAAATGTGAACCCATACAATTAGAACTTTATTTTACAGACTACATTATTTTTAGTCCATAACACTGCAAAGTGTTACCTTTTAACTACTCAAATTTATGGATATTCAGCAGTAATACAAAAGCAATCCAAATAACACTATATGCAAAAATCAACTATTTTAGGCCTGGTGGTATTCACTCATTATTGTGAATCAAATCAATGAAAACTCTGTAATTTAACAGACTGAACTGTTTCAGAGCACAGTTCAAACTCCAAATCAAATACTACAAGAAGAGTCAGTGACTCTCAACTCCAATGTCAATACATTCATGGGAAATAATATACTTTCAAAATAATCCCAAAATGGCCCAAAGTTTAATCCCATGGCAAGGGACTTCAGAATTTTTTCAGGCTTTATATGTTTAGCTCCAAATTTTTCAATGGAGTTAAATATATAAACAATGGCTATAGGAGAGGGAAAAATGGCGGAGGAATAGAGGGACGTGTTTGGAGCCTTATTGCTGGGCAGATGGAGAGAGCAGCCGAGAGTGGCACTGGGAGGGTTTATTGGCAAGTTAAGAGTCAGTTATCCTCCAAGAGAAGGTGGGGGACTGCTGCACAGGGCTCCCCTGACCAGGCAGCCCCATTGCCACGGGGTTTTTGTCTGCTGGAGCCACCAGCACAATCGCGGAGATCACGCCATCTTGCAGAGGGAGGTGGATGTCTGCGGCGATCTAAAAAGCTACACATGCAGCACCCACCGAACAGCTGGGGTACCCAGAACACCGCTCTCCAATCAGAGCAGACACTCGGATTCAGAGGAGCTCCACATGCCACATGGAAAGGTCAGATTTCACCTGGGATAAGGTGAGGTCTCCTGTCCCACAGAACAGAGATGTGCACACAGTGGACTGGGGGAAAGCTGCTCAAAGGAGAAATCTGCGGATGTGGGGCAGGGCATGATCCCTAAATGTGGAAGGGAACCCTCAGAACTATTAACAGAGAGGAGCTCTAGAAAGCAACCTATTTTGATCTGTGGCAGAAGGACAGCCTGGGAGTTATTGCAGTCTACCAGCTGCTCGAGCGGGAGCGGAGAAGAGAGAGAGCATGGACAGAACCCACCTCTTCAGACCCTGGATTCTGATTGCTAAGCCCAATACATAGGATCACGCAATTGGAGACATACTGGGAGACTGTAGGGGAGGGTTGTTTTTCTGGAACCTGGGGATTGAGCGCAGAGTAATCATCAGAGAATCAGCTCTGGGGCAACCCATCCCCACAAACCGGTATTGAGAACCACAGAGTAACAGGATGTAAGTACAGCCTAGAGAGGTCCTGTGCTTAGCCTCAGAGGTCAATTTTGAAACACTGCCACCCAGTGGATGACTCACAAATTGACTCTCGCATACTCACAAAAGAATAAAGAGATTAAGACACACATCAGCAGTGGAACACAGGGAACTGCAATACCCTCCCGACTGGGAAACAGGAATGCCAAACAGAACAATAGTAGAAGTGAATGACCTCCACTACTGCAGATTCTATTTTTTTATTTTTTTTTATTTTTGCATATTTTAATTAAAAAACTATTTTTTCTTTTCTCCTGAATTGATTTTACCTTTTTAATTAATACATTTTTATTTGCAACTAGTATTATTACTATTACTATTTTACCTTTTTGAAAAATAAAACAAGTGTCATTTTATTTGCTCTTAATTTTACTTTAGGATTAGAGTTCTACATTCTATTTTCATCTTTCCTTTAGCATAATTTCACTCTATCTCAACTCTACCTTTATGTCAACACTCTCTTCCTAACTTTCCCAATTTTGTTGCCTTGTTTCTCTTTCCCTTTTCCAACTTTAGATTCTCCCTATGCTTTCTCTTTACCTGGTTAAAATTTCACCCCACTTATATATCTAATTTCAAATCCTCTACTTCAAGTCCGTAACCAACCTCTCTCTTCTTGTCTGCTCTATTAAAAAAAATTGTTTTTCTCTAAGTCCTTTTGTTGTTTGCTTGAACAGTTATATCGATATTTTATACTTTTTTGTGAGATTGTTTTTGCTTATTCTACTTGTTTTATTTTGCTTTGTGTTTGCTTTGTTTTGGTTTGCTTTTTACCTCTCTTTTCCCTCGCCTCCCTTGATATTGGTTGTTTTGTAATTTGTATTAATCTCCGGGCACTTGTTGCCAGCATTTCTTGGGATTAGTGGCTGTTCTATTGGAGTTTCCTCCTCAAATCTATAACTTGTTCCCCTTTTCTCTCTTGTTCTCTTTCTTTTCTCTCTGACTTTTTTTCTCTTTCTCTTTTCTTCTTTTATTTTATTTTATTTTCTCCCTTTTTCTAATTTTATTTTGGCACTTGTTTCTTTTCTATTTTTCTCTTCTACTTATCCCTAATTTGTCTTTATTGGTGGTCACCTTATTTGTGGTTATTAACATTGTGAATACATTTATGTTCAGACCCTTGTCTGTTGTATCTGGTCGTGTTGTACTTTGTGCCTTTAAATCAATGTAGGAAAGAGAATTACATAACCAGACACCCAGAGAAGAAAGACCATAGTCAGATGAAGAAACACCCCGCATATGACAGAAAAGCAGGTATTACCAGATAAAGAAGGAAACAAAATAGAAGAAGAAAAAATAGACCTGCCTGAGAAAGATTTCAGAAACATGGTCATAAGGTGGCGGAAAAGAATGGAAGACAAAATCGACAATGTAAGAGCCAAGAGGAAATGAAGAAGAGCCAAGAGGAAATGAAGAAGAAGCAAGAATAAATGCAGAATAATCAAGAAGAAATGAAAAATGACATCACTGCTATAAAGGACTCAATAGAAAGCATCAAAAGTAGACTAGAAGAAGCAGAGGACCACATCAGTGAGCTAGAAGACAAGGTAGGGAAAAATAACCAAGTACAACAGCTTCCAGAGTCCCAAGAAAAATGAACTCCAAAAAACTGAAACCAAGGCACATTATACTTCAATTGGCAAGCACCAACGACAAAGTAAGAATCTTAAAAGCAGCCAGAAAGTTACCACAAAAGAACCTCCATAAGACGAGCTACTTATTTCTCAACAGAAACTCATAAGGCCAGAAGGGAATGGAATGAAACATACAAACTCATGCAAAAGAAGAGTCTGAATCCAAGAATACTGTAGCCAACAAGGCTTTCAATCAAAATTGAAGGTGAAATCAGGAGCTTCACAGACAAAAAGGGACTAAGGGAATATATTACTGCCAAACCAGCAATGCAAGAAATGTTAAAGGGTCTGTTGTAAAATATATATATATGAAGCAAAGAAGGAATTCAGGGGTAAAGACTAAAAATGGCAACAGATAAGTACCTATCAATAATAATTTTAAATGTAATCGGATTAAATGCTCCAATCAAAAGACATAGGGTAATGGATTGAATAAGAAAACATGACCCATATATCTGCCGTCTACAAGAAACCCACCTCAGAAAAAGAGATGCACAAAGATTGAGGGTGAAGGGATGGAAGATGGTATTTCAGGCAACTGGAAATGAAAAAAAAAGCTGAAGTTGCAATACTTATATTTGACAAATTAGATCTCAAAGTGAAGGACAAACAAGAGATAAAGAAGGCCACTTCATAATACTAAAGGGAACAATCTACCAAGAAGAAATAACTCTGGTAAACATATACGCACCCAATATAGGAGCACCTAAATACATAAAAAAACTCCTGGAGAATATGAAGGGATAGATTGACAGCAATACAATCATAGTTAGAGACTATAATACCCCACTGTCACCACTGAACAAATCCTCTAAACAAAAAATCAGCAAAGAAACATCAATCCTAAATGACTCACTGGACCAGATGGAATTAATTGACATCTTCAGAACATTCACCCCAAAGCCACAGAATATAAATTCTTCTCCAGTGCACATGGGTCATTTTCAAAGAAAAACCATATGTTGGGCCATAAAAAAGTCTCTTCAAAATCAAGAAGATATAAATCATATCAAGCATCTTTTCATATCACATTGGCATAAAACTGGAAATCAAGTATAATAAAAACAATAGAAAGAAATCAAACACATGGAGACTAAACAGCATGCTATTAAACAATGACGGGGTAACCAGAGAGATCAAGGAAGAAATAAAAAAACATCATGGCAACAAATGACAATGACAACACAACAACACAAAATTTATGAAACACAGTGAAAACAGTCTTGAGAGGGAGGTTCATAGCTCTACAAGCCTATTGCAAAAAACCAGAAAACAATGGTAACAAGTTACCTAACACTTTAAGTCAAAGAGCTAGAAAGAGAGCAAAAAGAAAAGCCCAGTGTAAGCAGAAGTAAGGAAATAGTAAAGATCAGAGTGGAGATAAACAACATGGAGATCAAAGAAACAATTCAAAAGATCAACAAAACCAAGAGCTGGTTCTTTGAAAGGATAAACAAGATTGATGGTCCTCTAGTCATGCTCACCAAGAAGCAAAGAGAGAAGACCCAAATAAACCAAATCAGCAATGAAAGAGGAGAAATAACAACAGACCCTGCCGAAATACAAAGTGTCCTTAAAATATACTATGAACAACTCTATTCCAACAAATTGGACAACCTGCAAGAAATGGACATATTCCTAGAAATATATAACCTTCAAAAACTCAATCAGGAAAAATCTAGACCTCTCAATAGGCCAATAACTATGGAGGAAACTGAAACAGTCATCAAAAACTTCCAGCTACCAAAAGCCCCTGACCAGGAGAGGTTTTCCAAACATTCAAGAAAGAATTAAAACCTATCCTCCTCAGACTATTCAAAAATATTCAGGAAGGAGGAAAACTTCCAAAGACCTTCTATGAAGCCAGAATCACCCTAATACCAAAACCAGATAGAGACAACACAATGAAAGAAAATTATAGGCTAATACCTCTCATGAATATAGATGCCAAAATCCTCAACACAATTCTAGCAAATTGGATCCAGCAGTACATCAGAAAGATCATAAACCATGACCAAGTACGATTCATCCCAGGAATGCAAGGATGGTACAATATCCAGAAACCAATAAACATGATACATCACATAAACAGACTGAGAGATAAAAATCACAGTCATATCAATTGATGCAGAAAAAGCATTTGTCAAAATCCAACACCCTTTTTTGATAAAAATTCTCAGCAAGGTGGTAATAGAAGGATCATATCTCAACATCATAAAAGCCATGTATGATAAACCCACAGCTAACATCATACTCAATGGGCAAAAACTAAAACGTTTTCCCCTAATAACAGGGAGAAGACAGGGATGCCCACTCTCACCTCTCCTGCTTGACATAGTACTGGAAGTATTAGCCATTGCAATTAGACAAGAAGAAATAAAAGGCATCCAAATTGGAAAAGAAGAGGTAAAGCTGTCCTTATTTGCAGATGACATGATAGTGATACTGTACATAAAAAACCCGAAGGACTCCATCCAAAAACTAATTGACTTAATAAATGAATTTGGCAATGTAGCAGGATACAAAATTAATGCCAAGAAATCTATGGCATTTCTATACACTAATAGTAAAATTACAGAGAGACTAAAAAAGAAATCCCATTTACCATTGCACAATAAATTTAAGATACTTGGAATGAATCTAACTAAGAAGGTAAAAGACCTATATACAGAAAACCACAGGACACTGCAAAAAGAGATAGAGGAAGACGTAAACAGATGGAAGAGCATACCATGCTCATGGATTGGGAGAATCAACATCATTAAAATGTCCATACTACCCAAAGCAATCTATAGATTCAATGCACTACCCATTAAAATACAAACAACATATTTCACAGACCTATAAAGAACTCTTCAAAGATTCATCTGGAACAAAAAAAGACCACAAATAGCCACAGAAATCCTGAGAAAGAAGAATAAAGTAAGTGGAATCTCAACATCAGATTTCAAGCTATATCACAAAGCAACTATTCTCAAAACAGCCTAGTACTGGCACAAGAACAGACATATAGACCAATGGAATAGGAAAGAGAATCCAGATATCCACCAAAACCACTATGCTCAATTAATATATGACAAAGGAGGCATGAACATACAATGGAGCCAAGACAGCCTCTTCAATAAATGGTGTTGGGAAAATTGGACAGATACATGCAAAAAAATGAACCTGGACCACCAACTTACACCAAATACAAAAATAAACTCCAAATGGATACGGGACTTAAACATTAGATGGGAAACCATAAAAATCCTAGCGGAATCCACAGGCAGCACAATCTCAGACATATGCCAAAAGAACTTCTTCACTGATACTGCTCCAAGGGCAATGGAAGCTAAAGAGAAAATAAACAAATGGGACTACATCAAAATAAAAAGCTTTTGCACAGCAAAAGAAACAATCAACCAAACAACAAGAAAATATGGGAGAACATATTAGCAAATGTTATCACTGATGAAGGTTTAATCTCCAACATCTACAGCCAACTCATACAACTTAATAAAAGAAAGATAAATGATCCAAAAAAATGGGCAAAGGACCTAAATAGAACTTTTTAGAAGGCCAAGAGACACACAAAAACGTGTTCAAAGTCACTAATTATCTGAGAGATGCAAATCGAAATGACAATGTGATACCATCTCACACCTGTCAGAATGGCAATCATCAAGAAATCAACAAATGATAAGTGTTGGCGAGGATGCGGGGAAAAAGGAATCCTTGTGCACTGTTAGTGGGAATGCAGACAGGTGCAGCCACTATGGAGAACAGTATGGAGTTTCCTCAAAAAACTAAAAATGGATCTCCCATTTGACCCTGTAATCCCACTCTTAGGAATTTATCCTAAGAAATTACAAACACCAATCAGAAAGAATTTATGCAACCCTGTGTTCATAACAGCACAATTTACAATAGCTACAATTGGGAAACAGCCTAGGTGCAGGTCAGCAGATGAGTGGATCAGAAAACTATGGTACATCTACACAATGGAATTCTATGCTGCCATTAAAAATAAGGAATTCTTACCATTTGCAGCAACCTGGATGGAACTGGAGAGCCTTAAGCTAAGTGAAATAAGCCAGTCAATGAAAGAGATACACCACATGATATCACTTATTCGTGGATATTAAAGAACATTATAAACTGATGAACAAAAGGATAGACACAGAGCCAGTAAAGCAACAAACAGACTGTGAAATTACAGCAGGAAGATTAAGGAGAGGTGTGGTAGATAAGAGATCAACCAAAGAACTTGTATGCATGCATATAAGTATAACCAATGAACACAAACACTAGGGGGTTGGGGTATACCTGGGAGGGGGGAGGGGCAATGAGAAGATATGTATACATGTAACACAATAAAAAATACTAAAAATTAAATAAAATAAAATAAAAAATAAACAATGGCTATAGATCAATTTTAGTTTAATTTATCTTCAATCTAAGCCACACTTGGGCAAACTTGAAAATTAAGATATACCTTAAGGTTTGCTCTTTAAATACACTTCTTCCATACAGCAAAACATTATGTATACTCATCAAAATCTATGAATCTCTTCTGAATTGTGACTTGACATCCACTAAAGAATTCTATAATCTTTCCCAATCTCTGAAATAGTTTTTTAAATATATGTGGTTCCACTGAGTCTCATTTGGGTATATAATTAACTCATAAACAAGGTGGACATTAGGGGCATTAACACACACAGACACACACACACACACACACACACACACACACACACACACACTCACATAGTTGAAAATTCACCTATAACTTTTGACTCCCCAAAACTTAATTACTAATAGCCTACTGTTGACCAGAAGTTTAACCAATACCATAAATGTCAATTAATACACATTTTGTATATATATTATATACTGAAATCTTACAATAATATAAACTAGAGAAAAACTGCTATTAAGAAAATAATAAAGAAGAGAAAATGCATTTACAGTATTATACGTATTTAGTAGTTTTCCTTAACCTTTATTGTTGAAAGTATTACATATATCTCCTTTTTGCTTTTATTGACCCATTAAAGCCCCCCACCTAGGCCCAAGCCTCCACCACCCTGTTGTCTGTGTCCATGGGTTATGTATATATACATACAAATTCTTTGGTTGATCTCTTCCCACACACCCCCGCCTTTCCTCTGAGATTCAACAATCTGTCCCATGCTTCTATGTCTCTAGCTTCAGAGATGTATTTAGTAGTTTTTAAAATCCATATATAACTGGACCTTGACAGTTTGAACCTGTTGTTCAAGAACCAGTTGCAATCTATAATGGCTCCCTATTCAGTCCACATGCCTAGTTTAAAACTAGATACTCTCATCTTGAACATATCAACTTTCTTATCTTGGGAGTTGTTTCTGTAATTTCAAGTTTAGTGTATTTGGATGAGAAACACAATCTTGTGAGCTACTGGTGTTAATAATTCAGGTGCTCATAAGCACTTTATTCTCAGAAGTCCTAAATCTGAGAAAGCAGACTAAGTCTGTTAAATATCCACAATCTAGTCTTTTAAAAAGTGAAACATACAGCCCTGCCCTGGAGTCTCAGTTGTCCCATACACCAATGGTTGTAGGTTCATTTCCTGATCAAGGCACATACCTAGGTTGCAGTTTCCATCCCTGGTTGAGACATGTATGGGAGGCAACTGATTGATGTTTCCCTCTCTCTTTCTTCCTCTATCACTAAAAATCAATAAAAACATATCCTCAGGTGAGGAATTTTAAAAAGGTGAAACAGCCAATGGGAAGAGCATTAGCCCATGCACCAGAGGGTTGTGGGTTCAATTCCCCAGTCAATGGCACATTCTTGGATTGCAGGTTCAATCCTTGGCCCCCAGTTGGGGTGAGTTGGGGAGGCAATCAATCAATATGTCCCTCTCACATCAACTTCTCTCTCTCTCTCTCCCTCTCTCTCTCTCTCTCTCTCTCTCTCTCTCTCTCTCTCTCTCTTTCTCTTTCTTTCTCTCTCTCTTTACCTCCCACTCTCCCATTCTCTATAAAAAAATCATTGGGAAAAATATCCTTGGCTGACGATTTAAAAACAAAAAAAAAGTGAAACATACAAATAGTACTTAAGGGCACAAGCATAAACAGTGTTGAGATATTGATAACTTATTTTATTTTTTAATTTAATAAATCGTTATTGTTCAGATTATTGCAATTATTCCTCTTTTTTAACCCATATCTCCCCTCCACCTGGTTCCTACCCCACCCTCTCTCCTTACCTCCCCCACACTGTCCTCATCCATAGGTTACAAGTTTTGTCCAGTCTCTTCCCGCACCCCCAAACTCCTTTCCCCCCAAGAATTGTCAGTACACTCTCTTTCTATGCCCCTGATTCAATTATATTTACCAGTTTATTCTGTTCATCAGATTTCATATTCACTTGCTTTTTAGATTCACTTATTGATAGATATGTATTTGTTGTTCATAATTTTTATCTTTACCATTTTCTTCTTCTTCCTCTTATTAAAGAATACCTTTCAGCATTTCATATAATACTGGTTTGGTGATGATGAACTCCTTTTTCTTATCTGTGAAGCTCTTTATCTGCCCTTCAATTCTGAATGATAGCTTTGCTGGGTAGAGTAATCTTGGTTGTAGTTTCTTGTTATTCATCACTTTGAATATTTCTTGGCACTCTCATCTGGCCTGCATACTTTCTATTGAGAAATCAGCTGACAATCATATGGGTGCTCCCTTGTAGGTAACTAAATGTTTTTCTCTTGCTGCTTTTAATATTCATTCTCTCTTTGTCTTTTGCTCTTGGTATTTTAATTATGATGTGTCTTGGTGTGGTCCTCTTTGGATTCCTTTTGTTTGGGGTTCTGTGCGCTTCCTGGACTTATAAGTCTATCTTTCACCAGGTGGGGGAAGTTTTCTATCATTATTTCTTCACGTAGGTTTTCAGTATCTTGCTCTCTCTCTTCCCTTGGCACTCCCATAATTTGGATGTTGGTATGCTTGAGGTTGTCCCAGTGGTGCCTTGCACTTCTTCACATTTTGGATTCTTTTTTCTTTTTTCTTTTCCAGTTGAGTCTTTTTTGCTTCCTTGTATTTCAAATCTTTGGCTTGATTCCTGTGGTCTGCTAGTCTAATGTTAGGTCTCTGTATAATATTTTTATTTCAGTCAGTGTATGTTTAATTTCTATTTGGTTCTTTTTCATATCCTCTAGGGTCTCACTAAATTTGCCTGCCTTTTCTAGGAAATTCTTGAAAAAACTTATAACTGTGGTTTTGAAATCTATATCCAGTAGTTTGCTTTCCTCCATTTCTTTCATTTGTGAACTGTTTCTTTGTCTCCACATTTTTGTTGCTTCCCTGAGTTGATAGAGTGAGTAGCTTTGTGTGCTAGGTGTCCTATAGGGCCCAGTGGCTCAGTCTCCTCCATTACCTGAGGTGGACACTTTTGGTGCACCCCTTTGTGGACTGTGTACACAGTCTTCTCATAGTTAAGTCTTGATTGTTGTTGGTATCACAGGGAGGAATTGACCTCCAGGCCAATTGGCTGTGAGGATCAGCTCTGTCTATGCTGGAAGAACTTCTGTGCTGGAGACACCCTTATGAGACAAGACTTTCAAAATTGAAAAAGCTTCTGTGCTCAGCTTGGATGGAATGGAGTCTCAGGGTGGAGCAGACAGCCTTGGTTTCCCATCAGCCCTGTCCTCTGAGGCCCCTGGGTCTCAGTGTTCCTCAGTAATCACTGAAAGCACCTCTAAGAGAAAGCCGCCCTCAAGTTTTGCACACTGCCAGACAATCTAGTTTCTCCCTGAATGAGTCTGGGTTCGCAGGGTCTCGCCTGGGACTGGGTTCCCAGAGTCTCACTTGGGACAGTCAGAAACTTCCATCACCCTCCCACTTGAGGAAGCCAGCCACACACTCAGCAGTCAGTCCTTTCTGCATGCGCATGCCTCAGGACCTCTGCCTTTCCCTGCTTTCCTGAGTCTCAATGTGCTTTTCTCTCTTTTTTTTAAATATATTTTTACTGATTTTTTTACAGAGAGGAAGGGAGAGAGATAGAAAGTCAGAAACATCGATGAGAGAGAGACATCGATCAGCCGCCTCCTTCATGCCCCACAGTGGAGATGTGCCCACAAGCAAGGTACATGCCCCCGACTGGAATCGAACCTGGGACCTTTCAGTCCGCAAGCCGATGCTCTATCCACTGAGCCAAACCGGTCTCAGCAATGTGCTTTTCTCTTTTTCTGACAGTCCAGATTCCCCCTGAATTAGTCTGGGTTCCCGGAGTCTCGTCCAGGACTGGTGTCAGCACAGTCTGGAGCTTCCCTCTCCCTCCCACTTGAGAAAGCCAGCCATACACTCAGCTGCCCATCTTCTCACACACAGGCATCTCTGTACCTCAGCCTCCTGCAGCTCCTCTGAGTCTCAATGCACTTTTCTCTTTCCTCCTAGATGTAGAATTTCCACTCAGCCAGCCTTCCTGTGGTTCTGGAGGGTGTCTGTTTTGTCTTTTAGTTGTAGTTTTGAAATTGTTGTGCGAAGCATTTTGTTTTTTCCCCTATTCTGATGGAGCCTGTGGTCTAGTCTAGAAACTCAGATTAGGCTTTCAGCAAGTCATAGGTTTCAGGGGATTCATTCCCACCTGCTTTCTTTTAAGAGGTAGTATTGCAGATGAGCTTCCATCTAAATAGAACTATGTGGTGTGAGCACTTGGGTATTTAATAAGAGGTATTTCCTTCAAAGATCTGGGAGCAACTCCACCCCCAGAAGCCAACAACTCAGAGCAGAAAACTGCTGGCAGGTTGACCCACCTGACAGCCAGTTCTGCCCTCCCAGTACTCAATAACTTATTTCATATTATGCAAAATACTTGAGCACCAATTTTCATAGAACAAATTCTCCTTATGCATGATGTTATAAAACAAGGCAAATTAACCTTTATATCAGACACAAATAAATGAATGAAAACTAATCTTATCCTTCTATTATATAGAGAACAAATAAACTCAACTTTTCTGTTCGATAAAATTTCTCGAATTCCTTGGAGGCATAGAGTTTATGTGTGCTTACTCATCGAGAAGAAAAATAATTAACATCTTACACTCCAGGGTCTGGTAGAACACATTTGGTTTGAAGGTTGCATGTCGGGAACCTGTAAACAAGTTGGAGACATCTTTTTAAAGGCAAGTTTTTCCAGATGAGCTTCAGGTCCTGAAAAAAGCAGACAAGATTTATCTTCCAATGCCCGAATTATTGAAAGGAGAAACAAATTGTAGATGGGAATGGGATAACTCAGTGGTCAGAAAACTCATTAGTCAGCAAAACCAAATAAAAACAGTACAATTGAAATTTCTTATGAGAGCCAAATTTTTTAAACGTTAACTTCTTCTAACTCCACTTCTTCAAAATAGACTTGCCCAGGCCATGGTATTTGGTGGAAGAGCCACAATCAAGGGACCAAAGAGCCACATGTGACTCGCGAGCTGCAGTTTGCCAACCACTGGGATAACTAAACTAAAAGAGAATGTGTGTCTTTGTTTTCACACCTGATTATATGCCTAATTCTAGTTTTACCATGAAGTTCTACCTTCAAAGACACTTAGGAAGCACTAATCTTTAGTAAAACTATTGGATAATCCTTGCGTGTCACATAGACTTACAAATATTGCCATATACTCATTTTCAGATATTTCATTTTTACTGCAACTTTTTTATTAATGTATGGTAAATTGTGCTGCTATTAACGTAGGGGTGCATATATCCTTTCTAATTGGTGTTTCTAGTATTTTAGGATACATTCCTAGAAGGGTGATTACTGGGTCAAATGAGAGTTCCATTTTTAGTTTTTTTGAGGTAACTCCATACTATTCTCCACAGTGGCTACACCAGTCTGCATTCCCACCAACAGTGCAAGAGGATTCCTTTTTCTCCACATCCTTTCCAGCACTTGTCGTCTGTTGATTTGTTGATGATTGCCATTCTGACAGGGGTGAGATGGTACCGCATAGTCATTTTGATTTCCATCTCTCGCATAAATTGGTGATATTGAGCATGTTTTCATGTGTCTCTTGGCCTTCCTTCTGTCTTCTTTTAAAAAGATTCTATTTAGGTCCATTGCCCAGTTTTTATTGGATCATTTATATTCCTTTTATTGAGTTGTATAAGTTACCTGTAGATGTTGGAGATTAATTAAACCCTTATCAGTTATAACATTTGCAAAATGTTTTCCCATACAGTGGAATTTTTTCTTGTTTTGTTGATGATTTCTCTTGCTGTGAAAGATTTTCATTTTGATGTAGTTCCATTTTTTTTTCTCTTTAGCTTCTATTGCTCTTGGACCAGTATCAGGGAAGTTCCTGTATCATATGTCTGAAATTTTGCTGCCTGTGGATTCCTCTGGTATTTTTATGGTTTCCCGTCTTATGTTTAAGTCCTATATCCATTTGGAGATTATTTTTGTGTATGGTGTAAGTTGGTGGTCTAGTTTCATTTTTTTTGCATGTATCTGTCCAATTTTCCCAATAGCATTTATTGAAGAGACAGTCTTGACTCCATTGAATGTTCATGCCTCCTTTGTCAAATATTAATTGAGCATAGTGATTTGGCTAAATATCTGGATTCTCTATTCTATTCCATTGGTCTATAAGTCTGTTCTTGTGTCTGTACCAGGCTGTTTTGAGAACAGTTGCTTTGTAATACAGCTTGAAACCTGGTATTGAGATCCAACGTACTTTATTCTTCCTTCTCAGGATTGCTGTGGCTATTCAGGATCTTGTTTTATTCCAGAAAAAAAAAATTTGGAGAGTTTTTCTAGGTCTGTGAAATATGTTGTTTGTATTTTAATAGGTAGTGCATTGAATCTATAGATTGCTTTGGTAGTAAAGACATTTTAATGATGTTCATTATCCCAATCCATGAACATGATATGCTCTTCCATCTGTTTACATCTTCCTCTATCTCTTTTTTCAATGTCCTGTAGTTTTCCATATATAGGTCTTTTAGCTCTTTAGATAAGTTTATTCTTAGGTATCTTCATTTTTTTGGTGCAATGGTAAATGGGATTGCTTTTTCAGTCTCTCTTTCTGTAAGTTCACATTGGTGTATAGAAATACCATAGATTTCTTGGCATTGATTTTGTATCTGCTACATTGCCGAATTCATTTATTAAGTCATTAGTTTTTTGATGCAGTCTTACAGTTTTTTTTATGCACAGTATTATGTCATCTACAAATAAGGACAGCTTTACTTCTTCTTTTCCAATTTGGAAAACTTTTATTTATTTTTCTTATCTAATTGTAATGGCTAATACTTTCAGTACAATGTCGAACAGGAGAGGTGAATGTGAGCATCCCTGTCTTGTTCCTGTTCTTAGGGGAAATGGTTTTATATATTGCCCATTGAGTATGATGTTACCTGTGGGTTTATCGTATATGGCTATAATGATGTTGAGATATGATCCTTCTATTCCCACCTTGTTGAGAGTTTTTTTTCAAGAAAGGGTGTTGGATTTTGTTAAATGCCTTTTCTGCATCAATTGAAATGACTATGTGATTGTTCTCTCTCAATTTGTTTATGTGATATATCACGTTTACTGATTTGTGGATATTGTACCATCTTTGCATTCCTGGGATAAATCTTACTTGGTCACGATGTATAATCTTCTGATGTACTGATGGATCCCATTTTCTAGAAATTTTTTTGAAGATTTTGGCATTTATGTTCATGAGGGATATTGGCCTGTAATCCTTTCATTGTGTTTTCTTTATCTGGTTTCATAGAAGGTGCTTGGAAGTGTTCCTTCTTCTTGAATTTTTTGGAATAGTTTAAGCAGGATAGGTTTTAATTCTTCCTTGACTATTTGGTAAAATTCCCCTGTATAGCCATCTGGCCCTGGGCTTTTGTTTGCTGGAAGCTTTTTTGATGACTCCTCAGTTTCTTTCATAGTTATTGGACTATTGCGATGTTTAGATTCTTCCTGATTGAGTTTTGGAAGGTTGTATTTTTCTAGGAATATCTCCATTTCCTCCAGGTTGTCTAGTTTGTTGAAATAAAGTTGTTCATAATATTTTTTAAAAATCCTTTGGGGGAGGAGAAAATGGCGGCAGAGTAGACGGACGCGTCTGGAGCTTTGTCGCTGGGCAGAGGGAGAGAGAGCGGCTGAGAGTTGCATTGGGAGTGTTTGTTGGCAAGCTAGGAGTCAGTTGTTCTCCAGGGGAAGGTGGAGAACTGCTGGAAGGGGCTCTCCCGGCCAGCCAGCCCCACTGACACAGGGTTTTTGTCGGCCGGAGCCACCAGCGCGAACGCGGAGCCCGAGCCATCTTGCAGTGGGAGGTGGATGTCTGCTGCGGTCTGAAGCCTTCGGCTGGGCACCCATCGAGCACCAGGAACCCGAGGACCTAGAACTCCGCTCTCCAATCGGCGCAGACACGTGGTGGAATCAGAGATCCACAGAGCACACGGAAAGGTCAGATTGCGCCTGACTTAAGGGGGAGGTGGATGTCTGCCGAGGTCTGAAAGCTGCGGCTGACGGAGGCACCCACAGAGCAGCCAGGACCCAGAGCGCGGCTTCCCAGGCAGCACAGACACGCAGACTGAGGATTCAGAGATCCACACTGCGCGTGCGCAGAAGGGTCAGATTTCGCCTGGGCCAGGGTGCGGTCTCCTACCCCCGCAGGGCAGAGACGCGGACACTGTGGGAGCCGGGCTGCGGGAAAGCTGCCTCTGGAGAGGTCCGAGGAGGTGGTTCAGGGCGTGATCCCTGAGTGTGAAGGCAAACCCTCTGAGCTGTTGACGGAGGAGAGCTCCAGAAAACGACTCTTTTCTTTTTTTTTTCTTTTTTTTTCTTTTTTTTTTTCTTTTTCTCTGGGGCAGAGGGACAACCTGGGAGTTATTGCAGTGTCCAGGCTGCAAAACCCCCACAAACTGGTTTTGGGAACCACAGAGTAGCAGGATCTGAGCACAGCCTAGAGAGGTCCTGTGCTTTGTCTCAGAGATCAATTCCGAAACACTGCCACCCAATGGATGACACACAAATTGACTCTCGCATAACCACAAGAGAATAAAGAGATTAAAACACCAAGAGGGGAACAAAGGGAACTGCAGTACCTCCCCGACTGGGAAACAGGAGTGCCAAGCAGAATAATAGTGGAAGTGAAGGACCATTCTATTTTTCTTCTTCTTTTTTTTTTCTTTTTTCTTTTTCTTAATTTTTAATTCTTTATTTTTCATTTCCACATATTTTAATTAAAAAAATATTTTTTTCTTTCTGCCTCAATTGATTTTACCTTTATAATTACTACATTTTTGTTTTAAACTAGCATTATTAATTACTACGAGTACTTTACCGTTTTTGGAAAAAAAAGTGTCATTTTGTTTTCTCTTTATTTTATTTCGGGGTTAGAGTTCTACATTCTATTTTCATCTTCCCTTTAGCATAATTTTACTCCAACTCAACTCCACCTTTATGCCAACACTTTCCTCCTAACTTTCCCCATTTTGCTGTCTTGTTTCTCTTTCCCTTTTCCAACTTTAGATTCTCCCTATTTTTCTCTTTACCTGGTTAAACTTTCTCCCCATTTATATATCTAATTTCAAATCCCCTACTACAAGTCCAAACAAACCTTTCCCCTCTTGTCTTCACTAGCCAAAAAGTTGTTTTTTCTCTATGTCCTTTTGTTGCTATTTGCCTGAAAAGTGATTATATCGATTTTTCGAAATTTTTTTGATTGTTTTAGTTTATTCTACTTGTTTTATTTTGCTTTTTGCTTGCTTTGTTTTCTACCTCTCTTTTCCCTCATCTCCCTCGATACCAGTTGCTATTTGCAATTTGCATCAATCTCTAAGGTACCGGTTGCTGGTCTTTATTGGGATTAGTGACTGTTCTATTGAACTTCTCTCCTGACATCTATATTTTGTTCCTCTTTTCTCTCTTATACACTTTCTTTTCTCTCTGACTTTTTTCTCTTCCTCTTTCCTTCTCCTTTTTCTCCTTTTTATTTTCTTATTTTATTTTATTGTTCATTTATTTATCTTTTTTTTTCTTTCTCACTCTCCCAAATTGATTTTGGCACTTCTTCCATTTCTTTCTTCCTCATTTTCCTCTTCTTCCTTCTCTATTTACCCCTAATTTGTCCTTCATTGGTGGTCACCTTATTTGTGATTATTAACATCTTGAATACATTTCTACTCAGTGCCTTGTGTGCTGTACCTGGTCGTGTTGTAGTTTGTGCCTTTCAGTCAACGTAGGAGAGAGCACTACATAACCAGACACCCAGAGAAGAAAGACCATGGTCAAAAAAAGAAACAGCCCACAAAAGACAGAAAGACAGGTTTCACCAGAAAAAGAAGTAAATGAAATAGAACCACAAATAAGCCTACCAGAGAAAGAGTTCAGAGAAATTATCATAATGTGGTTGAAAAGAATGGAAGACAAATTTGACAATATGAGTAAGAGCCAAGAGGTAACGAATAAGAACCTAGAGGAGATGAAGAAGCATGAAGAAGAAATGCAGAAGAAACTAGAGGAGGTGCAGAATAAACAAGAAGAAATGCAGAAGAAACTAGAGGAGGTGCAGAATAAACAAGAAGAAATGAATAATGACATCACTGCTATAAAGAACTCAATAGAAAGCATCAAAAGTAGACTAGAAGAAGCAGAGGACTGCATCAGTGAGCTAGAAGACACGGTAGGAAAAAATACCCAAGTACAGCAGCTTCTAGAAAACAAAGTTAAAAAGCAAGAGGAGAGTCTAAGCGAAATTTGGGATAACATAAAACAAAATAACATCCGCATAATTGGGGTTCCAGAAAGAGTGGAAACTGAACAAGGATTAGAGAACGTGTTTGAAGAAATAATGACAGAAAATTTCCCCAATATAGAAAAGAAAAAACCCATACAAATACAAGAAGCTCACAGAGTCCCAAGCAAAATGAACCCCAACAAACTGACACCGAGGCACATTATAATTAAATTGGCAAACACTGACGACAAAGTAAGAATCTTAAAAGCAGCCAGAGAGAAACAGAAAGTTACCTACAAAGGAACCCCCATAAGACTAGCTACTGACTTCTCAACAGAAACTCGTCAGGCCAGAAGAGAATGGAATGAAATATACAAAGTCATGCAAAGGAAGGGTCTGAATCCAAGAATACTGTACCCTGCAAGACTCTCAATCAAAATTGAAGGTGAAATCAAAAGCTTCACAGACAAAAAAGGACTAAGGGAATATATTACCACCAAACCAGCAATGCAAGAAATGTTAAAAGGTCTGCTGTAATAAAAAGAAAGAAGAAGTGAAGAAGGAACTCGGGGGTAAGGAATAAAAATGGCAACAGATAAGTACTTATCAATAATAACTTTAAATGTAAACGGATTAAATGCTCCAATCAAAAGACATAGGGTAACCGATTGGATAAGAAAACATGATCCACATATCTGCTGTCTGCAAGAAACCCACCTTAGGAAAAGAGACGCACACAGATTAAGGGTGAAGGGATGGAACATGGTACTTCAGGCAAATTGAAATGAAAAAAAAGCTGGGGTTGCAATACTTATATCTGACAAATTAGATCTCAAAGTGAAGGACATAACAAGAGATAAAGAAGGCCACTTCATAATACTAAAGGGAAAAATCCAACAAGAAGAAATAACTCTGGTAAACATATATGCACCCAATATAGGAGCACCTAAATACATAAAAAAACTCTTGGAGGATATTAAGGGAGAGATTGACAGCAATACAATCATAGTAGGAGACTTTAATACCCCACTGTCACCATTGGACAAATCCTCTAAACAAAAAATCAGCAAAGAAACATCAATCCTAAATGACTCACTAGACCAGATGGAATTAATTGACATCTTCAGAACATTTCACCCCAAAGCCACAGAATATACATTCTTCTCCAGTGCACATGGGTCATTTTCAAAGATAGATCATATGTTGGGTCATAAGAAAAGTCTCTTCAAATTCAAGAAGATAGAAATCATATCAAGCATTTTCTCAGACCACAGTGGCATAAAACTGGAAACCAACTATAATAAAAACAATAGAGAGAAATCAAACACATGGAGACTAAACAGCATGCTTTTAAACAACGACTGGGTAACCAGAGAGATCAAGGAAGAAATAAAAAACATCATGGGAACAAATGACAATGACAACACAACAATACAAAATTTATGGGACACAGTGAAAGCAGTCTTGAGAGGGAAGTTCATAGCCCTACAAGCCTACTGCAAAAAACAGGAAACAATGGTAATAAATCAACTAAACCTACAACTCAAAGAGCTAGAACGTGAACAACAAGAAAAGCCCAGTGTACTCAGAAGGAAGGAAATAGTGAAGATCAGAGCGGAGATAAACAACGTGGAGACCAAAGAAACAATTCAAAAGATCAACAAAACAGAGAGCTGGTTCTTTGAAAGGATAAACAAGATTGATGGACCCCTAGCCAGGCTCACCAAGAAGCAAAGAGAGAAGACCCAAATAAACAAAATCAGAAATGAAAGAGGAGAAATAACAACAGACTCTGTGGAAATACAAAGGATTGTTAAAAAATACTATGAACAACTCTATTCCAACAAATTGGACAACCTGCAAGAAATGGACATTTTCCTAGAAAAATATAACCTCCCAAAACTCAATGAGGAGGAAGCCAAACATCTCAATAGTCCAATAACTATGGAAGAAATTGAAGCAGTAATCAAAAAGCTTCCAGCAAATAAAAGCCTGGGTCCAGATGGCTACACAGGAGAGTTTTACCAAACATTCAAGGAAGAATTAAAACCTATCCTCCTCAGACTATTCAAAAACATTCAAGAAGAAGGAATACTACCAAACACCTTCTATGAAGCCAGCATCACCCTAATACCAAAACCAGATAAAGACAACACAATGAAAGAGAATTATAGGCCAATAACTCTCATGAACATAGATGCCAAAATCCTCAACAAAATTCTAGCAAACCGGATCCAGCAGTACATCAGAAAGATCATACACCATGACCAAGCAGGATTCATCCCAGGTATGCAGGGATGGTTCAATATCCACAAATCAATAAATGTGATACATCACATAAACAAATTTAGAGATAAAAATCACATAGTCATATCAATTGATGCAGAAAAAGCATTTGACAAAATCCAACATCCTTTCTTGATAAAAACTCTCAGCAAAGTGGGAATAGAAGGATCATACCTCAACATCATAAAAGCCATATATGATAAACCCACAGCTAACATCATACTCAATGGGCAAAAACTAAAACCATTTCCCCTAAGAACAGGAACAAGACAGGGATGCCCACTCTCACCTCTCCTGTTCGACATAGTACTGGAAGTATTAGCCATTGCAATTAGACAAGAAGAAGAAATAAAATGCATCCAAATTGGAAAAGAAGAAGTAAAGCTGTCCTTATTTGCAGATGACATGATATTGTACATAAAAAACCCAAAGGATTCCATTCCAAAACTAATTGACTTAATTAATGAATTCGGCAATGTAGCAGGATACAAAATTAATGCTAAGAAGTCTGTGGCATTTCTATACACTAACAGTGAAATTATAGAAAGAGAAACTAAAAAAGCAATCCCATTTACCATCGCACCAAAAAAATTAAGATACCTAGGAATAAACCTAACTAAAGAGGTAAAAGACCTTTATGCAGAAAACTACAGGACACTGAAAAAAGAGATAGAGGAAGATGTTAACAGATGGAAGAGCATACCATGCTCATGGATTGGGAGAATCAACATCATTAAAATGTCCATACTACCCAAAGCAATCTACAGATTCAATGCACTACCCATTAAAATACCAACGACATATTTCACAGACCTAGAAAGAATTCTTCATAGATTCATCTGGAACAAAAAAAGACCACGGATAGCTACAGCAATTCTGAGAAAAAAGAATAAAGTAGGTGGGATCTCAATACCAGACTTCAAGCTATACTACAAAGCAACTGTTCTCAAAACAGCCTGGTACTGGCACAAGAACAGACATATAGATCAATGGAATAGAATAGAGAACCCAGATATCCACCCAAACCACTATGCTCAATTAATGTTTGACAAAGGAGGCATGAACATTCAATGGAACCAAGATAGCCTCTTCAATAAATGGTGTTGGGAAAATTGGACAGATACATGCAAAAAATTGAAACTGGACCACCAACTTACACCAAATACAAAAATAAATTCAAAATGGGTAGAGGACTTAAACATTAGAAGGGAAACCATAAAAATACTAGAGGAATCCACAGGCAGCACAATCTCAGATATATGCCGAAAGAACTTCTTCACTGATACTGCTCCAAAGGCAATGGAAGCTAAAGAAAAAATAAACAAATGGGACTACATCAAAATAAAAAGCTTTTGCACAGCAAAAGAAACCATCAAGAAAACAACAAGAAAGATCAATGCATGGGAGAACATATTTGCAAATGCTATCACTGATAAAGGTTTAATCTCCAAAATCTACAATCAACTTATACAACTTAATAAAAGGAAGATGAAGGATCCAATAAAAAAATGGGCAACGGACCTAAATAGAATCTTTTCAAAAGACGACAGAAGGAAAGCCAAGAGACACATGAAAACATGCTCAAAGTCATTAATCATCCGAGAGATGCAAATCAAAACGACAATGCGATACCATCTTACACCTGTCAGAATGGCAATCATCAACAAATCAACAAACGACAAGTGTTGGCGAGGATGCGGAGAAAAAGGAACCCTTGTGCACTGTTGGTGGGAATGCAGACTGGTGCAGCCACTGTGGAGAACAGTATGGAGTTTCCTCAAAAAACTAAAAATGGATCTCCCATTTGACCCTGTAAT
>JAAGEH010000031.1:5698360-5775776 GCA_011751065.1 Lasiurus cinereus
CCCCCCCCCAATGGGATGATATGTATAAAAATTAATTTAAAAAAATCCTTTGTATTTCAGAGGGGTCTGTTGTTATTTCTCCTCTTTAATTTCTGATTTTAGTGATTTGAATCCTCTCTCTTTGTTTCTTGGTGAGCCTGGCTAGAGGTTCATCAATCTTTTTTATCTTTTTAAACAACCAGCTCTTGGTTTTGTTGATCTCTTGAATTGTTTCTTTCATCTCTATGTTATTTATATCCACTCTGATCTTTGCTATTACCTTCCTGCTGCTTACACTGGGCTTTTCTTGATGCTCTCTATTTAGCTTTTTGAGTTGTAGGGTTAGGTAATTTATTACCATTGTTTCCTGTTTTTTTGTAGTAAACATGGAGAGTCATGAACTTCCCTCTCAAGACTGCTTTCACTGAGTCCCATAAATTTTGTATTGTTGTGTTTTCATTGTCATTTGTCCCATGATGTTTTTTTTATTTCTTCCTTGATCTCTCTGGTAATCCAGTCATTGTTTAATAGCATGCTGTTTAGTCTCCATGTTTTTTATTTTTTTGTATTGTTTTTATTGTAGTTGACTTCCAGTTTTATGCCACTGTGATCTGAAAAGATGCTTGATATGATTTCTATCTTCTTGAATTTGAGGAGACTTTCCCTATGACTGAACATATGGTCTATCTTTGAAAATGACTCATGTGCACTGGAGAAGAATGTATATTCTGTGGCTTTGGGGTGAAATGTTCTGAAAATATCAATTAATTCCATCTGGTCTAGTGAGTCATTTAGGATTGATATTTCTTACTGATTTTTTGTTTAAAGGATTTGTCCAATGGCGATAGTGGGCTATTAACGTCTCCTACTATGATTGCATTGTTGTCAATCTCCCCCTTGATACCCTCCAGTATTTTCTTTTTAATGTATTTGGGTGCTCCTGTATTGAGTGCGTATATGTTTACCAGAGCTATTTCTTCTTGTTGGATTGTGCCCTTTAGTATTATGAAGTGTTCTTCCTTATGTCTTATTATGTTCTGCAGTTTGTGATCTAATTTGTCAAACATAAGTATTGCTACCTCAGCTTTTTTTTTATTTCCATTTGCCTAAAAAAACATTTTTCATCCCTTCAGCCTCAGTCTGTTTGTGTCTTTTTTTCTGAGGTAAATTTCTTATAGATAGCAGATATATAGATCATATTTTCTTATACAATCTGTTACCCTATGTCTTTTGATTGGAGAATTTATTCCATTTACATTTAAAGTTATTATTGATAAGTACTTATTTGTCACCATTTTTATTCTTTACTCTGTGTTCCCTCTTTGCTTCCTCTTCTTTCTTTCTTTCTTTCTTTCTTTCTTTCTTTCTTTCTTTCTTTCTTTCTTTCTTTCTTTCAGCAGACCCTTTAGCATTTTTTGCATTGCTGGTTTGGTGGTAATAAATTCCCTTAGTTATTTTTTGTCTGTGAAGCTCCTTGATTCACCTTCAATTTTTATTGAAAGCCTTGCTGGGTAAGTATTCTTGGATTCAGACCCTTCCTTTGCATGACTTTGTATATTTCATTCCATTCCCTCTGGCCTGATGAGTTTCTGTTGACAAATCAGTTGCTAGTCTGATGGTGGTTCCATTGTAGGTAACTTTCTGTCTCCCTCTGGATGCTTTTAAGATTCTTACTTTGTCATTGGTGTTTGCCAATTTAATTATAATGTGCCTTGGTGTCAGTCTTTTGGGGTTCATTTGGAACTCTATGAGCTTCTTGGATTTGCATGTTTTTTTCTTCCCTTTATCAGGGAAGTTTTTTGTCATTATTTCTTCAAACAAGTTTTCTATCCCTTCCACAGTTTTCTCTCCTTCTGAAACCCCTATAAAGCGGATGTTGTTTTGTTTCGTGTTATCACAAAGTTCCTTTAGGCTCTTCTCCTGCTTTTTCATTATTTTTTTTTTCCTAGAAGCTGCTGATTTGAGTATCTTTTCCTATTTTGTCTTCTAGCTCACTGATGTGGTCCTCTGCTTCCTCTAGTTTACTTTTGATGCTTTCTATTCAGTTCTTTACAGCAGCAATGTCATTTTTTTATTTCTTCTTTTTATTTATTTGGTTCTTCTTCATTCCTCTTGGTTCTTACTCATATTGTCAAATTTGTCTTTCATTCTTTTCAGCCCCCTTATGATTATTTCTCTGAATTCTTTCTCTGGAAGGTTGCTTGCCTCCATTTTGTTTACTTCTTTTTCTAGTGATGCCTGTTTTTCTTTTCTTTTTTTATTGTGTTGCATGTATACATATCTTCCCATTGCCCCCCGTCCGAGGCATACCCCAAGCCCCCAGTGTCTTGTGTTCATTGATTATTCTTATATGCATGCATACAAGTCCTTTGGTTGATCTCTTGTCTACCCCACCTCTCCTTAATCTTCCTGCTGTAATTTGACAGTCTGTTTGATACTTTACTGCTTCTGTATCTATCCTTTTGTTCATCAGTTTATAATGTTCTTTATTATCCACAAATGAGTGATAGCATGTGGTGTTTCTCCTTCATTGACTGGCTTATTTCACTTAACATGAGGCTCTCCAGTTCCATCCAGGTTGCTGCAAATGGTAAGAATTCCTTCTTTTTAATGGCAGCATAGATTTCCATTGGGTAGATGTGCCATGGTTTTCTGATCCACTCATCTGCTGATGGGCACCTAGGCTGTTTCCAAATTGTAGCTATTGTAAATTGTGCTGATATGAACACAGGGGTGCATAAATTCTTTCTGACTGGTGTTTCTACTTTCTTAGGATATATTCCTAAGAGTGGGATTGCTCGGTCAAATGGGAGTTCCATTTTTAGTTTTTTGAGGAAGCTCCATACTGTTATCCTCAGTGGCTGCACCAGTCTGCATTCTCACCAAGAGTGCACAAGGGTTCCCTTTTCTCCGCATCCTCACCAACACTTGCCATTTGTTGATTTGTGGATGATTGCCATTCTGACAGGTTTGAGATGGTATCTCATTGTGGTTTTGATTTGCATCTCTTGGATAATTAGTGACTTTGAACATGTTTCCATGTGTCTCTTCGCCTTTGTTCTGTCATCTTTCGAAAAGCTTATATTTAGGTCCATTGCCCATTTTTTTTATTGGATCGTTTATCTTCCTTTTATTAAGTTGTATAACTTGGCTGTAGATATTGGAGATTAAACCTTTATCAGTGATAACATTTGCAAATATGTTCTCCCATACAGTGGGCTTTCTTGTTGTTTTGCTGATGGTTTCTTTTGCTGTGCAAAAGCTTTTTATTTTGATGTAGTCCCATTTGTTTATTTTCTCTTTAGCTTCCATTGCCCTTGTAGCAGTATCAGTGAAGAAGGTTTTTCGGATGCCTGCTTTTTTTTCATATGTGAGCTGTTTCTTTTTTCTGACCATCATCTCTCTTTTCTGGGTGTCTGGTTATATAGTTCTCTCTCTCACTTGCAGTCCAAAGCTGCTACCGAACCTCTCTTCCCTGTAGGAGGCTAGATCTCATGGCCAGGGAAATGGTTTTTCTAATGAAGACTTGGAAATGAGCAGAAACTTTTTATTTCCTCTGTAATCTCCCCTGCACCTGCCCTGTTGAAGGATTCCTGGGTATCATTTATCTTCTGTGTTTCCTGTGATTTTCACTCTGGTCATGGTTCTGTGGACCCAAGAATACCAACTAATAGGGATGAATCCAATTCCACTCATTAGGCTTCAAAATGAGAAGACACAAAAGCACATAAGCCCTCTGGCAAACTTGAAAAGTCTTTGAGAAGATCTATTTCTTTAAAAATATATTATTTAATACATTTTGTCCCAATGATAGATCTATCATACCAAATCCATTGAAAATTGAATCATTTTTTTGTTTTTTATACAATTGAAAGTAGGCCGAAAATTTATTTTAACTCTCATTTTACAAACAATAGAAGACTATATTTCAGTGATTTGTTCAGGATTATTTGACAAAGCCAGAAGTAGAACTTCAGACTCCTGGTACAATATTTTCTGAGTATACTCCTACTTTTGTTGAGTGGGGTTCTTGTATGCCTGTTTGGTAGTCTCCAAACTCATCATCAAGTAATTAAAATAACTACAAGTTCTTTGATTTTTGAATTAGTTTATTAGTTAAAATCTGTTAAAACATATAACAACAAAATGGTATGATTCAATTGCTAATAAGATTTATGTTCAATTATAATCTAATAACTTGTGTAATCATCACACACAAGTATGCAACTATGTAATCACAATTTCCCACATACACTTCCTAATTCATTGCCATCTACAGTATAAATACCTTGGTTTTCACACTTTTAACTTTGTCTCAGAATGATGAACCTGTCTGCCTCTCTATCCCACCACACTGTATAATAATTGGCTTTGGTGTTGATCTCAAGCCAGAAATGGAATAATGGAATGAGATTTGAGTTTGGGTGGTGAACACACATGATATATATATATATATATCATGTATTATAGAACTGTACACCTGAAACCTTTATAGTTTTATTAACTAATGTAACTACAATAACAAATTTTTAATTCAAAAAAGGGCTAGTTTTGATAAAAGATCAGCACTCTCTTCATTCTCTTGGAGAAGAAATGGCAGATTCCACTCAGAGGCATCCAGTCAGTAGACTGACAAGTTAGTTAATATATCTCCTTCTAATTTGGCTTTTAAGTGCATAACCTGTGTCAATTGTCAGTTATTTCTCTCAGTATCAACAACTTAGGGTTGATACTGAGAGAAATAACTTGCATATGACAAAAACAAGGTTAAGTTCATAAACCCGCTTAGGAACTAACTATGTGCCATGGCTTTCCACCATAAAAAGCTGCATAACTGTTGGCAACTTATTATTTTTCTTTTCTCTCCTAAAAATACCTTCCCTATTAGCTCTTGTTCTTAAGTATTTTCTTATTTCCTACACTTACATCTTATCTCTATTGCTTCTATTTCTAATTCTGTTCCAAAGAATAAACATATTTAATACAAAAGCCATTGCTTGGAGCAGGGTTACATTTTAACCCGGTTTTTAAACACATACTATTACATAATCAAAACAAACATTGCAATATATTTTATCTATTCCTGAGGTGTAATTGTAGTACAGTCTTTCCATGTGACCCACTTACCAAGTGGCTAGCCACATAGTACAGGGTTGTAGCATGTTTCTTCTTTGATACCTAAGGACCATGTTGATCATTTGTTGTTTTATAGGCTGGTTAGATCTTTATCTTGTTTCAAGGTCTGGAAGAGTCTCACAAATTCCTCTTGGTTTATTTAATGACTTGCCTGAGTTAGCATGGTTGCTTGTATTCTCTCATTAATGCTAACAGTTTTAATAAGCTCATACTAAACTACTGTAGAATTGTATAAAGTTCATATTTTCCACAATTCTAATAGGAGACATAGCTACCTTTCAATATCTATATTTGAGGAAGACCAGATCTGTGCATTTATAGTTCAATTACTCATCAAATGGAATTTATAGCCAAATTTTCCAAATTGAAAATTCCTAGCGCAGAGTATACATATTCCCTGGCTGTTTCTAAACTTTTAATTAAAGCTAAGTGAAATAAGTCAGTCAGAGAAAGACAGATAACATTTGATTTCACTGATACTTGGACTCTAAAAGATTAACAAATAAAACAAAGACTCATAAAAATGGAGAACAGCCGAAACCGCTTTGGCTCAGTGGATAGAGCGTCAGCCTGTGGACTAAAAGGTCCCAGGTTCGATTCCAGTCAAGGGCATGTACATTGGTTGTGGGCAAATCCCCAGTAGGGGGTGTGCAGGAGGTGGCTGATCGATGTCTCTCTCATCGATATTTCTAACTTTCTATCCCTCTCCCTTCCTCTCTGTGAAAAATCAATAAAATATATTTTTAAAAAATAAAATAAAATAAAATAAAATAATGGAGAACAAACTGATGGTTGCCAGAGGGGATGGGGACATGAAAGAAAAGAAAACGATAAAGGGGATTATGAGGTAAGAAAAATTTCAGTTAAAAAATTAATAATTCATGGAGATGTAGTAATGTACAGTACAGGGAATATAGTCAATAATATTATAATAATTTGGCATGGTGACAGATGGTTACTAGACTCAGTGTGATGATTACATCATCTATACCAATAAAAGAGAAATATGCAAATTGATAGTACCTCTGAGACACCCATCAGCCAATCAGGAGTATGCAGATTAACCCAACAAAGATGGCAGGTTAATTTACATATGCAGGCCCTGAGCAGACAGGTAGGACACCTACTATGAGCGGGAGGGCTGGGGGGCATGGAGGGAGCTACAGGAGTGGTGCTGTGCCAGGAGTGGCACTCTACCAGGAGCAAGGACTTGCAGACTCCAGGGCAGCCAGGAGCAAAGCCAGGGGAAGGAAGACCTATTCTTGCACAAATCTTCTTGCAACAGGCCTCTAGTAAAGTATATAAAAGTTGACACACTCTGCAGTGCACCTGAAATTAATATATTATTGTATGCTAATTATACTTTAATAAAAATTAAAAACTTATTATTAACTTATTATTTTTAAAATTATAAATTCTATCTATTAACTTCTATCCAGTTCCTGTGTTATTCTTCTTTTTGGTGGGGTACATGCATAGGCTTCCTTGATTAAATATTATCACTAATATTCCTTGTAAAATCACTTTTACTGGAATGGTAGAATATACACTGAGTGGCTAGATTATTATGATCTCTGAACACATAATAATTTGGCCTCTCAGTGTATTTGTATCTCAAATGGGTAACAAAAGTATTCCACACTTTTGCTGGAGATCAACCACCTATTTGTCCTGAGCTTTCTATCAGCCAGTGCAAAGGGGAAAATGGATTAGATGCATGTTTTATAGTATCTTTGATATCAAATAAATGAGGTACTCAAAAGAAGTACCCTTTGCCACAGCATGGATGGATATGGAGAGTATTATGCTAAGTGAAATAAGCCAGTCAGAGAAAGACAAGTACCAAATCATTTTACTCATATGTGGGTTCTAATGAACAAAATAAACTAATGAGAAAAATAGTGTCTATTAAAATTTTATGCCAAGGCTGCAGCAGGTTCATTATAATAATCCTATGAGTTATTCTTTATAGATTTCATTATACCTACCAAGAAGATGTGGCTCAGTGGTTGAGCATGACCTATGAACCAAGAGGCTACTAGTCCAATTCCTGGTCAGAGCACATGTCCAGGTTTCAGGCTAAATCCCCAGTGTGGGGTGTATGTGCAGAAGACAGCCAATTGATGATGTTTCTGTCTCATCAATATTTCTCTCTCTCTATTCCTCTCCCTTCCTCTCTCTCTAAAAATCAATAAAACATATTTTTGAAAATTATACTTAAGAAGATACACTTTATCTACTACTACATGTGGACCATGATCTCTATGTCTGCCATAAGCATTTGACTTTCCTTTGGTGACTAGTCCTTACAGGGCTTTATCTAGTACTAGTACTAGTACTAGTACTTCTCTTGTTATTTGGTATAATTTGCCATTTCTATTTGGAGAACAACATTGCAGAGTAGTTTAATGTGGGCCAGCATTTGAGGAAATAGTCCTGCATTGCAACCTCTTGGCCTCAACTTTTTAAAAACGTTATCCCCTGCAGAAGTTATCTGAAAACCTTTCTGCAGTTTTATTATCTTGTAGATGCTACTTTTCCAGAATTTTTTCCCCCTAGTCTGCTATAGAATGCAGTGGTTGACACTTTCCTAAAGGCCTAGTATGGAGGCCTTTTTAAGTAAGAAGTTATGTCTTCTTAAATAAAAGTGTCCCCATATTGTCCTGTTAATGTAGATACTATATTCACTATAAAGCCATCCTGGAGATTATTCCCCTTTCAGTTTCCATTCATTGTAGAACAATGAAATCGGGTCTCAAGATGTGGTAGAGTTCATCACTCCATTGTTAGGTGAGGAGTTTATTCTCCTTGTTGTTTGAGCCTCTTGTCAGGAATCTTAGCAAGAGAACAAGTACAGGTAAATAAAGAACCATATCGCTAAAGTCAGAGCTTTTAAAATAACTACAATGAAGAAAAGAGATCAACATCTGCTAGAACTAAATCAAATATTATTGGTTCTATATGGTATTAGTAAGGAAAATATACAGAACTAAGAGAAAATGCCTATTACTAATATTCAGAAAATATTGGAAACAAGCAAACAAAAAGAAACTGTTTGAAACATGCTGGTGGGTTTCCATCCACTTCTTAAGTCATCATTTATAGCAGAGAGTACATATCATATATGTTTTCTATGTCAAGCATACTTGAACTATATCAAATATTAGGTCTTCTTCTTCTCCTAGTGTAACTATTGATCCCAAGTCTGAGAATTCAGTGAGGTCTGGTAGTGAACCTTCCTCAAAAGGAGATGAATCTACTTCTACCTGTTCTGCTTTCTCATTTTGCTCTACACAAGAAATGTGTTCATGTGAAATTAGTTGAAAAACTCTTCAGCTATTCTTATTAACTGAGCAACACAATCAATAAGTCCACTAACTGGTTCAGGTATTGACAAAGCCTCCATGCAGCTCTTCTCAGAAGATAAAATAATCTTAAAAGTTGTAGTAAATGGACTCTTGGAGACAAAGAATCCTGTGGGGCTGACAATGGTTCTGTGGTTGGTTGGTCCAGAAATCAGGCTGTTGATACAATTATGATGATCAAATACAGAATGAGTCCAGTGATCCTATTTTTGGGGCGGACTTTCAAATTAAAATTTATTATTCTTTTTTTAGATTCTTTTTTTAATGAATTTTTTATACATATCTCCCCATTACTCCGCCTCCCTCCCAGGCATAACCCAATCCCCCAGTGTCTGTGTTCATTGGTTATGCTTATATGCATGCACACAAGTCCTTTGATTGATCTCCTATCTACCTCACCTAACTTTAATCTTCCTGCTGTAATTTCACAGTCTGATGCTTTACTGCCTCTGTATCTATCCTTTTGTTCATCAGTTTATAATGTTCTTTATTATCCACAAATGAGTGCGATCATGTGATGCTTCTCCTTCATTGACTGCCTTATTTCACTTAACATAAGGCTCTCCAGTTCCAACCAGGTTGCTGCAAATGGTAAGAATACCTTCTTTTTAATGGCAGCATAGAATTCCATTGTGTAGATGTACCACAGTTTTCTGACCAATTCATCTGCTGACAGGCACCTAGGCTGTTTCCAAATTGTAGCTATTGTAAATTGTGCTGCTATGAACATAGGGGTGCATAAATCCTTTCTGATTGGTGTTTCTGATTTCTTAGGATAAATTCCTAAGAGAGGGATTACTGGGTCAAATGGGAGATCCATTTTTAGTTTTTTGAGGAAACTCCCTACTGTTGTCCACAGTGGCTGCACCAGTCTGCATTCCCACCAACAGTGCACAAGGGTTCCTTTTTCTCCGCATCCTCGCCAACACTTGTCGGTTGTTGATTTGTTGATGATTGCCATTCTGACGGGTGTAAGATGGTATCGCATTGTCGTTTTGATTTGATTAGTGACTTTGAACATGTTTTCATGTGTCTCTTGGCCTTCCTTCTGTCTTCTTTCGAAAAGGTTCTATTTAGGTCCGTTGCCCATTTTTTTATTGGATCATTTATCTTCCTTTTATTACGTTGTATAACTTGGCTGTAGATGTTGGACATTAAAACTTTAACAGTGATAACAAGTGCAAATATGTTTTCCCATACAGTGGGCTTTCTTGTTGTTTTGTTGATGGTTCCTTTAATGTGCAAAAGGTTTTTATTTTGATGTAGTCCCATTTGTTTATTTTTTCTTTAGCTTCAATTGCCTTTGAAGCAATATCAGTGAAGAAGTTCTTTAGGCATATATCTGAGATTGTACTGCTGTTGATTCCTCTAGTTTTTTTATGGTTTTCCTTCTAATGTTTAAGTACTGTATCCATTTTGAGTTTATTTTTGTATTTGGTGTAAGTTGGTGGTCCAGTTTCATTTTTTTGCATGTATCTGTCCAATTTTCCCAACACCATTTATTGAAGAGGCTATCTTGACTCCATTGAATGTTCATGCCTCCTTTGTCAAATATTAGTTGAGCATAGTGGTGTGGGTGGATACCTGGGTTCTCAATTCTATTTCATTGGTCTATATCTCTGTTCTTGTGCCAGTACCAGGCTGTCTTGAGAACAGTTGCTTTGTAGTATAGCTTGAAATCTGGTATTGAGTTCCCACCTAATTTATTCTTCTTTCTCAGAATTGCTGTAGCTATTCGTGGTCTTTATTTGTTCCAGATGAATCTATGAAGAATTGTTTCTAGGTCTGTGAAATATGTCGTTGGTATTTTAATGGGTAGTGCAATGAATCTATAGATTGCTTTGGGTAGTAAGAACATTTTAATGATGTTGATTCTCCCAATCCATGGGCATGGTATGCTATTCCAACTGTTAACATCTTCCTCTATCTCTATTTCAGTGTTCTGTAGTTTTCTGCATATAGGTCTTTTACCTCTTTAGTTAGGTTTATTCCTAGGTATCTTAATTTTTTTGGTGCGATGGTAAATGTGATTGCCTTTTTAGTCTCTATTTCTGTAATTTCACTATTAGTGTATAGAAATGCCACAGAGTTCTTAGCATTAATTTTGTATCCTACTACATTGCCAAATTTATTAATTAAGTCAATTAGTTTTGGAATGGAGTCCTTTGGGTTTTTTATGTAGAGTATCATGTCGTCTCCAAATAAGGACAGCTTTACTTCTTTTGCAATTTGGATGCCTTTTATTTCTTCTTATTTTCTAATTGCAATGGTTAATACTTCCATTACTATGTCAAACAGGAGAGGTGAGAGTGGGCATCCCTGTCTTGTTCCTGTTCTTAGGGGAAATGGTTTTAGTTTTTGCCTATTGAGTATGATGTTAGCCGTGGGTTTATCATATATGGCTTTTATGATGTTGAGGTATGATCCTTCTATTCCCACTTTGCTGACAGTTTTTATCAAGAAAGGGTGTTGGATTTTGTCAAAGGTTTTTTTGCGTCAATTGATATGACTATGTGATTTTTATCTCTCAATTTGCTTATGTGATGTATAACGTTTATTGATTTGCGGATATTGTACCATCCCTGCATTCTTGGGATGAATCCTGCTTGGTCATGGTGTATGATTTTTCTGATGTACTGCTGGATCCGATTTGCTAGAATTTTGTTGAGGATTTTGGCATCTATATTCATGAGAGATATTGGCCTATAATTCTCTTTCATTGTGTTCTCTTTATCTGGTTTTGGTATTGGGGTGATGCTGGCTTCACCCCAATACCAAAGGTGTTTAGAAGTGTTCCTTCTTCTTGAATGTTTTTGAATAGTCTGAGGAGGATAGGTTTCAATTCTTCCTTGAATGTTTGGTAAAACTCTCCTGTGTAGCCATCTGGTCCCAGGCTTTTATTTGCTGAAATTTTTTGATGACTGCTTCAATTTCTTCCATAGTTATTGGACTATTGAGATGTTTAGATTCCTCCTCGTTGAGTTTTGGAAGGTTATATTTTTCTAGAAAAATGTCCATTTCTTGCAGGTTGTCCAATTGGTTGGAATAGAGTTGTTCATAGCATTTTTTAACAATCCTTTGTATTTCCACAGGGTCTATTTTTATTTCTCCTCTTTCATTGCTGATTTGGTTTATTTGGGTCTTCTCTCTTTGCTTCTTGGTGAGCCTGGCTAGAGGTCCATCAATCTTGTATATCCTTTCAAAGAACCAGCTCTTGGTTTTGTTGATCTTTTGAATTGTTTCTTTGGTCTCCAAACTGTTTATCTCTGCTCTGATCTTCACTATTTCCTTCCTTCTGCATACACTGGGCTTTTCTTGTTGCTCTCATTCTAGCTCTTTGGGTTGTAAGGTTGGGTAATTTATTACCATTTGTTCCTGTTTTTTGCAGTACACTTGTAGGGCTATGAACTTCCCTCTCAAGACTGCTTTCACTGTGTCCCATAAAGTTTGTGTTGTTGTGTTGTCATTGTCATTTGTTGCCATGATGTTTTTTATTTCTTCCTTGATCTCTCTGGTTACCCAGTTGTTGTTTAATAGTATGCTGTTTAGTCTCCATGTGTTTGATTTCTTTCTATTGTTTTTATTATAATTGATTTCCAGTTTCATTCCACTGTGGTCTGAGAAAATGCTTGATATGATTTCTATCTTCTTGAATTTGAAGAGACTTTTCTTATGACCCAACATAGGATCTATCTTTGAAAATGACCCATGTGCACTGGAGAAGAATTTATATTCTGTGGCTTTGGCGTGAAATGTTCTGAAGATGTCAATTAATTCCATCTGGTCTAGTGAGTCATTTTGGATTGATGTTTCTTTGCTGATTTTTTGTTTAGAGGATTTGTCCAGTGGCTACAGTGGGGTATTAAAGTCTCCTACTATGATTGTATTGCTGTCAATCTCTCCTTTGCTACCCTCCAGGAGTTTTTTTTATGTATTTAGGTGCTCCTATATTGGGTGCGTATATGTTTACCAAAGTTATATCTTCTTGTTGGATTGTTCCCTTTAGTATTATGAAGTGGCCTTCTTTATCTCTTGTTATGTCCTTCACTTTGAGATCTAATTTGCCAGATATAAGTATTGCAACCCCAGCCTTTTTTTTTCATTTCCATTTGCCTGAAATACCATGTTCCTTCCCTTCACCCGCAATCTGTGTGCATCTCTTTTCCTGTGGTGGGTTTCTTATAGACAGCAGATATGTGGATCATGTTTTCTTATCCAATCGATTATCCTATGTCTCTTGATTGGAGCATTTAAACCATTTACATTTAAAGTTATTATTGACAGGTATTTATCCATCACCATTTTTAGTCTTTAGCCCAGAGTTCCTTCTCCACTTCCTATTTCTTTTTATTACAGCAGACCCTTTAACATTTCTTGCATTGCTGTTTTAGTGGTAATATATGCCCTTAGTCCTTTTTTGTCTGTGAAGCTTCTGATTTCACCTTCAATTTTGATTGAAAGCCTTGCAGGATACAGTATTCTTGGATGCAGACCCTTCCTTTGCATGACTTGGTATACTTCATTCCATTCTCTTCTGGCCTGATGAGTTTCTGTTGAAAAATCAATAGCTAGTCTTATGGGGGTTCCTTTGTAGGTAACTTTCTGTTTCTCTCTGGCCACTTTTAAGATTCTTGCTTTGTGGTTGGTGTTTGTCAATTTAATTATAATGTGCCTTGGTGTCGGTTTTGTGGGTTTCATTTTGCTTGGGACTCTGTGAGCTTCTTGGATTTGTGTGGGTTTTTCCTTTCCTATATTGGGGAAATTTTCTGTCATTATTTCTTCAAACACGTTCTCTAATCCTTCTTCAGTTTCCACTCTTTCTGGAACCCCAATTATGCGGATGTTGGTTTTTTTTTTTTCCGTGTTATTCCAAAGTTCCCTTAGGCTCTCCTCTTGCTTTTTAGTTTTTTTTTCTAGAAGCTGCTGTGCTTGGGTATTTTTTCCTACCGTGTGTTCTAGCTCACTGACGCGATCCTCTACTTCTTCTAGTCTACTTTTGATTCTTTCTATTGAGTTCTTTAAGGCAGTGATGTCTTTTTTTATTTCTTTTTGCATTTCTTCATGCTTCTTCATTTCCTCTTGGCTCTTACTCAGGGTGTCGATTTTGTCTTCCATTCTTTTCATCCACCTTATGATCATTTCTCTGAACTCTTTCTCTGGCAGGCTTATTTCTGCTTCTTTTTGGTTTACTTCCTTTTCTGGTGATACCTGCCTATCTGTCATATGCGG
The DNA here is from genome assembly GCA_011751065.1 of Lasiurus cinereus. Lineage (NCBI taxonomy): Eukaryota > Metazoa > Chordata > Mammalia > Chiroptera > Vespertilionidae > Lasiurus > Lasiurus cinereus. The sequence goes on from JAAGEH010000031.1 coordinate 5,712,070, forward strand.
GGTGTTTCTTCTTCTGCCCATCGTTTTTCTTCTCCGGTTGTCTGGTTATGTAGTTCTCTCTCCTATGTTGATTCAAAGGCACAAACTACAACAAGACCTGGTACAGCACACAAGGCACTTATCCTAGGAAAAATCTGACCTTTCTGTGTGCCGTGTGGATCTCTGAATCCGCCGCCCGCGTGTCTGCGCCGATTGGAGACAGTGTTCTGGGTTCCCGGCTGTTTAGTGAGTAATTCAGCCACAGCTTTCAGAAGGCCGCAGACATCCACCTCCCTCTGCAAGATGGCGTGTTCTCCACGTTCGTGCTGGTGGCTTCGGCAGAGAAAAACCCTGCGGCAGTGGAGCTGCCTGGCCAGGAGAGCCCCATCCAGCAGTTCCCTGCCTTCTCCTGGAGGATATCTCACTCTTAACTTGCCAACAAACACTCCCCATGTGACTCTCAGCTGCTTTCTCTCCCTCTGCCCAGCGATAAAGCTCCAGACGCGTCCGTCTATTCCACCACCATTTTTTTCCCCCAGTGATCCTATTTTTGATAAAGTTTGTGAACCTCCTACAAAATCACATAGAGTATTCTTGTTGGTACTGGTGGTGAGTTGCTTCTTTAATGGCAATCTGACAGATTGTCACAACTAAAAGAAAACAGCAAAGCAGATCTAATAATAGAAAAGAGAAATACAAAGATTAATATCTCTGAGCCTTTGTCCATCTTACAGGTTCTGACTACAGTAAAAGTTGAAAGGGTAATCCTAACTATTGGTCCTCTTCTTTTGAGAACCTTATAAGATATCCTCCTTGAAATGTTTCATGGTCTTTATCTCTTCATAGGGGATTTGAGAACAAAGGGAGCATAGGTAGTTTGTCTATCTTTCTTGAACAACTCTATTGAGGAAGATACATTCACTCAGTGTCTTTCTGTTAATTTTGTCTTTATTAATATCTTTGACTGATTGACATTTATATCTGGTGCTGATAAATTCTTTCTATGTTTTTAAGAAACCATTATTAAAGTTTCCAATTACCTCTGCAGCCTAGGAAATTTATGGTAAGTTAAAGTTCCACATTTTCTGTCTTTTACAAAATTTGGACAATTTCTGTTATAAAATTAGTTCCTTGGTCATTTTCTATTCCTGCCAATATTCCATATCTAGCATATAGTCCCTCTAACTTTGTCTAAAAGCTATTGTCATACCATTACTATTCTCATCTGCATGTCTAGTATGCTTTACAAACCTAAGTGCTTATGCTTCTGTAAAACAATATTCTTTGTTTAAACATCTAGAAATTGGCCCAATATAATATACCTGTCATGTTTGTCTGGCTTACCACCACCTCTTCCCTTAAAAATGAGTTATATATAAAATAAATAAGTCACAGATATAATATATGTGGAAATAGCATAGGGAAAATATTATAATAATGATGTGTATGGTGACAAATGTTTAGTAGACTTATTGTGGCCTCCACATTGTAAGGAATATAAATGTCAAATCAGTACGTTGTACACCTGAAATTAATATAACATTGCATGTCAAATATCCTATATAATAAAGAGGCAATATACAAATTGACTGTTATGCTACCACATAAGATGGCCACCCTCATGTGGTCACAAGATGGCCTCCATAAGATGGCTAGCAGGGGAGGGCAGTTAGGGGCAATTGGGCTGGCAGGGCAGTAGTTAGACATCAATCAGGCTGGCAGGGGAGTGGTTAGGGGGTGATCAGACTGGCAGGCAGAAGCCGTTGGGGGCAATCAGATAGGCAGTCAGGCGAGCAGTTGGGAGCCAGCAGTCCTGCATTGTGGGAGAGCTGTCTGACTGCCAGTTTAGGCCCGATCCCACACACTGGGATCGGGCCTAAACTGGCAGTCAGACATCCCCCGAGGGGTCCCATATTGGAAAGGGTGCAAGCTGGGCTGAGGGACACCTCCTCTTTCCCCAAGTGCACAAATTTTGTGCACTGGGCTTCTAGTACTTTAATAAAAATATTTGTCAAAGATTCAAGTTCCTAGTCATTTGACATACCTCATATTGCTCACTTGATTGCTTGTTTGATTCATAGTTGCTTTTACTTTATTTTTTCTCCTCTGCTTACCTAGGACATTCATATCCATATGCTCTGAGGTTTTATGTGCCAATCCTGCAACTTTAGGTTGAACTGATAAGAGAACTGACTTGGGACTTAGAGTCTCTAATATTGCAGAGTCTACATTAGTTTGGGGGTATCCAATTGCTTCCTTTTAAGTAGAATATTTTGTCTTTCCATTCTGATGATCTGGTGCATTTCCTACATGAACTACTAAATTCCCTTCATTGTTTTATTTTCATAGCTCCCTTTATAGAATTGCTACTCCTGCTATAGTTCAGTCTATAATTTTACATTACAGCATGCATCTTCCATTCTTGGCTGTTCAGTGTTCCTATATATTTTGAGTAATTGTTTTCTTGGACATATATACATATTAATTTTCTAGCTACCAGTTCTGCATATTAGGATGGTGTTTTTCTCTCTAATCTCAGTCAAGCTTTTTCTAATGGAGAGTATCAGGAAGCAGTCATCTATTGCACTCCTTTGGGATAATTCCAAATCTGTTACTGCCCTATTTCTAGCAGTTCTGACCAGAGTGATGCCCAGCTAACTGTACTCCTTAGACCAGTGGTCGGCAAACTGGTGGCAAACTGCGGCTCCCGAGCCGCATGTGGCTCACAAGCTGCAGTTTGCTGACCACTGCCTTAGACCTTTACTGGAGTATAGTAAGTCATCAGCCAGATGCTCTATAATTTTCACATGGAACTTGCTAGTCTCCACAGGGCCTAGTTTGACCCACTCAGTTATAAACTATCTGTACTTAGCATAAGACCTGTCAGAACCACACAATTTTGGTCCAAAATCCTGACAGTAGAAATGAGATTTGCCCTATAAGAGTGGCCCAAACCATGAAGACCAGAAGGCATTATTTTGGTTATAGACAACTTTCCATCTGTATGGGAGAATGGGTAGTAGAGGCACAGAAGCTTGTTTTATTAATTCAAAGGGAAAGAAATAACGAAAGGAAGTTGGCATTAGTGTAAAACTGAGTCAGCGCAGCAGAAGGGAAACATAGAAAAAAGTATGTGCTAAATTTTACTAGAGAGTACCATCACATTTTCAAAGGAGACAATAATCTACTATGTTGCCCATAGCCCAAGAGCATCTGAGGGTGATAGGAACACACTCGCACAAAGATAAATTCTGGTTTCCCCTTCACCCAGTTTTTTTTTCTCAGCCACTCTACCTCCCCTTAGAACTCTTTAACTCCTCTTCTTGATTTATATATTTCCATTTCTTCACCTATGTTTTTCATTCTATTTCACTTTCTGTCTCCATCATCCACTATCCCTTCCCATCATCTTTTATTCTATCTCTCTCTAAACTGGGAAAAAAATAGAAATAAATTCTATCCCACTTATCAAATTGATATTTTATTTATAGACTCTCACATTGCACAATCTAAATATAAAAAGTAGAGGTAGGACATTTCATATTTTATTATCTTATAAAAAGAAATTTAGTTACTTATTCCTTATGCAACCCTTGATTTACTTCATCTATCCCTTGGTTACCTTTGATGGGAAAAATTTCCTTACCTATCCTTAACCCAGATGACCATTATGTTAGCTAATCCACAGTACCTATCTTCAAAGCATCTTAAACCCTAGGAGCAGGAGGGTGAAGGTAGGAAAGATGTTGAAAAACTGCTCAGAACTGCAGTACTAAAAAAGAGTAACAGTATAGCATCAGTTTATTCCACTTATGATAATTTCCAAAGCAAACAATCTTTGACACGTTAATTTGCTTAAAGGAGAAGTTTATATAGTTTGTTTAATCCACAAATCACGCCAAAGATCTTTTCATAAGCAGTTCCCTCTGCCTAAGATCCCTTTCCCTCATGAAAAAAAAGCTTATTCCAATCTCAGTTTAAATATTATCTCTTCATATTTTTGAACCTTCAACCTGAAAAAGGCCCCTAATCATCCCTTTATCATTAGTAATACTGTGCATTTTTATATTATGGCACCTGTAATTACCTCATGTTTTCATGTTTATTTATTTTTCTATCTCCTGCCCTACCACCACATACATATAGACTAAAATGCAAGTGTCATGAGATTAGGAAACTTGTGTTGTTTTGCTTTTTGTTGTATCCTCAATAGCACAGAAGAGAGGCTGTCACATAGCAGGTAATCAGTAGGTGTTGCTAAATAAAGGAAGGAAGGAAATGAGGAAGGAACAACTTTTAGCTCTTTTATTCAGTAAATAGTATCAAGTTTGAACCATGCATGAGGTTAGCAAGAGGTATAAAAATAAACAAATTCCTCAAAACACACTGTAAAATGAGCAGGTAATCCACAAATTGAGAGAAAACATTCACAGAACAGATATCTGACAAAGAAGTTGTGGGCAGAATGTATAAAGAGCTTGTACAACTCAAAAGTAAAAACAAACAAACCGGAGAGGAGAAAATGGCGGTGGAGTAGACGGACGCGTCTGGAGCTTTGTCCCTGGGCAGAGGGAGAGAGAGAGCGGCTGAGAGTTGCATTGGGAGTGTTTGTTGGCAAGCTAGGAGTCAGTTGTCCTCCAGGGGAAGGTGGGGAACTGCTGCCTGGCCGGGAGTGCCCCACTGCCACAGGGTTTTTGTCGGCCGGAGCCACCAGCACGAACGCGGAGCCCGAGCCATCTTGCAGTGGGAGGTGGATGTCTGCGGCGCTCTGAAGCCTTCGGCTGGGCACCCATCGAGCAGCCAAGAACCCGGGGACCCAGAACTCCGCTCTCCAATCGACGCAGACACACGGCAGAATCAGAGATCCACAGAGCACACAGAAAGGTCAGATTGCGCCTGACTTAAGGGGGAGGTGGATGTCTGCCGAGGTCTGAAAGCTGCAGCTGACGGAGGCACCCACAGAGCAGCCAGGACCCAGAGCGCGGCTTCCCAGGTGACACGGACGGGCAGGCTGCGGATTCGGAGATCCGCGGGGTGTGTGGAAGGGTCAGATTTTGCTTGGGTCAGGGTGAGGTCTCCTACCCCCGCACAACAGAGACACGCACACTGTGAGAGCCGGGCTGCGGGAAAGCTGCCTCTAGAGAGGTCCGCAGAGGTGGTCAGGGCGTGATCCCTGAGTGTGAAGGCAGACCCTCTGAGCTGTTGACAGATGAGAGCTCTGGAAAATGACTCGTGTTTTTTTTTGTTTTTGGTTTTTTTTCTGGGGCAGAGGGACAGCCTGGGAGTTATTACAGTATCCCCGCTGCAAAACCCCCACAAACTGGCTTTGAGAACCACAGAGTAGCAGGATCTGAGCACAGCCTAGAGAGGTCCTGTGCTTTGTCTCAGAGATCAATTCGGAAACACTGCCACCCAATGGATGACACACAAATTGACTCTCGCATAACCACAAAAGAATAAAGAGATTAAAACACACAAGAGGGGAACACAGGGAACTGCAATATCTTCCCTACTGGGAAACAGGAGTGCCAAGCAGAATAATAGTGGAAGTGAAGGACAATTCTATTTTTCTTGTTTTTTTTATTTTTCTTTTTTTTTAATTTTTTATTTTTTATTTTTTATTTTCACATATTTTAATTAAAAGAATATTTTTTTCTTCCCGCCTCAATTGATTTTACCTTTATAATTATTACATTTTTGTTTTAAACTAGTATTATTAATTACTACTAGTACTTTACCGTTTTGGAAAAAAAAAGTGTCATTTTGTTTTCTCTTTATTTTATTTCGGGATTAGAGTTCTACATTCTATTTTCATCTTTCCTTTAGCATACTTTTACTCCAACTCAACTCTACCTTTATGCCAACACTTTCCTCCTAACTTTCCCCATTTTGTTGTCTTGTTTCTCTTTCCCTTTTCCAACTTTAGATTCTCCCTATTTTTCTCTTTACCTGGTTAAAATTTCACCCCATTTATATATCTAATTTCAAATCCCCTACTACAAGTCCACACAAACCTCTCTCTTCTTGTCTTCACTAGCCAAAAAGTTGTTTTTTCTCTATGTCCTTTTGTTGCTATTTGCCTGAAAAGTGATTATAACGATTTTTTGAAATTTTTTTGTGAGATTGTTTTAGTTTATTCTACTTGTTTTATTTTGCTTTTTACTTGCTTTGCTTTGTACCACTCTTTTCCCACACTTCCCTCAATACCAGTTGCTATTTGCAGTTTGCCTTAATCTCTAGGAACTGGTTGCTGGCCTTTATTGGGATTAGTGACTGTTCTATTGGAGTTGTCTCCTGACATCTATATTTTGTTCCTCTTTTCTCTCTTATACACTTTCTTTTCTCTCTGACTTTTTTCTCTTCCTCTTTAATTCTCCTTCTTCTCCTTTTTATTTTCTTATTTTATTTTATTTTTTTTGTTCATTTATTTTTTTCTCTCACTCTCCCAATTTGATTTTGGCATTTCTTTCAGTTCTTTTTTCCTCATTTTCCTCTTCTTCTTTCTCTATTTACCCCTAATTGGTCCTTCATTGGTGGTCACGTTATTTGTGATTATTAACATCTTGAATACACTTCTACTCAGTGCCTTGTGTGCTGTACCTGGTCGTGTTGTAGTTTGTGCCTTTGAATCAACGTAGGAGAAAGAACTACAAAACCAGAAACCCGGAGAAGAAAGACCATGGGCAGAAAAAGAAACAGCCCACTTAAGACAGAAAGGCAGGTTTCACCAGAAAAGGAAGTAAACTAAATAGAACCAGAAATAAGCCTACCAGAGAAAGAGTTCAGAGAAATGATCATAATGTGGTTGAAAAGAATGGAAGACAAATTTGACAATATGAGTAAGAGCCAAGAGGAAATGAAGAAGATGCAAGAGGAGATGAAGAAGCAGCAAGAAGAAATGCAGAACAACCTAGAGGAGGTGCAGAATAAACAAGAAGAAATGAAAAATGACATCACTGCTATAAAGAACTCAATAGAAAGCATCAAAAGTAGACTAGAAGAAGCAGAGGACCTCATCAGTGAGCTAGGAGACACAGTTGGAAAAAATACACAAGTACAGCAGCTTCTAGAAAAAAAAGTTAAAAAGCAAGAGGAGACTCTAAGGGAACTTTGGGATAACATGAAAAAAAACAATATCCGCATAATTGGGGTTCCAGAAAGAGTGGAAACTGAACAAGCATTAGAGAACGTGTTTGAAGAAATAATGACAGAAAATTTCCCCAATATAGAAAAAAAAAAAACCCAGACAAATCCAAGAAGCTCAGAGAGTCCCAAGCAAAATGAACCCCAACAAACCGACACTGAGGCACATTATAATTAAATTGGCAAACACCAACGACAAAGTAAGAATCTTAAAAGCAGCCAGAGAGAAACAGAAAGTTACCTACAAAGGAACCCCCATAAGACTAGCTACTGACTTCTCAACAGAAACTCATCAGGCCGGAAGGGAATGGAATGAAATATACAAAGACATGCAAAGGAAGGATCTGAATCCAAGAATACTGTACCCTGCAAGACTCTCAATCAAAATTGAAGGTGACATCAAAAGCTTCACAGACAAAAAAGGACTAAGGGAATATATTACCACTAAAACAGCAATGCAAGAAATGTTAAAAGGTCTGCTGTAATCAAAAGAAAGAGGAAGCGAAGAAGGAACTCAGGGGTAAGGACTAAAAATGGCAATAGATAAGTACTTATCAATAATAACTTTAAATGTAAATGGATTAAATGCTCCAATCAAAAGACATAGGGTAATGGATTGAATAAGAAAACATGATCCATATATCTGCTGTCTGCAAGAAACCCACCTTAGGAAAAGAGATGCCCACAGGTTGAGGGTGAAGGGATGGAACATGGTATTTCAGGCAAATGGAAATGAAAAAAAGCTGGGGTTGCAAAACTTATATCTGACAAATTAGATCTCAAAGTGAAGGACATAACAAGAGATAAAGAAGGCCACTTCATAATACTAAACGGAACAATCCAACAAGAAGAAATAACTCTGGTAAACATATATGCACCCAATATAGGAGCACCTAAATACATAAAAAAACTCTTGGAGGATATTAAGGGAGAGATTGACAGCAATACAATCATAGTAGGAGACTTTAATACCCCACTGTCACCATTGGACAAATCCTCTAAACAAAAAATCAGCAAAGAAACATCAATCCTAAATGACTCACAAGACCAGATGGAATTAATTGACATCTTCAGAACATTTGACCCCAAAGCCACAAAATATACATTCTTCTCCAGTACACATGGGTCATTTTCAAAGATAGATCATAAGTTGGGTCGTAAGAAAAGTCTCTTCAAATTCAAGAAGATAGAAATCATATCAAGCATTTTCTCAGACCACAGTGGCTTAAAACTTAAAATAAACCATAATAAAAACAATAGAAAGAAATCAAACACATGGAGATTAAACAGCATGCTATTAAAAAACCACTGGGTAAGCAGAGAGAACAAGGAAGAAATAAAAAACATCATGGCAACAAATGACAATGACAACACAACAACACAAAATTTATGGGACACAGTGAAAGCAGTCTTGAGAGGGAGGTTCATAGCCCTACAAGCCTACTGCAAAAAACAGGAAACAATGGTAATAAATTACCTAAACCTACAACTCAAAGAGCTAGAATGAGAGCAACAAGAAAAGCCCAGTGTATGCAGAAGGAAGGAAATAGTGAAGATCAGAGCGGAGATAAACAACGTGGAGACCAAAGAAACAATTCAAAAGATCAACAAAACAAAGAGCTGGTTCTTTGAAAGGATAAACAAGATTGATGAATCCCTAGCAAGGCTCACCAAGAAGCAAAGAGAGAAGACCCAAATAAACAAAATCAGAAATGAAAGAGGAGAAATAACAACAGACCCTGTGGAAATACAAAGGATTGTTAAAAAATACTATGAACAACTCTATTCCAACAAATTGCACAACCTGCAAGAAGTGGACATTTTCCTAGAAAAATATAACCTCCCAAAACTCAATGAGAAGGAAGCCAAACATCTCAATAGTTCAATAACTATAGAAGAAATTGAAGCAGTAATCAAAAAGCTTCCAGCAAATAAAAGCCCGGGTCCAGATGGCTACACAGGAGAGTTTTACCAAACATTCAAGGAAGAATTAAAACCTATCCTCCTCAGACTATTCAAAAACATTCAAGAAGAAGGAATACTACCAAACACCTTCTATGAAGCCAGCATCAACCTAATACCAAAACCAGATAAAGACAACACAATGAAAGAGAATTATAGGCCAATATCTCTCATCAACATAGATGCCAAAATCCTCAAGAAAATTCTAGCAAACCGGATCCAGCAGTACATCAGAAAGATCATACACCATGACCAAGCAGGATTCATCCCAGGAATGCAGGGATGGTACAATGTCCGCAAATCAATAAATGTGATACATCACATAAACAAATTGAGAGATAAAAATCACATAGTCATATCAATTGATGCAGAAAAAGCATTTGACAAAATCCAACATCCTTTCTTGATAAAAACTCTCAGCAAAGTGGGAATAGAAGTATCATACCTCAACATCATAAAAGCCATATATGATAAACCCACAGCTAACATCACACTCAATGGGCAAAAACTAAAACCATTTCCCCTAAGAACAGGAACAAGACAGGGATGCCCACTCTCACCTCTCCTGTTTGACATAGTACTGGAAGTATTAGCCATTGCAGTTAGACAAGAAGATGAAATGAAAGGCATCCAAATTGGAAAAGAAAAAGTAAAGCTGTCCTTATTTGCAGATGACATGATATTGTACATTAAAAAACCCAAAGGACTCCATTCCAAAACTAATTGACTTTACTAATGGATTCGGGAATGTAGCAGGATACAAAATTAATGCTAAGAAGTCTGTGGCATTTCTATACACTAACAGTGAAATTATAGAAAGAGAAACTAAAAAAGCAATCCCATTTACCATCGCACCAAAAAAATTAAGATACCTAGGAATTAACCTAACTAAAGAGGTAAAAGACCTTTATGCAGAAAACTACAGGACACTGAAAAAAGAGATAGAGGAAGATGTTAAGAGATGGAAGAGCATACCATGCTCATGGATTGTGAGAATCAACATCATTAAAATGTCCATACTACCCAAAGCAATCTACAGATTCAACGCACTACCCATTAAAATACCAACGGCATATTTCACAGACCTACAAAGAATTCTTCATAGATTCATCTGGAACAAAAAAAGACCACAGGTAGCTACAGCAATTCTGAGAAAAAAGAATAAAGTAGGTGGGATCTCAATACCAGACTTCAAGCTATACTACAAAGCAACTGTTCTCAAAACAGCCTGGTACTGGCACAAGAACAGACATAGAGATCAATGGAATAGAATAGAGAACCCAGATATCCACCCAAACCACTATGCTCAATTAATATTTGACAAAGGAGGCATGAACATTCAATGGAACCAAGATAGCCTCTTCAATAAATGGTGTTGGGAAAATTGGACAGATACATGCAAAAAATTGAAACTGGACCACCAACTTGCACCAAATACAAAAATAAATTCAAAATGGGTAGAGGACTTAAACATTAGAAGGGAAACCATAAAAATACTAGAGGAATCCACAGGCAGCACAATCTCAGATATATGCTGAAAGAACTTCTTTACTGATACTGCTCCAAAGGCAATGGAAGCTAAAGAAAAAATAAACAAATGGGACTACATCAAAATAAAAAACTTTTGCACAGCAAAAGAAACCATCAACAAAACAACAAGAAAGATCAATGCATGGGAGAACATATTTGCAAATGTTATCACTGATAAAGGTTTAATCTCCAAAATCTACAGCCAACTTATACAACTTAATAAAAGGAAGATGAACGATCCAATAAAAAATTGGGCAACGGACCTAAATAGTACCTTTTCAAATGATGACAGAAGGAAGGCCAAGAGACACATGAAAACATGTTCAAAGTCATTAATCATCAGAGAGATGCAAATCAAAACGACAATGTGATACCATCTTACACCTGTCAGAATGGCAATCATCAACAAATCAACAAAGGACAAGTGTTGGTGAGGATGCGGAGCAAAAGGAACCCTTGTGCACTGTTGGTGGGAATGCAGACTGGTGCAGCCACTGTGGACAACAGTAGGGAGTTTCCTCAAAAAACTAAAAATGGATCTCCCATTTGACCCTGTAATCCCACTCTTAGTAATTTATCCTCAGAAATTACAAACACCAATCAGAAAGGATTTATGCACCCCTATGTTCATAGCAGCACAATTTACAATAGCTACAATTTGGAAACAGCCTAGGTGCCCGTCAGCAGATGAGTGGATCAGAAAACCGTGGTACATCTACACAATGGAATACTATGCCACCATTAAAAAGAAGGAATTCTTACCATTTGCAGCAACCTGGTTGGAACTGGAGAGCCTTATGCTTAGTGAAATAAGCCAGTCAATGAAGGAGAAGCATCACATGATCTCACTCATTTGTGGGTAGTAAAGAACATTGTAAACTGATGAACAAAAGGATAGATACAGAGGCAGTAAAGCATCAAACAGAGTATCAAATTACAGCAGGAAGATTAATGTTAGGTGAGGTAGATAAGAGATCAATCAAAGGACTTGTATGCATGCATATAAGCATAACCAATGAACATAGACACTGGGGTGTTGGGGTATGCCTGGGAGGGAGGGGGGCAATTGGGAGATGTGTATAAAATATTAATAAAAAAAGAAAAAAGAAAAAAAACAATTTTGAAGATGGTCAAATGACTTGAATAAACATTTCACAAAGAAATAAAAGCAAATACATGTATACCTTGTTTTACTGTGTTTCACTTTATTGTGCTTCACAGTGTGGTTTTTTTTTTTCCAGATTGAAAGTCTGTGGGAACCACACACACACACACACACACTAGATGCCCAGTGCATGAAAATTAATGCACTGGATGGGGGGTCCCTCAGCCTGGCCTGCTCCCTCTCATAGTCCAGGAGCCCTCAGGGTTGGGAGGCAACCGGTAATCAGGGGAAGGCAATGCCCCATCATACCTCTACTGTGCCACTGCCGGCAGTGCAAGCCTCTGCTGGCCCTGGTTACCTGATCCTCGAGCAGCCCTGGATGGCTGGGGAGCTAAAGGGACTGGGAGACTCCAGAGACAGTCGCCCCGGCAAGGCTGAGGGGACTGGGCAACACCATCTTGTGGCTGTGGGTGCTGTCATCTTTTGCAATGGCACGAGTGTCAATTAGCATATTCTTTCTTTATTAAATAGGTTATATATATATGGCATTTTCCCACAGCATTTGCTCGCTTTGTATCTCTGTGTCATATTTCGAACTTTTCCATTATTATTATATTTATTATGGTAATCTGTGATCAGTGATATTTGAGAAATCAGGAAAAGGAGAGTAACTCAATGAGGCAAACATCATTCTTGTCTTATTTTAAGAAATTGCCATAGCCACCCCAACCTTTAGCAACCACCATCCTGATCAATCAGCAGCCACCAACATCAACATATGACACTCCACCAGCAAAATATGTATGAACCACTGAAGGCTCAGATGATTGTTAGCATTTTTAGCAATGAAGAATTTTTAATTAAGGTATGTATATTTTTTTAGACATAATGGTATCACATACTTAATAGGCCACAGTATAGAGTAATATAACTTTCCTATGCACTGAAAAAAAATTGTATGACTCACTTGATTGCAATATTTGCTTTATTGTAGTGGTCTACAACTGAACCTGTAATATCTCCAAGGTATGCCTGCAGCTAAAAAGCCAGTGGAAACATAGTCAGCATCACTAATCATCATGGAAATGCAAATTAAAATCACAGTAAGATATCACAACACACTCACTAAACTGGCTAAAGTTAAAGATTAGTAATAACATCAAATATTGACAAAGATGTAGAGCAGCCAGAATTCTAACATATTGCTGGTTTTCACCCTCTTTGAAAACATCTGAAAGTTGTTTTTCTTAATTAAGCAAGCACCTTAATTAAGCATGTAGTCCAAGCAATTCCACTCCAAGGTATTTACCCAAAAAATGAAAGTTTACAAAAAACTTTTATGAGACTGGTCATGGCAGCCCTATGCATAATACCCCTCCCCTCAAACGTGGAAAGAGTACAGGTATCAATCAAAAGAAGAATGAATATGCAAACGTGTATATTCATGCAATATGATACTAATTTTCAATATAAAGAAAGCCTCTACTAATAGAGACAACATGGATGGATATCAAAAAGATTATACTTAGCCGAAACCGGTTTGGCTCAGTGGATAGAGCATCGACCTGTGGACTGAAAGGTCTCAGGTTCGATTCCGGTCAAGGGTATGTACCTTGGTTGCGGGCATATCCCCTGCAGGGCTCGTGCAGGAGGCGGCTGATGGATGTCTCTCTCTCATCGATGTTTCTAACTCTCTATCCTTCTCCCTTCCTCTCTGTAAAAAATCAATAAAATATATTTTAAAAAAGATTATACTTAAAGAAATAAATCAGACACAAAAGAATACATATTATATGATTCATTCATATGCAATTCAATAAAATACAAAATTATCGATGGTAGAAAAATCAGAACAGTGGTTACATCTAGGGAAGTGGGAATTGATTGGGAAGAGGCATAAAAGAATTTTTTGGGTTGATGGTAATGATCATGCTTTAGATATAGTTTTGGATTACACAGGAGTATGTATTTGTCAAAACTCATAGAATGGTACTTTAAGATTTGTGCAGATCACTGTATGTAAATATTATTCCCCCCTAAAGTGACCAAGCATAATCCCCAGCCTCATGAACTATATATCAGATGAAATTACCTGCCCATAAATAATTATTCTAATAAATGCTCATGTTTATGGAAGGCCTACTATATTTTAAGCACTGTGAAACCCACTTTTCTTATATTAGTATATTTAATATTCTCAATAATGCTACAAAATTACAGGTGGAAAAAAATGGTGGATGAGAGAAATTAACTTGCCCATAGCCAAATGGTAAATAAGGTTGCAGAATGGGAAATCAGCCTAGGTCTGACTCCTACAGTCCTTTGCCAGAGGCATAAATTCAGGTGCCTACTGGAGCAAAATTTGCCTTATTTTCACCAAAGACAACATCTCATTCTAAGCAGGAATAGAACTGAGAATGTTAATATAATTTGCCAATCTTGGAAACTGACTGAATTCCAAATTCTTAGGACAGTGAGCCTAAGGCAAAGAGATGGAGAAAGCCTGATCAATCCCTCAGGGATCCACATCATTTGTTACAGGAATGTTGCTGTCCATTTTATCTGCCTCTCCACTGACCTACTGAATTAACCCAAACACTCATAAACTACTCACCTGTGATAGAGCCGAGTTGGATGAGAGGGTCAAGACGCTGCCTACTAAACGTTTCCTGGACTTCAGCTTTCAAATGGAATATGGATGTTCCTGTCACAACTAGAAAACAAAAGGAAAAGAATAAACTATAGATATGATAGGCTTAAAGTGATCCATGATCTTTGGAAACAAGGACAAGTTGAACTAATATTTCAGAGTACTACAAGCCCTTCCTAAGTGAGCTGATAGTCATGAGACGGTTGCCAATTCTGGGAACAAGTTGAAGACGAAGTTTGGCCCCAAAGCTAAGTGACTCTACTTAGGAAAAGGAGAAATTTGCATAAAATTTGAGACTTAGCATAATGGTTGGAAATTTGAGAAGCCTGAATTACAGGATTGGTTTTCCTTACCTGAATTTAGAATTTTAGGCTCACGCTTAAAAGTGAAAGGCTCAATGAAATGTACTGCAGTCTCACGGTACTTCAGAGATAAATTCTCTGTAGTGAGTGAGTAAATGCCTTAAATACACTGCCACTCTCTGCCCAAAATCTTACCTCAATTTTGAAGGTAGGAGCACCTGGGATGGCTAATAAGTTAATAAGCTCAAAACCAACCCAAAGAGAATTTTGGACAAAGTGATTCTAAAACTCATAAAATGTACCTTAATCAATACAGAAATTAAATATATATATAAACATCTTGAAGAATAACAAAACTGGAGGACATGTACTATCATCTATCAAGGCTAGCTGTACAACTACAGTAATTTTGACAGTACTACGAGTACTACTAAATATAGTAAGTTGAAATGGATAATACATCTAAATATGAAAGATAAAACATTAAATCTTCTGGACCAGTGGTCAGCAAACTCATTAGTCAACAGAGCAGCAAGCCACAGTTTGCCAACCACTGTTCTAAACAAAACCATAGGCAAATATCTTCATTACATTCATTAGGCAAATATTTCTTATTTGATACAAACAGCATTAGCTATGAAGGTTAATAAATTGGATTTCATTAAAATTAAGAACTTTTATTTATCAAAAGATGCTTTAGGAGCCGGAAAAGCCTCACAAAGTGGGAGAAAATATTCACAATACATACATCTAACTTGTATTTTGCATATAGATATGTTTTTAAATGCCTTCAAATCAATAAAAAAAAAAAGCCAGACTATCCAATTTTAAAAAGTAGAAAACAATTTGAATGGCACCTCACAGAAGAGAACATCTAAATGTCCAACCAGCATATGAATGGATTTTCATTATTACTTATTAATAAAATGCAAATTAAAACTGCAGTGAGACAAATCCAACCAGGATAGCTAAAATTGAAAAAACTGACAATATCAAGCACCAAGAAGAACATGGAGCAACTGGAACTCTCATACATGGCTGGTGAAAGTGTTAACTGGATAACTACTGTACTTCGGAAAAGTGTTTCACAGTAGGCACTGAAACCAAAATCATTTTATTACATGACCCTGCAATTCTACTCCTAAGTATACAACCAAAATAAAAGAGCACAAATGTCTACAAAAATACATGTATAAGAATGTTGAAAGAAACCAGATGCATTAAAGTGTGTACCATATGAATTTCATTTATATAAATGAGATTTAAGAACAGCCAAATGAAGAGCTAGAACAGAAGTGAATGCATGGTTACTTCTAGATGGGGGTTGCTGGAAATGTTCTATGTCATGATATAATTACATATGTTTTCTAAAAAAAGCATTCAACTGTACTCTTATAATTTGTATACCTCACCATATGAATGGTATATATAAAAATTATTTTATTTTTAATTTGGGTCTCTTTCTTATAAAGCCAGTAAGGACAGTCAGAAAGTGATGAGAGTCTTTCTAGGGTGAGTAACCCAGTCATCACAGGAAAATGGAATGAAGTCTGAAGGTACAGACTTGTACCTTTGGCCAGCCCCTGTGGCTCTACTTCTTGCTAGGGTAGTGCCAAGTAAAGAAAGATGTCCTTATAGCTAGATAGAGTTGTAAATTGAGGCAAGATAAAATAATCCACATCTTACATGTAGCTTAGAAAAAGAGCTTGGGCAGAGGTCTTGTTTTCCATCTGATAACTAGAATATTTAACCCCATAGATTTTTATTAATCTTACTATTATGACATTTTTATGAGCATAACTAATCATTTTTCTCTTTGCTGACAGTCTTACCCTGCTATTTTGTGATGTTCATAACTGGCTAACTGGCAATAAGTGTCTAACAGTAGTTTGGAAAAAAAACAAAGGAATTCAAATACTCTTGGCTTATGTTTACAGTCAATAAGCTTCTCTGCATTGGGCAAGGTAAATTAGTTCAGATCCAAAGGGAACAGAGGCAGTTATTTAGAAATTAAAATGTGTTCTTGGTGAGTATAGGTGCCAGGATCCTATTTACAATATCTTTTTTTAATAATGCACCCTTTTCCAGTGCTGGAGCACTATTTGGATACATGCATTTAATATAGATTAAAAAAAAATCCACAGACATTACTTCTCATTGCTATCCTCATCTCAGAGGAAAATATTAAGAGGTCCTTGTCCCCAAAGGGCAAATTTTATAATTTTGATATAGCAGGAGCTCTCTGGGAGGTCACAATGAACAAAGCAACAGTATTTACCCTTTTAAATTCCTTTATAAAAAGCCACAAACCCTTTCCTTAAAAAAAATCTTGGTGCAATAAGGTATTTGCCTGTTATAGAATCTGACATTTTAAATCCCCATGATCATTTTAATGTATCAAGAAAAAAAAAGGAGTTGTGTGGCTGGGAAAGTAAAAATTGCTCCTTCTTGAAAATACATGAAAAATTCAAAACAAAAACTAAAAAAGGAAAGGTTAGGAAATGTCCTTATGGTCAATTTAAAACAAATTCTACTGAATTTATTTCCTCCTTCTCCAAATTTGCTTACTGCTTTAGAAAGAATCATAGATTCTTGCTTAGCATTCAGAAAAACAACCTAGTGGTTTTGAAAATATAACTCTTGGTTATTTTTCTAGGCAGCCGCATAGTTTCTCAAAACACTATCCAAACACAAGGACAGCCATCTCATCTCAACTTGGTAGAACCCTGCACAGGTTTGTCCCTGAATCTTGGCTGTTGTCAGAAGCCCACAGGCCCCAGAGAGCCTGAAAATAATTGTAATACTTCCAGGAAGATTCTTGGCTTTTAAATATTACCAGTGCAGAGGTCTAAAATAAGGGAAATAAAAACAGAATTTGGAGATAACAGGGAAAGGGATTCTATTCCTAAATATTTCTTCAAAAAATCATTTCTGTTTACTTGTATACTTTATTTGGAAAATAGAGTAAAATGATGCTAGTGGTTGTAAGGGTAGGATTTGTGCCAAACATCTACATTTGAATTTCAGTTTTTCCACTTATTATTTTTTGCCTAAGTATCCTTATCTGTAAAATGAAGATAACAATTGTAGAATTACATTAGTTAATACATGAACAAGTTTAGAATGGTGCCTGGTATGTAGTAAACTCTTAATAAATGCTAACTAATATCCAGGGACCAGTGTGTGCTGCATCTTGAGAAGGTAAGAAGGAAGATAGTTGCAGACATTATATAAACTGGAAGGAAGCATGGGAAATACAATTCATCTCATAGTTATAACCAATATGACTTTGGCTAAAGATGTGAGAGAGCAGGACTATCTTGTGGCTCTTGTTCGTACATAAGCCTTTCATAAGCCTTTCAGAAGAACTGAGACCAATCAAGTAGGGAATCCTTGAGGCTTAGCAGATCTTCCTCTTGCCATCAAAGGGCTTGCTCACTCTGTTTCTGAGCTCTGGCAGACAAAAGCTGAATACACTTTGGACTGCTCATTGACTACTCCTCCAAAATGCTGCCACCAGCTGCATGGAGAAACACTTCCCCTTGGTGTTATGGCAATGAATATTTCAAAGCATTAACTGACTATGCCTTGGGAACATGTACTTGGAAAGTAATTGGCAAAATCATTGAGGCAAGATAATGAAGGCCATTACCCTATGTCTAGTATACTTTCACCTGAAAGAAGATCAGAGGTCCTATATTTCTTCATTCTGCCTGCAAATGTGCTTACCGCTTATCCACCAAAGGACAAGCTTCTGTTTTAATGATCTCAAAATAAGATTCCATAACCTCCCTTGGTAGCTCATTTCAGTGTTTTACAGTTTCCGTCTTCTATTAATTATATTCTCAAGTACTTTCACATACATCAATGTATTTAATTCTTACAATGATCCTGTGCACTGAGGAATATCCCCATTTTACAATGAGAAAAAATGAAGACCCAAAGAGGATAAAGTGACTTACCTCAATTACACAGCTGGTTAGTTAGTAACAGAGCAAGAATGAGAATCTGATTCTTTCATTTCTCAAGCCCTCTGTGCTGTCACTTACACTGTGATCTGCCTAGTGATGTTATGGAAAGCTTCAAATCACCAGCAAAATAAGGATCAGTGTTAAGATGTCAACAAGAACACAATATAGCCATGGTAGGTGGCTTACCAAGTATATCATAGGCCACAAGTCCCCTTGAGGATAACCATTTCATTGTTCTCATCCCTACATACTATTTATTGTTCCCAGACTGTACCAGCAGTTAAAAAGCTCTAGCGAAAAAGGAAAGATATAAAAATCCTAAATGATCATTACAATCATTAAGATGATGTGCTTATCTATGAGTATAAAATGAAAGACAAGAGTCCATGGTATCCTGTTTATTAATTTCTCCCTTTTGACCTTTGAGATTGATACAATCAGAATAAATTGGAGGAAGTGGGGCAGAAAAAAATATTTCATAATCTCCTAAAAAGAAAAATGTTTTGACCTTGAGCATGAATTTGTTTCCTTTCTCTCTGAAAATTTCATTCTTCTATCTCTTAGGGCTCATAAAGGGGCCAAAGGTTAGCATTTGAAACGTAGATAAAGAGCAAATTCCATTGTGTATTTGCTTGCTGCTCAGAAAAGCACTCCGAGACCCTACAGCTCTGCCCTTTGGCAAGAGCCCTCCCAATGCCAGACTACCATGTTGCTCAAGTAAAAAGCAGGATGGAATTGACCTTATAGTATTTCTTATACGGTTTTCTTTCTTTAATATTAGCTAGAGGCAGGGGAATCTCACAGCAGGTTTGCTCAACAAGATCAAAATATCTCTCATTTCTTGTGACTTATATTACCAGGTTAAGTAATTCTGTTGTAAATTCCCCTTTAATTAAATACAATGGCCACTCCACCTAACTAACACTGTCAAAGTCACCAGTAACTTCTATACTCTTAAATCTAATAGTCAATTCCCAGTCTTCATCTTACTTGTGCTATAAGCATTTGACATGATTCATCACTCCCCAGGTCTTCTTTTTCATCTACAGTCATTTCCTTGAAGATCTCATATAGGCTGTAAATAACACCTATATGAAGATAACTCTTAAATTGATTTAGCTAGTTCAGAACTTTCTCCAGAATCCCATAAATGAGTATCCAATTGCCTTTGCATTGAGTTTTTGACATCTAAAACATATATCCAAACTGGATCTGTAGTCTTCCCTAAAAAATCTACTCCCCCTATAACTTTCTTTTTTTATTATGAATTATATTTATTTGTACATGTGACATAATCTAGTCTCCCTATTATGTCTCTTACTCTTGAAAAACAGAGATTCCATTAAATTTATTCCTGCTGTTCTACTTATTTTTTCCCTATTGCCCTCCCACACCCCAGTACATGCCCTCATCCATCTCCCCCCCCCGACCCCCCCTTTTGCCCTGTATCCACTGGCTATGCCTACACACACATCTAAGTAACTGCAAGTCTATCCTTCTAATTACTCAGGCTAAAAAAAAAAAAAAAAAAAAAAAAAAACCTTGAGTTTCCCTTTGACTCTCCTTCCCACACTCTATTGCCAATCCATCAGAATACTCTGTTGCCTCTGCTTTCAAAATATACCCAAAACATAATGGCATGTTGTCATTGTGAACAACCACCATTCACTTCTCAACTTATTTCAACAGCCTCCTAACAGGATTCCCCTTGCTTTACTCCAGCATCTTCTCAGCATAACAGTCAGACTGATGTTTTTAAAATGTAAGTCAGATCATGTCATTCTTCTTCTAATGCCTTCTTTCCCCAAATTCACCAAGCACACCTCTTTAGGTGCTTTCACTAGCTATTCCTTCTGCATGGAATGGTTGTTACTCAGATATCTTAATGGCTAAATTATCACCTGCTTCAAACCCTTTGTTTATATTTCACATTCTCAATGAGAAATACACTTACCATCCTTTAAAAATTGAACACCCTCCTCCCAAACTGGCACTTCTGAGTCTCTCCTATTTAAATTTCTTAGAACTTACCACTTTCTATACATGTTTTATACTTTACCTATTTAATATGATTATTCTATTTATTTTTATTTTTTAATTTTTAATTACAGCTTACATTCAATATTTTTTCTATTAGTTTCAGGTGTATGCATAGTGGTTAGACAATCATATACTTTACAAGTGTTCCTTCTAATATTTAAAGTACCCACCTTGTATCATACATAGTTATTACAATATTATTGACTATATTCCCTATGTTGTACTTTACATCCCCTTGACTATTCTGTAACTACCAATTTGTACTTCTTAATCCCTTCACCTTTTTCACTCAGCCCCCAAACCCCCATCCCTTCTGGCAACCATCAATCTGTTCTCTATACCTATGGGTCTGTTTCTGTTTTGTTTGTTCACTTATTTTGCTCTTTAGATTCCACATACAAGTGAAATCATATGGTATTTGTCTTTCTCTATTTGACTTATTTCACTTCGCATAATAGCCTCTAGATCTATCCATACTGTCATAACTGATAAAATTTCATTATTTGTATGGCCAAGTAATATTCCATTGTATGTACAACACTTTTACCTATTCATTTATTGATGGTAACTTAAGCTGTTTCCATATTTTAGCTATTATACATAATGTTTCAATGAAAATGAGGCTGCATATATTCTTTTGAGCTAGTGTTTTGGGTTTCTTCTGATAGATGTTCAGAAATGAACTTATTATTATTATTCTTTATTTTATGACTCCCCTCTCTAGAAGATAAGCACCATGAATGTAGTGATATATATTTTGTTGAAGTACAAAAATACTGTCTGGTATATACTGGGTACTCTATAAATGTTTGTTGATTTAATAATAGGACTGATAATTCCTTCTACTTTTTATAGTCCTTTATAGTTTTTCTATGTGTTTTCACATTACATTTCTTCCAAATTACCATATAACATGCATAGGGCAACACATAATTTATTGTCTGTATTTTACATTTTAAAAAATTGACATCAGCCCACCTGGTGTGGCTAGGTGATTGAGCACAAAGCTACAAACCAGGAGATCACAGTTCAATTTTCAGTCAGGGCACATGCCTGGGTTATAGGCTCGATCCCCAGTGTGGGGCATGCAGGAGGCAGCTGATGAATGACTCTCATCATTGATGTTTCTGCCCCTCTCTCCCTTTCCATTCCTCTCTGAAATTAATAAAAATATTTTTTAAAAAAGAAAATTGACATCCAGAAAGGCAAAATAATCTACCCAAAGTCATGTAGCTGGTATGTAGTAGAGCAGGAACTCTGTTCTGTGCTCTCATCTCAGAGCCTCCAACTTTACTGCAAAGCCCTAGTCCTTAAGGAAAGGCCTTCTAGATTATTTTGTTAGAACAGAAGCATGTGCTGCTTATGTCATTAACCCAGTGCTTTGAAGTTGAATGTGTTAATTTTCCAGATCATGGAAATATATACACAAAAAGTCATCTAAAGACCTGAGTTTGTGTGGGGGAATCACCATGTGAATGTCAGAGAAAATTATGCCATCCCAAATGGTGCTCTCTCTAAGAAAGAAAGCAACATTTGAATATACCAGCTGCTCAGCAGAATAAATCATTTGTTTCTTCCTAGCCAGATCTGCCTTCCTTTTATATTACACATTAAACTGAACTGAAAAAGCAACTTAGCAGAGCAAAGGGGGAAATTGTAGTCCAAGAAGGTATCTGCTACCTAAAGTGCATTTTAGTGGCCTCTTCAACTGTGACACCACCTAAATCACTGATGGACTATGTTGATAGCTCTCCCCCAACTGCTACTACTAATACATGAAAAGCGAAGACTGTCCCTTTAAATGTACCACTGAAGAGGAAGCTAGTGTTTACTTGGCAAGGGGAAACCAAATACTTCATGTTTAACATACTGCTACCATTGGCATCTAATTCAGAAGCTGCCACATTCTTCAGGGGTGGCAACTATTTTGTCCTCAGTATAATGTTGTGGAAGGTATAGCTATATTTATATACAGGTTTTTTAACAGAGACACTTGTCACCCCTGGTAAGCTCATAGAATGCGACAGAAATGACACAGCCAGGAAAAAGCAAGTCAAGTCCTCAGTTCCTTCTGGCAGCTGAATCCACAGTATTAGGGAGCTCTTTCTCTGGTCCTTAGAATGTCATTACAACAAGGATGTATGTATCCAATAACCCTCCCAAGAATCACTAAGTAGACCAGGTTTGTCTTCAGTGACTTTGTCTTTTGGCCACAGCAAATCAAGTGGTTGAGCCTTGACTCTACTACCAAATCAGCTCTGTTTCCAGGCTCAATAAATATCCCCTAATGAAAGAGCAAGCTTCAATTCAATAAATAAACCTCAGACTGAAAAAAAAGTGTAACACAGGCACAATCTACCAAATGCTTGATGGGTTCAGTTAATACATGAACACAAACATTATTGAAACATGAAGACATCAATAACCTCAGCCACACAGACAGGTACCTAAGGTTTTGATACTAGGGAAGGATAGAAGAAAGAAATTATTTTTAGGGAGGAAATATGGAGTTTGGAGGTAGAGAATCCTGGGTTCAAATCTAAAGATTTTCTTACTTTAGGCAAGTCACTTAAGCTCACTGTGATTTACTTTCGTGATCTCAAAATAGGATAATGATAATACCTTAAGCAATTACTACTTTTATGATTTACATCAGTTTTAATTATGGGGAGGTGCCCCTTTACTTTAGATTTTTTAAAAAGAGCAAGACTTTTAAATTTAAACATAGATTTAAACTCTACCTCTGATACCAACTGTGTGGCATCCTCTCCAAACCTGAGTTTATTCACCTGTATATTATGGAGGAGGATGATATCTATCTCAAATGGTTTCTATAACAATAAAAAATAACAGTAATGTTAAAAGTATGTTTTTAAACTATAAATTCCAAGGCAAAGAAATGTTTTTTTAAAAGGTCTCAACTAAAGTGACCAAAGACTCTGGTTTGCCAGGGACCAAGGGATTTTCCAAGTTGTAGAATTTTCAGTGCTAAATATGGAAAGTCTTGGGTAAAATGGAATAATTTGGTTACTTTAGTTTTGAGTAACCCATAACAAGTCTTGACTAGTCCTTAACAAAGTCAAGGATCTGAATAGGCCATAACTGAGATGGCTTTAACTACACAATGACTAGGTATTAACTAGGTTTAGTCCCTGGCTAGGCTGGGACTAGAGTCTGATGAAACATTTACTAGGTTTAGGCTCTGGCAAGGCCTTTGACTCAGGCAGTGCTTTAACTAAACTCAGATTAAGCCTTCTCTATATTTAGACCTTAGATAGGCCTTAACTATTATTTGGCTAGGTTTTAAATAGGCTTAGTCCAATGGCTAGACCTTAACTGGGATTCAAATAGATCTTAACTAGAATTGAGCGCTGACTAGATTTTAACTGGCTGATTAAGCTTTAACTCAGATTTAATCCTAACTAGGTCTTAATTGGGCTGGCAAGGCCATACCTTGGCTAAATCTTAACTAGTCTTAGGGACTGTTTATCCCTTAATTTTAATGACTAGGCCTTAACTAGATTTAGGCTTTGGTTTCACCTTAATTCATGTGTGACTAGGACTTAACTAGGTTTAGTCACTGGCTAGGCTTTAATTAGATTCTGAGGAGGACTTCCCTAGATATAAGCCCTGGTGAGGCCTTAACTGAGCTAGGTTTAGACCTAGCAATCCCTAAACTAGATTCTAAATAGGCCTTCTCAAGATTTAGGTCCTAGCTAGGCCTTAACTACACTCTAACCAAAACTTAATTAGGTGTTGGCACTGGCTAAAGCTTAAATAGATTCTTGCTAGAATTTAACTATGTTTAGACCCTAAATAACCTTTATATTCTAAGAAACCAAAAACACTCATTTGAAATAATATATACACCCCTATGTTGATTGCAGTGTTATTTATAACAGCCAAGATGAGAAGCAGCTCAAGTTTCCATGAGTAGATTAGTAGATAAAAACATACTGGAACATTTACACAATGGAATACTACTTGCCATAAAAAAAGAGAGAAATCTTACCTTTTGCAACAGCATGGATGGATCTGGAGATTATTGTGCTCAGTTAAATAAGCCAGTAAGATAAAGTAAAATACTATATGATTCCACTTATATGTGGAATCTAAGGAACAAAATAAACAAAGAAAATAGAACCTTTATCTTTCCTTCACCATTTACTCACCCCTTTACTCTCTTCTACTTCTTCCTAACCCCCTCCACTCTGGTGATCACCATATTTTACTAAGTGAAATAAGTTGGTCAATGAAAGACAAATACCATATGATTTCACTTCTATTTGGAATCTAAAGAACAATATAAATAAACAAAAAAAGAGATTCATAAACACAGAGAACAGACTGATGGCTGTCAGAGAAGAGGGGTGTTGAGGGACTGGGTTTAAAAGGTGAAGGGTTTGAGAAATACAGATTAGTAGTTACAAAACAGTCAGGGGGTATAAATTACAGCATAATAAATATAGTCAATAATATTTTAATAGCTATGTATGGTGCCATTTGGGTCCTGGAAATATCAGGGGAACCACTTTGTAAAGTATATTATTGTCTAACCACTATGCTGTACACTCAAAACTAAAACAAAATAATATTGAATGTAAACTGTAATTGAAATACAAAAAAGAAAAGACTGAGAAAAGAAGAAAATACACAGAGGACAGGGTGATATGAAGCCTCAGGAAAAGACTGGAGCAATGCAACAAGAAACCAAAGAATGCCAAGGATTACCGGTAGCCCCCAGAAGCTGGAGAAAAGCATAGAATGGATTCTTCCTCAAAGTCTCCAGAAGGAATCAAACCCGCCACCACCTTAACTTTGGACTTAAGAACTTCAGAACTGTGAGGAAATAAATTTATGTTGTTTTAGGTCAAACAAAATAAGTGATCTGTTCAACTCCTTCTAAGACAGCTATATTTCGTAACAAGTTTGTAACAGATATATAAAAAAAGTAAAGTACAGGAGCTGTATCTATAGCTTTTGCACATAATGTACAATTAGCAGTTAAGAAAAGAGGTAGCTGGCACACTACAATTGCAACAAAAGGAGTATAAACTTCATAAGGCCAAACTCTGAGCACCTGGTGAACTCTCCACATTTATTTTATCAGGCCTTATGTGAGAAAGCAGCCAGTTTGATGTATATTGGCTTGGACTATTAAAGGATATTGAAGTCCTTAGTTGATGATTCAAGAATGGGATGATGAATGCAACACAGAGCATGAACCATGAATTCCTATCTAATGGCTTCATCAATATTCTAGCAGTGAGAGATTGGTCATTGGTCCCCCAAACCCTGCTATATTAACATAAAAATATATATTCCGAAACCAATACAGTCATGCACTTCTTAATGATGGCAATACATTCTAAGAAATGCATCATTAGGCAATTTCAACATTATGCAAACATCATAAAGCATGCTTTAACAAACCTAGATAGTATATATAGCCTACTACTCACCCAGGCTATATGGCATAGCTTATTGCTTCCAAGCTATAAACCTGTACAGCATGTTACTGTACAAAACACCATGAGGTTAAATCAAGCACAAGAGAAAATAATGCAATTAAGAGATGCCATAAACACAAAATATATGCCAGCATAACACAACATACTGTTTTATAGCAACCTTTTTTAAGTAGAAAGTGTATATTCTAAAATAATGATTAAAAGTATAATAAATACATAAACCAGTAACATACTCACGTATTGTCATTATCAAGTGTTATATACTGTGCATGATTGTATTGCTGTACTTTTATATGTCTGACCACGTAGGTTTATCTACAACAGCATCACCACAAAATGTGAATTAGGATAGCTATGATATCACTAGGTGATTGAAATTTTTCAGCTTCATTATAGTTCATCACCACCAAACCAGTATTATATGAAATGCTGAAAGGTACTCTTTAAGAAAAGGAAGAGGAAGAAAAAGATATATATAAAAATTATGAACAACAAATACATATCTATCAACAAGTGAATCTAAAAATCAAGTGAATAAAAAATCTGATGAACAGAATAAACTGGTGAATATAATAGAATCAAGAGCATAAAAAGTGAGTGGACTGACAGTTCTCAGGGGGAAAGGAGTTTGGGGTGCAAGAAGAGACTGGACAAAAATCATACACCTAGGGATGAGAACAGTAAGGGCAAAGGATGGGGTGGGAACCAGGTGGAGGAAAGCTAAGGCAGGGGGGAGAAAGGAACAATTGTAATAATCTGAACAATAAAGATTTATTTTAAAAAATAATAAAAGAAAAAAGAAAAAGAACTCTGATTCCTAAAAAAAAAAAAAATCCTATGAGATCACTGTAGTATATACAATCCATCATTGACTGTGACTTCATTATGTGGCACATGGCTATGTTCACTTTTTAGTAAAACATATTTAATTAATTTCTATTGAGAGTTCACTTAGGCTCAGCTAATCATTTTAGTCATCCTTATCAAGTTCTAAATTAATTATTTACAATAGCTAAGCTCTGGAAACAGTCCAAGTGCCTATCAGTAGATGAATGGATAAAAAGCTGTGGTATATTTACACAATTAAATACTCTGAAGCTATAAAAAAGAAGGACCTCTGCCCAGCTGGCATGGCTCAATTGAGCATTGACCTGTGAACCAGGAGGTCATGGTTTGATTACTGGTCATGTCACATATCCAGGTTTCCGTCTATTTATCCCCAGTGAGGGGCATGCAGGAGACAGTAGATCAATGATTCTCTCTCATCATTGATGTTTCTATCTCTCTCTTTCTCTCCTTTCCTAAAATCAATAACAATTTTTTTCAAAAAAATAAGGATCTCCTATCCTTTGAGACAGCATGAAGGGACCTAGAGAGTATTATGTTAAGTAAAATGAGCTACTCAGAGAAAGACAAGTATCACATGATCTCACTCATATGTGGTGTCCAAACAACAAAATAAGCTGATGAACAAAATAGAACCAGAGACATTAAAGCATGCAACAAACTGATGTATTTCAGAGAGAAGGGGGCAGGAAAGAGATTGCCCAAAGAACTTCTATGCATATATGCATAACCCATGGACATATACAATAATGTGGTGAAGGCCTGGGGAGGGGGTGGGAGGAAGGTCAGTGGCAGAAAAAAAGGGACATCTGTAATACTTTCAACAATAAATATAATTTTTTAAAATCACTTAAAGATTCCTTAGCAAAAAAAAAAATGTCTTAGTTAAACTTAAATAGGCCTATAAGTTTGACTATTCCCTTCGAGTACAGGGTAATTCAGCATCACTCCTGAATGAACCGACTTAAATTTGTAGGTACTATCAAGGACAAAGTTGCTCACTGGTCCTGCTCACATAGGATAGTGCCTAAACAGGGCCCGTTCCAGTATGATGTAACCACTCCTTATATTAGGTTATATGTGGGGGGGTAAGTCAAAGAGACTAATGTGGACACCAAGGATCCCACAAATGTTTATTAATTACCTACCATGTGCCAGAAATGGTCCTAGGTCCTAGGGACTGGAACATGATGGCAAGCTCAAATAACCACAGCCCTTGCCCTCACAGAGTTTTCATTGTACAAACAAAACCAAAGAAGTGTCTGTATAGCCATTAATTGCAACCTAGCATAAAAGATTCTGTACCTTATGGATATCACAAAGCAAAGTCAAAGATGATTGGCAAAGCTCAAAATAGCTATAGAAATTAGGGTAAAAGCCTGGGCAAATGTCCATGTGGTCATAAAAGCAGACAGCATTAACAAATGAATATTATCCTCACTTTATAAATATGAAAAGAGAGAGTTGCTGAAGATCACCTGGCTACTAAGCAGAAGAGAGGGGATTCCAATCTAGAACTGACTGACTCTAGAGCCCACATGCTTTCCAATGCCACCACATTACAGAACAGATGTCTGGTCCTAGAAATCTCAGGAAAGAAAGTAAACAACTTTAAGAATCTTCATACTGAGCACTCTCCCTTCCTGGAGCACACCCACACCTCTCCCTTTCCCTTTCCCTTTTCTTACCTTATCTCTTCCCCTTTCTCTCTCCTCCCCTTCCCTGTCCCAGGCACATTACCATTAGCTACCTCACTCCCAAACTCCAAACCCTTCCTGTACCTCCAAAGAAAAAAAAAAGAATCTTCACAGTTTTTTACTAAAGATAATAACCACACCTCAGTTCATCCTCCTTCATTCTGCCTGTTTCTAGATGGTGGGGCAAGGTTATGGTTTTGATGGGGAGAGAGGGATGAAAATTTGGTGACAGGCTTCCAGGAGCGTGGCATAAAGAGATGGTTACAATATTATAAAACCTCTGGGCTATGACCATTTTAGTGGGAAAATAAACTGAAATGTATATTTCATGAGAACCCTTTTGTAGTAAATTATTGAGAAGTGTGGTGAAAATACCAGAAGATTTGTGACTATCCAATGCAACAAAATTCTCTGAGGATTTGCAGCAATCCCTGGGATTGCAAGGAATAAAACTTGCATGTATATACCCAGCCTATAACTAGCAAAATTAAATTTAGTCTCTTGGAAGCAAGAGACTAGCTCCATACCTCTGATTTATTTAATTTGATACACTGATGGGAGGCTGAAAATTGGAAAACAAACTGCTTTAAGACCAAAGAATTCCCAAGGTTGCTCAGAACTTCCAACCATCATTCAGTTAAATTTTGGAAGATGCCAATTTGTTCTTCAGTCTCTCCTCCATCCCCCTTCTCAAAGTGACTCAGAAGCTATTTAGTAATGCTCTGTGCTTGTGGCAGCTAGATTCTCTAGCCCAGTTGCCTGGTCGAAGTGTGCAGTATGCTTTTTGGTCTCCTCAATTCCCCTGGAAGATCCTGCAGGGACACAATGTACTCTTCACTTAAAGCCTGCCAGCAGGCTAAGTATAGCTAATGACCTCCAACATGGGTTGGGGAAGAAAATGGTTCCATTGTTTGATTTGTTATTGTGAGTTCAGAAATTCAGTATCATACAATTGATGACAGACAGTCTTTTCCAAATCTTTAATTATTTCCCAGAATGAGAGATGTCTCCTCTTCTGAATTGGAAAGAATTGGGTAGGTATAAAAAGTGCACACAATATAAGGAAGAAAATGTGTTTTCTAGCTTTACCTTCAGTTCCTTCGCCTTGTGTCACTACCACTACCACAATATCATCCTGGGCAAGTCATTTATACTTTCTGGTCCTCAGTTCTTCAATAAAATGGAATAGCTTACTGATTTGAAAAGGAAATGAAGGAAAAGTAGACTAGATGAATGTATCATATTAGCCTGGTAGGTAGAAGCATAGACTTTGGAATTGTACAGATGGGGGTCTAGATCACAGCATTGTCACTCTGTAGTTATATACCCTTGGCAAATGACTTAACCTGAGCCTCACATTTCATACTCTATAAAAGGAGAATGGATACAAATAATACTTACTTTATGTGTTTATTGTGATGCCACAATCTAAGAATACATGGAAAATGCTTAGTTCAATAAGTTAACATGCTTCATTAAGAACCAGGAATAATGAGCTATGCTTGTGCAACCGTCTTCCTTTTACTCACATCACTTCTTGATGTGTTAAGAATATTTATCAGGTACTTGTCAAAAATGTACTACACGCTTTATTGGACTTTCCCATAGAGGAGTGGGAAGATTCACAGGGCAATACCATGGAACCTCAGAAGCCTAGAAAATGATAATAGAACATGGCAAGATATCCAAGTTTTTCCTTATTTTCACCCCATGTCCATCTTAATCCACATCCATTCATTCATGACCATAACAAAGAAATGTTTCCTGGAACCACAGACCCCATTTGGATGATACATAGAAGTGTCAGGACTGCACTGCAGGTTTAACGTGAAAAAAAAGAGAGAGGACCAAGGACTCCTGGGTTCTCTATTCTGCCTGTGCACTGATACTTTCTGTACATTTATTTTATATACTAGAGGCCAGTGCATGAAATTCGTGCATGGGTAGGGTCCCTAGGCCTGGCTGCCAATCAGGGTCAATCAGGGCCTTCTTTGTTCCACACCACCCCCCTGGTGGTCAGCACATGTCATAGTGAGCAATCAAACTCCCAGTGTCCCTGTCAAATTCCTGAGGGGACACTTTGCATATTAGCCTTTTATATATATAGAGTCCCTCTTTCTTGATTTCCTCAACCTCTGACCAATCTCTGAGGAGACTACAGTCATAATTATAATATAATATTTGAAAGGTAATTTGAAAAGGAAAAGTGTTATTAACTACTAGTTACAGTTTGTAAACAAGTTAACAACTGTTTCCCTTACAATTCCTGAAACATTACAAACCACAG
This sequence comes from Lasiurus cinereus, assembly GCA_011751065.1. Lineage (NCBI taxonomy): Eukaryota > Metazoa > Chordata > Mammalia > Chiroptera > Vespertilionidae > Lasiurus > Lasiurus cinereus. Next base: position 5,743,053 of record JAAGEH010000031.1, read on the forward strand.
CTGTAATTAGATATTTCCCTGGCTTTGCTTTGATATTCAGGATCACAAGGGAAGTGTGTTGGCATCATTTTAGTATTTTGTATTTAAATTCAAGTAATGAGTCATTCACTCACTCCAGGGAAAGACAGAGAAAGGAATAAATTTAAGGGTCTCAAAAGTGACAAGTAACCAAGAAAGGTTATACATCTCTTTCTGGAGCCCATAAATGGCAGATATGCTAAAGGACAAGGAATAAACAAGCTGGATCCAGCTTACCTAGAGCAGTAGGTTTCTGGAAGCAGTTTTAGTGGTCACAATTGTGGAAGCTGAAGAGGGAGTTGTCACTGCCAATTAATAGGTAGAGGCCAGAGGTGCTACTAAACATCCTACAATGCACAGGACACTCCCAAACCAAAGATGTTTCCATCCCCAAAGGTAAAAGTTTTAAGGTTGAGAAAACCTTATCCAGACACTTTTTTTCAGTCTTCTCATCTTAACAACTAGCAAACATCCTTGAAGATCTTTATGGGTGCCAGGGGAAATGAAAGCCATGGACTCTGCCCTAAGGAAGCTTAAAGTCTAATAGGGAGACCAACCACGCACACAAAATCTACTAGAAAATAAAGAAATATATTACATAGGGCTTTTTTCCTCCTACATGGGTGCTATAGAAAGTTTGAAAAGGAGAACAGCAGCCATGACAATTGTTCAGAAAAATTTAAGAGTTGGATATTGAACTGTAATCTGAAGGAGAAAACTATACTTTCTCATCTCATTGTTGGGAGAAAGATGAATCTATGCTCACTGCCCACACTTACTTTCTTTCTTCTTTCCATTCTTTATTTTGTCAGCATCTGGCAATCTGATTTCAGGACTCCACAGAAAATGTTCTCATGTAGGTGAATAATGACATATCAATCACCAGAGTCAATCATCTGTCCTTAATATTAATGTTCCTCAATCCCCACCATTTTAAAATTCTCTTTCTCCTTGACTTTTATGACAACATAATCTATTCTGGTTCCTTTTAGATTTACTGGGGCTCAGCATCCAGTTTCTTTCCACAGCTATCTTGTACTGGTGTGCCTCAAACTACAGTCTGAGGCCTGTTTCTCACTCACCTTTTATTTTTATTAATTATTTTATTCATTTGTTTATATCCACAAGAATACATAATTCCACAAGGGATTTGAGATAATTATAGTTTCATGCTATGCATTCTCCCTTAATTATCATACCCACTCCTTTGGTTTTACCATCATTTCTACAGAGGCAAGTCCTCAAACTGTGCCTTGGACTCTGATATCCTTTCTACGCACCATTCCTACTTGCCCAGCTACCTGCTGGAGACTGACCTCAGACACCTCAAATGCAACATATCCTAAACTTAGGGTGACCAACTCATAGTTTGCCAAGGAATTTCAAAGTTTTAGCACTGAAAGTTCATTGTCCTTGGAATCCTTCTAATAGCAGACAAACTAGGACAGTAAGTCAACATGCCTAAAATGAACTCATCAGTATGTCCTCCTCCTACTGACTCCCCTAGATTGTTTAATAGCAGAGAGAACCTCAACTCTTCTTTTACCTTTCATGCAATTGGTTGCCAAATATTGTAAATTCTATCTCCAAAATAGCTCCATCACCATCACCTCCTTTCAACCCGCACTGCTCTAATTCAGATCCATATCACTTCTCACATGGAAATTTACAATAAACTACTAATCAGTTCCCCTGCCTCTAGTCCCTTCATAACCCTATTCTAATCCCCTTTGCCAATTCATCTTCCACTTTCAACATTTATTATTCTGAAACACAAATCAGATCATACACACATAGTTATCTCACCAATATGGAAATATTACAGACTGAACTCCAAGAACAGTATTAAAGCAAGGCTCCCAAGTATTTGAGAATGATGACTACACAATGTGATAACTAAAAATGTTACTATGACCAGTAAAAATGCACTAAGCAATAATGTAAGGTGTAAGTGAAAGGAAAACGTAAAACCAACACCATTTCTTTGAGAGCCAGAAAATCTGAGTGTGTCACTTATAATAAATACCTCATTTCTTCAGAGAAGTGACAGTCACAGTTAAGGCAAGGAAATTTTGCCAGGGAATTCTGGGTAGTATAAACCAGTTATGGGTTTAACATTCTTCTGAAACAGAATCAATTGGAAGGTACATTATGTATAAACTAAGCTCCAGAGAAAGTCCACTTGTTCCCTCTGTTCTAAACTTAACTGTGGCCCTCCTCCCAGATCAACACTGTTGCAAGAGCACTAAGTTTTCCACCACAAACTGGCAAAAAAGAGAATTTGCTTGAATAATGTTTATATCAGAGACAGGAAATATAAATTCCATTTGAATAATGGAAAGGGGAACTCAAAATTTAGATTATGGGGAGTGAAAACTGCCAGATGAAGAAGGCAAGTGCTCTTCCTAAAGGAGAGCTCATCTCTTTCTTCCTTAGCAAAACACAGCTAGCTATCCTCTGGCTGCTCTCAGACACTTGCAAGTGGTGAATTATTTATTCAGGAACTCACCTTGGGAGTGAAGGGATAACCTTCACAGAGACTTTAGAAAAAGATGGCTATCAGAAAGGGCAGTGCCATAACCCAATGGTTTACCTCTCAAATTGTAGGAATTTCCATTGTAGTTAACTTCCTCTTCCTCCCGGGTATCTAAGAGATGTAGCCACCCAGCAGAAGGCTCCCTACTGCTAGGATCATGCCTTTTTTGGCATTTTTATTTTGTTTTGTTTTGTTTTGTTTTGTTTTGTTTGTTTGTTGGTTTGTTTGTTTACTTTTTCTGTCACTTAAGGGGACCCTGAAATATTTCATTTGTCTCCAAAAGACTTTGCTTCTAAAATTCATTCTCCCTTCTCTATCAGGGATCTTTCTAGTCAAGAACACAAGACAACAACACACTCATCTTCATTGTTTAATAACAACAATACCCTCCTTCTTCCTCAACCTGGGAGATAAAATCCATGGTTTCTGCCCTACAGGAGTTTAAACTCTAATCAGGAAAGTCAACCAAGCACAACTGTGAACAAAGTACACCATATAATCATTTTTTATATAGTTGCTTCAGGAGAATGGGGAGGTCAGTACACACTGGAATCCTTAAGAAAACTCCCAAATTTTCAAATAATGGAATCACAATTTATTCAAGTGCACTACAGGAAGAGAAATTTTTAAAGATAAAAATAAACAAACAAAAACCTCAAAGAATTGGGTATGCTCAGTTTTTTTTTTCTCTCATTCACTTTGGTTTTATAATCTGATTCATGCTTTAAGCATTAAACAGCTTGTTCCAAAGTAAATTATCTATTGTCAACCCCTCTCTAGGAAAGAACCACTGTGTTCACTGCCCTATCCTGATCATTCCCACACCTCTACCTACAATCCTAACTTTGTCTTTTCTTCAACATTAGAAGGCCCTAGACAAGTTAGCAATAATAAGAATAAGACAAATGCAAATATTTGGTGTTTAATTGAACATTCACTATGTACTAGGCATAGAGCTACACTATGTGTTGTCATTACCATTCCAAATAATTTAACTACCATTTTTAAGAGTTTACTATGTGCCAGGCATCCAAACACTGTGCTAACAAATTTTCGTTTTTAAAAAATATTTTTTGTTGATTTTTCACAGGCAGGAAAGGAGAGGGATAGAGACTAGAAACATCAATAAGAGAGAAACATCAATCAACTGCCTCCTGCACACTCCCTACTGGGTATGTGCCTGCCACTAAGGTAAATGCCCTTGACCAGAATCGAACCTATGACCCTTGAGTCCGAAGGCCAATGCTCTATCCATTGAGTCAAACTGGTTAGGGCATTCATAACAACTTTTAATCCTCACAACAAGGCTAAGAAACAGACATTATTTCTATTTTATAGGTGGAGTAACTGAGACACTAAGGAAGTAAAAAGACTTGTCTAAGGGAACACTGTTAATAGTGCCAAATCCAGAATTTGACCTCAACTCTAACTCTAAAATTTATATACCAGAGACTGTGGGATATGGTGTTTAAAATGGGTAGGGAAGAAGGGGAAGAAACCAAGATGGTGGTATAGGTAATCACCTAAACTGATGCCTCGCACAACAATTTCAAAACTACAACTAAAAGAACGGACATCATCCAGGACCACAGGAAAGTTGGCTGAGTGAAAATTCTACAACTAGAAGGAAAGAGAGGGGCTCACAGAGACTCAGAGAAGCTGCAAAAAGCTGAGGTATGGAGACATGCTCATGGAGAGAGCAGGTGACAGTGTGCCTGGCTGGCTTCCTCTGGCAGTAGGGAGACGGAAATTCTCAACTGCACGGGAAATTCCCAACTGCACAGAACCCGTTATCCTCCAGGCAAGACTCATACAGGGGTAGTTTGGACTGTGGAAAGGGAAGAGAGCACGGAAATTTAGGGGAGCTGCGAAAGGGCAGAAGTCTAGGGCACACAAACCAATGTGTGCAGAGAGGACGGACTACTGATTGTGCTGCTAGCTCTCTTTGCTGGGCGGGAGACAGAGCCTCTCAACTGTGCCATTTCTAACTGCATTGAACCCCATTTTCAGGCAAAACCCTGGGGACCCAGACTCATACGGGTCCCGGAGTGCAAGGGAACCAGAAAGGCAGTGGTCTGGAGGCACCTGTGTGCACACAGAAAGGGCCGTAGTGATTACCAATTATCGAGAGACACTTGAGACCCAGGGGCCGCATAGGTCAGGGCTTACTGGAAGCCAAAGCTGTCTCTGCTCCGCCTTGATACACCACCCCACCCAATCTGAACAGAGAGGCTTTTGCAGTTTCGCAAGTCTTGCATCATAAGGTTGATTCCAGCACAGAAGTTCTCCCGGAATAGTGAAAATGCAGAAACAAAGGAACAGATCACAAATGAAAGAAATGGAGGAAAACAAATTACTGGATATAGAGTTCAAAACTATGCTTATAAGGTTTTTCAAGAATTTCCTAGAGCCCGTCAGCAGATGAGTGGATCAGAAAACTGTGGTACATCTACACAATGGAATTCTATGCTGCCATTAAAAAGAAGGAATTCTTACCATTTGCAGCAACCTGGTTGGAACTGGAGAGCCTTATGCTTAGTGAAATAAGCCAGTCAATGAAGGAGAAGCATCACATGATCGCACTCATTGGAGGATAATAAAGAACATTATAAACTGATGAACAAAAGGATAGATACAGAGACAGTAAAGCTTCAAACAGACTGTGAAATTACAGCAGGATGATTAAAGTTAGGTGAGGTAAATAAGAGATCAATCAAAGGACTTGTATCTATGCATATAATCATAACCAATGAACATAGACACTGGGGGGTTGGGGTATGCCTGGGAGGGAGGGGGGCAATGGGAAGATATGTATAAAAAATTAATAAAAAAAAAAAAAAGAATTTCCTAGAAAAGGTGGATAAATTTAGTGAGACCCAAGAGGAGATTAAAAAAGACCAACTAGAGATGAAAAAGGACCAACTAGAAATTAAACATACACTGACTGAAATAAAAAATATTATACAGAGACCTAACAGCAGAATAGAGGAAGGCAAGAATCAAGTAAAAAATTTGAAATACAAAGAAGCAGAACACACTCAACTGGAACAGCAAAAAAAAAAAAAAAAATCCAAAAATGTGAAGATAGTGTAAGGAGCCTCTGGGACAACTTCAAGCATACCAACATCAGAATTGTAGGGGTGCCAGAAGAAGAGAGAGAGCAAGATACTGAAAACCTATTTAAAGAAATAATGACTGAAAACTTCCCACATCTGGTGAAATAAATAGACTTACAAGTCCAGGAAGCACACAGAACCCCAAATAAAAGTAATCCAAAGGGGACCACACCAAGACACATCATAATTAAAATACCAAGAGCAAAAGACAGAGAAAACATTAAAAACAGTGGGAGAAAAACAGTTAATTACCTACAAGGGAGCACTCATACGATTGTCAGCTGATTTCTCAACAGATGGGAGTGGCAAGAAATATTCAACGTGATGAGTAGAAAGAACCTACAATCAAGAATACTCTACCCAGCAAAGTTATCATTCAGAATTGAAGGGCAGATAAAGAATTTCAAAGATAAGAAAAAGCTAAAGGAGTTCATCAACACCAAGCCAGTATTTTATAAAATGCTGAAAGATATTCTTGAGGAAGAGGAAGAAGCAAAAGGTAAAGATAAAAATCATGAACAACAAATACATATCTATCAACAAGTGAATCTAAAAAGTGAATTAAAAATCTGATGAACAGAATAAACTGGTGAATATAATAGAATCAGGAAAGGGGTGAGTTGGTACAGGGAGAGACTGGACAATAATCATACACCTATGGATGAGGACAATGTGGGGGGAGGGAAGGTAGAGAAAGGGGTGGGAGTGGGTGGAGGGGAGTTATGGGGGGGAAAAGATAAACAAATATAATCTGAACAATAAAGATTTATTAAATTAAAAAAATAAAGTGGGTAGGGAAGAGAGTCAACAAACTTTTTCTGTAAAGGTCAGATAGCAAATATAGGCCATATGCTCTCTGTTGTAATTACTCTACCAATATAGTGCAAAAACAGCCATTCTATAATAAAAGAGTAATATGAAAGTTGACCATATCTCTGCTACACCCACAAGCCATGCCCACCAGCCACACCCACCAGCCAATCAGAGTGAATATGCAAATTAACCCAACAAAGATGGCTACAGCCACAGAGAGAGCAGGAAGGAGGCTTGGGTTGCCCCTGGAGATGAAGAAAGCCAAGCTTTCCACACACTCTGGCTGACCCAGGCCTCCACTTAAGGCAACAAAGTTTAACTGGCTGTGTAGCAGAAGGCTTGGCTCTGCTCCAGGCTACAAAGTTTCAATTGTAGAAGATAAATATATCCTAGATACCAGGGCCTCTGTTTGGGTCGCCAGAGGGTGTGGCCAGCCTACAAACCACCACAGACCCCTCGCCCAGGCCACCCCATGCCTGAAGGGAACACCCAACCCTGATCCAGGACACCCTTCAGCTAGCAAACCCCATCTGTGCACCAGGCCTCTATCCTATCTAATAAAAAGCAATATGCAGATTGACTATTACTTCAACACACAAGATGACTGCCCCCATCTTGTCAAAATATCCTGCCCCCATGTGGACACAAGATGGCCAGCAGGGGAGGGCAGTTGGGAGGGACCAGACCTGCAAGGAAGGGCAGTTGGTGGTGATCAAGCCTGCAGGGGAGGGCAGTTAGGGGTGACCAGGCCCATAGGGTAGGGCAGTTAGGGGCAAACAGGCTGGCAGAGGAGCAGTTAGGCATCAATCAGGCTGGCAGGCAGAAGCAGTTAGGGGCAATCAGAAAGGCAGGCAAGTGAGCAGCTGGGACCCAGCAGTCCTGGATTGTGAGAGGGCTAAATGGGCAGTCAGACATCCCTCAAGGGGTCCCAGATTGGAGAGGGAGGTGGCTGAGCTGAAGGATACCCTCTCCCATGCACAAATTTCATGCACCAGGCATCTAGTCTATAATAATAAAAGTGTAATATGCTAATTAGAATTGATGTCCTTTGAGATGTCCTCTGTCCTTGAGGACAAAGCCAGGGCTGTAAGGGAAACTCGGATCTGGGTGCCAGAGGGAAGCCAGTGCTAGCAGCCAGGGGAAGGAAGGCCTACTCTTGCACAAATTTCATGCATCAGGCCTCTAGTAGAGAATAAGTGAACAAGTGAAAGTGGCTGTATTTCAATAAAACTTTATTTACAAAAACAGGTAACTGGCTAGATTAGGCCCCCAGGCTATAGGCTGATGACTCCTGGGTCAGAGTATCAAATGTATCCTCAGATAGACCTGGGTTCAAAACGTGGCTCACGCCAAAACCAGTTTGGCTCAGTGGATGGAGCGTCGTCTTGCAGACTGAAGGGTCCCGGGTTTGATTTTGGTTGGGGGCATGTACCTTGCTTGTGGGCACGTCTCCACTGTGGGGCGTGCAGGAGGCGGCTGATCGATGTCTCTCTCTCATCGATGTTTCTGACTTTCTATCTCTCTCCCTTCCTCTCTGTAAAAAATCAATAAAATATATTAAAAAAAAAAACGTGGCTCACATAACTTATAAATTCTTTAGTCTCTCCATGTCTCAGTTGCTTTATCTACAGAACAGCAATAACAACTATATCAATTAAATAAGTCATTAATAAAAATCCATTACAAGTTTGGTCCCTAAAAGGACAGGGATTGCTGAGACCGGTTTGGCTCAGTGGATAGAGCATCGGCCTGCGGACTGAAGGGTCCCAGGTTCGATTCTGGTCAGGGGCATGTACCTTGGTTGCGGGCACATCTCCAGTGTGGGGCGTGCAGGAGACGGCTGATCAATGTCTCTCTCTCATCAATGGTTCTGACTTTCTATCCCTCTCCCTTCCTCTCTGTAAAAAAATCAATAAAATATATTTAAAAAATAAAATTAAATTAAAATTAAAAGGACAGGGATTAAGATAGTACCACTAGCTTTATTATTATTACATTTTTTGCTTTTTACCTATATTTTATTCTAGGAGTTTGTCGTTGTTTTTGTTGTTTTCTTGTTTAAAGTACTACAAATAGAAGTACATATATTTCCTTTTTTCCCCTCATTGACCTCTCCCTGGCCTTCTCTAACCCCTAGTATATCCCCTCACCTGCCTCCCACCCTCAGTGTCTTGTATCCATTGGTTATGCTTATATACATGCATACAAGTCCTTCGGTTGATCTCTTACAGCACCCACCCCAACATCCTCTGCCTTCCCACTATAGTATGACAGTCTGTTCATTGCTTTTTTGCCTCTGTATATGTTTTTCCCCCTGATTATTTTCTTTAGAAACATCTTGCCTCTGCAGACTAGAAATAAACCTATAAGAACAAAAAAATGTTTGAGTCCCAATTTCAATGTCCAACAGTTCTGAGTCCCAGTTTCACTGTCAAACAGTTCCTTATGTGTACATATCAGCAATGGTGTCTGGATGATGGACAAATGGTGGCAATGCCGGGCCGACCCTCTCTGGTTTGGTCCTAAGCAACCCGTAGCGATGCACAGCTGCTGACTGGTAGCATGGCAAGGCATCGTCAGCGTCTTCCATCTCTGGACTGTTTCTCCTCTTGTCTTCATGGTTGGAGCAGACCTGTCAATTCCTCTCTGTTGCAGGAGTCCACTTGTTCTTGGAGTTGTTTTCTGAAAGTTTGAAAGCATATTCTCGACCAAAAGTTAATAAAGGAGTCTTTTCTATAAAATTGACTTGAGGTCCTTTTTTATTTTTGCCCAACCGATTTTCCTTTGGCGTATTTTGACACCATATGTTTTTTTCATGGGTGTCTTGTTGTTAGCATTACAAATTAAAATTAATTTTCTAAAGTAAAAATTTTCTAGATGTAATTTACTTACAGGATATTTTTTCCTTACATGATATCCTACTATCCCCCCTTTTTTTGATTAATGGAGACTTGTAAATTTTTAATGCAATCTTGATAACTTTGAATTTTATTTTTTGCACACAAAAATAGGACTGCTTTATGTTCATTGCATGTTAAGCAATTTTACCATGAGATGAACTACCAATAGAAATTTTAGATAATACTTTAGAAACAACTTTTTGTCCAGTACAATTAAATTTTCTTGAATATTCACTTATTTCAATAAGCCAATTTAAATTAATCTGAAAGCTTGATTACTCTTTTACTGTCAAATTTAATACTCTACCAACAATCTTAGATTACCCTCTAAACATTAGTGGAAAGGATTATTTGCATTCCTGAGTAGGCCCTGAGCATTTCTGGTGCTAGGCTGGATTTAGATATAGGGCAGCTGCTGTCAGCCAAGTCTCTGTGTATTACCTGTGTCCTGTTCTGAGCTGGGCCAAGTCTCTGTCTGTTACCTGGGTCATGATCTGGGCTGGGCATGGGAAGCAAAGCACACATGGGGGCAGAAGACCTCCCTCAGAAGGGATCAGGGTTCAGGCCCCTGCAAGGTTGGGGAGTGAGGGTCTGTGCCCCACCTCTGTGGACCCCCAAGTTCTCTCCTGATGACCCCTCTGTGACTGTGCTATCTTAGGTTGTTCCTTCCCTGAGCAATCTTACCTGTCTCTGGCTAACCAGTCATCCTCCGGGGCCAAGCAGAGTGATGTAAGGTTCAGTTCTGTCTCCTTGGTAGCCTATGCCCCCGTGGCCTCCAAGCCCAGTACCTGCCTTGGGATCCCCTCGCCTGCTGGCAAGGCCCCAGCACTGATCACATATCTCAGGAAACTCAGGTTCCTTCTCCAGGGAGGGCCCAGCTCACACCTTTGGGCAAGAGACAAATCCATTATACGAGCCACCTTGAGGCTTTAACCTCAGCATGAATGGCGAGCTCAAGCAACAGCTGAGGGCAATTGAATTGTGAGAAGAGGGTCCCTCTTGGTAAGAAGAGTAAAAGGGACCAGTATAGAATGCTCAAGTGCCTTCCCAGTGCTTTAATTCCATCTGAAAGGGATTAAATCCTTTCATGTCCTTTTTTAAATTGCTGCCAAGTACCACTAGCCTTAAAAATCAAACCAACAGAGCCCTGATGTTCTAGGATTCCAGATCATTTTATTCGCCCTTCAGCTGCATAAATCATGTTCTTTTGTGAGGTTACATTCCTGTTTTAGTCCTTAGTGAGAAAGTCTCCTGATTTCATTGCAGTTCTAATAAGGCTCTGGGAACCCCACCATTGGAAAGCAGAAATATAATTTTATCATTATTTTTAGGAGTTTCCTTAAGGAATTCTAGCCACTGGAGTCATATCTGTGTTGCAAGCACCTAGCACAGAGTAGGTGCTCAGTAAATGTTGCTGGCCTAATTGAATTGGCTTTAAAGTAGTCCTGCTTGTAACGAATGAACACAAGACACTGGGGGGTTAAGGTATACCTGGGAGGGGGGCAATGGAAGATATGTATACATGTAACACATTAATAAAAAATTTTAAAAAATAGTGGTCCTGCTTGGAAGCAGAAGGAAAGTTACTTCTTAAAAGCCCTTCAAGCATTGAGGATCCCTGTTTTCAAAGAGAGATAGAAAGAGAGAGAAGAGGGGGGAATGGTGTAAGAGTGTGAGGGATGGATGGGATAGGCAGGAACATGCAGAACATTCTTTTCTTAGGTTACATTAAGCACACAAGAGCCATGCTGCACTGGTCTCTTTAGGTCATGCACTTGGAAAATCATTCTGTAAAAGGCACTTTGAGAGAGTTTATTGCTTTGATCTAAAAATCATACTCATAAAATCTTCTATCTCAGCTTTAAGGAACCCCTTGAGATACCACTCCTTGTCATCCAGCCTTAAAAAGCCATCCTTCCTGCAATCCTGACTTGCCAATCTTTCTCAGTGTAAACTTATTTTCTTTATCTACCTACGAAGTTGCCTCTCTTCCTCTAAAATGTGTTTTACATAATAATATGTTTTTTCATTCTAGTATTTGGTAGAGTTATGTATAGTATCTTGACTGTACAATCAGGATGGTACTTTCCCAATTGAATGTACCTCTAATGCACCCTTAGAACATTCAGAGTAATTGAGAACGGGAGCTGATGTGTGCAAATTTTTTAGGTGAGATCTGTGTCAAGTCATGTATATAGTCATTTCAAGACTGTCTATCCAAGAAGCAACAATTTTCCATCTTATAATAACAGCCATAATGATGGAAATAGCTAACATTTATTTATTGCTTCTTCATCTAATCTTTACAATAATCTATGATGAAAAAGTGATGAGATTTTTGCTTGTTGCAAGGGGCTGAATTAACTCTCTTAGTCTTCATAATGACTCTATAGCATGGGTTACTAGTATAATCCTCATTTTTCAGATGAGGAAACTGAGAGCTAGAGAGATTAAGAAACTTGCCAAAGTCACCCATCCAAGAAGTTGTGGAGCTGAAATTTGAACTCCCAAGTCTTTCTGTCTGACTACAAAGACCGTGCTACTAACTTACCTTATTAGAAATAGCTTTTTTTTTCTCTTTTATTGTGTTACATGTATACATATCTCCCCATTGCCCACCCCCTCCCAGGCATACCCCAACCCCCCAGTGTTTGTGTTCATTGGTTATGCTTATATGCATGCATACAAGTCCTTTGGTTGATCTCTTATCTACCGCACCTCTCCTTAACCATCTTGGGGTAATTTGACAGTCTGTTTGATGTTTTACTGCTTCTGTGTCTATCCTTTTGTTCATCAATTTATAATGTTCTTTATTATCCACAAATGAGTGAGGTCATGTGGTGTTTCTCCTTCATTGACTGGCTTATTTCATTTAGCATAAGGCTCTCCAGTTCCATCCAGATTGCTGCAAATGGTAAGAATTCCTTCTTTTTAATGGCAGCGAGTTCCATTGTGTAGATGTACCATAGTTTTCTGATCCACTCATCTGATGATGGACACCTAGGCTGTTTCCAAATTGTAGCTATTGTAAATTGTACTGCTATGAACATAAAGGTGCATAAATCCTTTTTTTTCAAAAATAGTTTTATTGAGATAGGCTACATATTACATATTACATATTTCAGCCATTTAAGTATACAATTCAATATTTTTTAGTATATTCGCAAGGTTGAATACCCATTACCACAATCTTATTTCAGATAGCTTTTGTTCCCATTAATAAAAAAAAATCCTATACCTATTTAACAGTCCATTTTCATTTTCCGCCTTCCCCCTATCCCTGACCTTATGCAATTACTAATCTACTTTCTATGTACCTATTTGCCCATTCTGAACATTTGAAATATATGAAATCATACAGTATGTGGTATTTTGTGTCTGGCTTTTTTCACTTAGCATGTTTTCAAAATTTGTCATGTTTTAGCAGGTATCAGTTTTTTCATTCCTTTCATTCCTTTTCATTGCCAAAGAATATTGCATCGTATGGATGTATCATATTTTGTGTATCCATTCATTGGTTGACAAACAATAGGGTTGTGCCCATATTTTTAAGCTATTATGGAAAATGCCGCTATAAACCTTTTTATATAAATCTTTGTATGCATGTATGTTTTCATTTCTCTTGGGTATACACTTAGGAGTGAAATTACTGGGTTATGTAGTAACTAACTCTACTTTTACCTTTTTTTAATTTTTATTAATTTTTATACATATCTCCCCATTGCCCCCCTCCCTCCTGTTCATTGCTTATGCTTATATGTATGCATAAAAGTGCTTTGATTGATCTTTTATCTACCTAACCTAACTTTAATCTTCCTGCTGTAATTTCACAGTCTGTTTGAAGCTTTACTATCTCTGTATCTATCTTTTTGTTCATTAGTTTATAATGTTCTTTATTATCCACAAATGAGTGAGATCATGTGATGCTTCTCCTTCATTGACTGGCTTATTTCACTAAGCATAAGGCTCTCCAGTTCCAACCAGGTTGCTGCAAATGGTAAGAATTCCTTCTTTTTAATGGTGGCATAGTATTCCATTGTGTAGATGTACCACGGTTTTCTGATCCACTCATCTGCTGACAGGCACCTAGGCTGTTTCCAAATTGTAGCTATTGTAAATTGTGCTCCTATGAACATAGGGGTGCATAAATCCTTTCTGATTGGTGTTTGTAATTTCTTAGGATAAATTACTAAGAGTGGGATTACAGGGTCAAATGGGAGATCCATTTTTAGTTTTTTGAGGAAACTCCATACTGTTCTCCACAGTGGCTGCACCAGTCTGCATTACCACCAACAGTGCACAAGGGTTCCTTTTTCTCCACATCCTCGCCAACACTTGCCCTTTGTTGATTTGTTGATGATTGCCATTCTGACAGGAGTAAGATGGTATCGCATTGTCGTTTTGATTTGCATCTCTCGGATGATTAATGACTTTGAACATGTTTTCTTGTGTCTCTTGGCCTTCCTTCTGTCATCTTTTGAAAAGGTTCTATTTAGGTCCGTTGCCCATTTTTTTATTGGATCCTTCATCTTCCTTTTATTAAGTTGTATAAGTTGACTGTAGATTTTGGAGATTAAACCTTTATCAGTGATAACATTTGCAAATATGTTCTCCCATACAGTGATCTTTCTTGTTGTGTTGTTGATGGTTTCTTTTGTTGTGCAAAAGCTTTTTATTTTGATGTAGTCCCATTTGTTTATTTTTTCTTTAGCTTCCATTGCCTTTGGAGCAGTATCAGTGAAGAAGTTCTTTCGGCATATATCTGAGATTGTGCTGCCTGTGGATTCCTCTAGTATTTTTATGGTTTCCCTTCTAATGTTTAAGTCCTGTATCCATTTTGAGTTTATTTTTGTATTTGGTGTAAGTTGGTGGTTCAGTTTCATTTTTTTTGCATGTATCTGTCCAATTTTCCCAACACCATTTATTGAAGAGGCTATCTTGGCTCCATTGAATGTTCATGCCTCTTCTGTCAAATATTAGGTGAGCATAGTGGTTTGGGTGGATATCTGGGTTATCTATTCTATTCCATTCATTGGTCTATATGTCTGTTCTTGTGCCAGAACCAGGCTGTTTTGAGAACAGTTGCTTTGTAGTATAGCTTGAATTCTGGTATTGAGATCCCACCTACTTTATTCTTCTTTCTCAGAATTGCTGTAGCTATTCGTGGTCTTTTTTTTGTTGTTGTTGTTCCAGATGAGTCTATGAAGAATTCTTTCTTGGTCTGTGAAATATGCCGTTGGTATTTTAATGGGTAGTGCGTTGAATCTGTAGATTGCTTAGGGTAGTATAGACATTTTAATGATGTTGATTCTCCCAATCCATGAGCATGGTATGCTCTTCCATCTGTTAACATCTTCCTCTATCTCTTTTTTCAGTGTCCTGTAGTTTTCTGCATATAGGTCTTTTACCTCTTTAGTTAGGTTTATACTTAGGTATCTTAATTTTTTTGGTGCGATGGTAAATGGGATTGCTTTTTTAGTTTCTCTTTCTGTAATTTCACTATTATTATATAGAAATGCCACAGACGTCTTAGCATGAATTTTGTATCCTGCTACATTGCCGAATTCATTAATTAAGTCAATTAGTTTTGGAATGGAGTCCTTTGGGTTTTTTATGTACAATATCATGTCATCTGCAACTAAGGACAGCTTTACTTCTTCTTTTCCAATTTGGATGCCTTTTATTTCTTCTTCTTGTCTAATTGCAATGGCTAATACTTCCAGTACTATGTCAAACAGGAGAGGTGAGAGTGGGCATCCCTGTCTTGTTCCTTTTTGATTGGTGTTTGAAAGAGCTTTGTGCTTATAGCCTAAATTGCACAGTTAAGCTAACAAAGATGCATGAGGAATGCCATCTTCTATTTTGAGAATGTTTCAAATCATTTTACCACCAATGATCCATTTGATTATCATGGCAACCCTATGAAGAAAGTAGGGTAGGTGGCAAAACCACCATTGCACAGATAAAGACTCAAACACAAAGTCTTGCCCCAAGTCTCACTACAAATCAGAGGCCAAACCAGAGTCAGAGTTCAATATACTGTAAATGTTTTCAAAATGTGTTATTTAATATATAAAGGGGTTAAGTTTCTTCCACCTCCTTTTTTTCTGATTTCATGCCAAAAATTTTAAAAGAAGTGAGCAGCTCACCACAGGTCATGAAACTTCCAGCCAAGCCAACTACTGGGCATACCTAACTTAGTCTCCCATTCACCCCAATCCTTCAGGATCTTCAGTACCTGAAAACATCTTGTATTCCAAAAAGTAAGGAGCGGAACATGATCCCTAATAACTAGATACACTGAAGTCATACCATAGATCTCTCCATTGTTTTATTTCTTGAACAATTACAGGTCCACAATTCTAAAATCTACCAATTTCTGAAAAACTAAAGAAAAAAATAATAAATTTTCTATCAAAACTCATATGATGACAAACCCTGAGATAAACTGATGTGAGGAAATTTATGGTCTTGATTTAATCCATTGAGTCTAAGCATTCATAACTTTTTATTTGCTAAATTTGGTAACTCTAATTATGAGTGCTGCCTCAAACTCCACTGGGGGTATTACATAAACTATGGCACAGACTACATACTATTGTTCTAAAATATGACAAATTTAGAAGTTGAAAACACATCTGGCCCCAGAAGTTTTTGAATAAAATCTGTGGATATGCATACCTGTAGCATCCTCCCAGCACTGGGCTTGGTACTGCCAAGGCATCCAGTTCTCAAGGACTTAGGCCATCTGAATCAGTTGTCTCTCTGGCTCTCATTATATGTCCCCACCTGCTCTGTTCCATGTATCATTAGTTTGATCCATAGGTTAGTGCTCCCTTCTAGAATGCCCCTCTTTGGAGTAGGAAGTGAGCTCGTATCACCCTCTGCTGCCATCTCACTGCTAAAAGAAGCATTGCATTGGACGTAACTCAGCCTCATTAGATGCTTTCAGAATCCATCACCTCCAACACAGAACTATAATATTTCATTAAATCCGACTACTGTATATTTGCAAGTGAAAAATTGTAGTTTTTAAATATGTGTTCTAAAAGAGTTCTTAGCATCTATCTTCATCTTCCTCCATTTAGGTTAAATTAGTGAGGCTTAGCTCTAGTTTGAAATTAGAAGTATGATTGCCACTGGATTTATATTGTGAGTTTGTATCTCAGTTGGCATTGATATTGATTATCCTATCTCTGGAACCACGTCTGCTAGTTAATTGGAACTGCAGCCAGTGATTATAAAATGTCTCAGTAATCCCTGCGTAAGTAAGCATCTCCTTAAAAAAAATCCCCATGGATTAATAATCTGGGTGGATAAACATCAAATTGCATTAGACAGAGCTTACATGTAAAATTATAACCTGGGGACTGAATCCAAGATAGTGGCATAGGTAAACACCTACACTGCTGCCTCGCATAACAATTTCAAAACTACAACTAAAAGACAGAATGGACATCATCCAGAACCACAAGAAAGCTGGCTGAGTGGAAATTCTACAAGTAGAAGGAAATAGAGGGTTTCACAGAGACCCAGAGGAGCTGCAAAAAGCTAAGGTAGGGAGACACGCACATGGAGAGATCAGGTGCCAGAGTACCTGGCTGGCTTTTTCTGGTGGGAGGGAAATGGAGACTCCCAGCGGCACTGAATCCCTTATCCTACGACACTAAACCCCAGGTCCAGCAGAAACTCATATGGGGGGAGTTTGACTGTGAAAAGGGAGAAGTGCACAGAAATTTCGGGGATTCGCAAAAGGGCAGAAGTCTGGTGCTGTGCACAGCACTGCGCATAGAGGACCGACTACTGATTGTGCCGCTGCCTTTCACAAGTGGGCGGGAAACAGAGACTCCCAACTGAGCCACTTCTAACTCCACTAAACCCTAGTTTTAAGTGAAACCCTGGGGACCCAGGTTCATATGGTCCTGGAGCACAGGGGAGCTGGAAAGGCAGCAGTCTAGAGGCACTGCGAGAGCACGCGTGCACACACAGGGATCGCTCCAGCAATTACCCAGTCACGTGAGATTTGGGGGCCATGGAGGGCGGGGCTGATTGGAAGGCAAGACCGTCCGTTAAGCCCTGAGACTGTACCCTTCCCAAGCTCAACAAAGAGGCTTTTGCAGTTTTGCAAATCTTGTATCATAAGGCTGAATCCAACACAGAATTCTCCCAGCATATTGAAAATGCGGAGACAAAGGAAGAGATCACAAACAAAAGAAATGGAGGAAAACAAATGACTGGATATAGAGATCAAAACCATGGTTATAAGGTTTTTCAAGAATATGCTAGAAAACATAGATAAAGTTAGCGAGACTCCAGAGGAGATGAAAATGAACCACTAGAGATGGAAAAGGACCAACTAGAGATGGAAAAGGACCAACTAGAAATTAAAAATGCACTGACTAAAATATAAAATATTATACAGAGACCTAACAGCAGACTAGGGGAAGGCAAGAATCAAGTCAAAAATTTGAAATATAAAGAATCAGAAAACACTCAGCTGGAAAAGCAAGAAGAAAAAAAAATCCAAAAATGTGAAGATAATGTAAGGAGCCTCTGGGACACCTTCAAGCATACCGACATCAGAATTGTGGAGGTGCCAGAAGAAAAGAGAGACCAAAAAACCTATTTAAAGAAATAATGACTGAAAACTTCCCACATCTGGTAAAAGAAATAGACTTACAAGTCCAAGAAGCACACAGAACCCCATATAAAAGGAATAGAAAGGGGACTACAACAAAACACAATTAAAATACCAAGAGCAAAAGACAAAGAGAGAATATTAAAAGCAGCAAGAGAAAAAAAGTTAATTACCTCCAAGGGAGCACCCATACGATTGTCAACTGATTTCTCAACAGAAAGGATACAGGCCAAATGGAAGTGGCAAGAAATATTCAATGTGATGAATAGAAAGAACCTACAACCAAGAATACTCTATACAGCAAAGCTATCATTCATAAGTGAAGGGCAGATAAATAGCTTCACAGATAAGAAAAAGCTAAAGGAGTTCATCAACTCCAAACCAGTATTACATGAAATGCTGAAAGGAACTCTTTTAGAAGAGGAAGAAGAAAAAGATAAAAGATAAAAAATTATGAAGAACAAATATATATCTATAAACAAGTGAATCTAAAAATTAAGTGAATTAAAAATTTGGTCAACAGAATAAACTGGTGAATATAATAGAATCAGGAACACAGAAAGGGAGTGGACTGATAATTCTCAGGGGGAAAGGGGTGAGGGGTGTACAGGGAGAGACTGGACAAAAATCATACACCTATGGATGAGGTCACCAGGAGGGAGGTAAGGGTAGGGGGAAAGGTGGGAACCGGGTGGAGGGGAGCTATGGAGGGGAAAAAAGAGAAACAAATATAATACAGTGGTACCTCGAGATACGAGTGCCCTAACGTATGAGATTTTTGAGATACGAGCCTTCGAGCGAACGATTTTTTGCTTTGAAATACGAGCAACATTTGAGATACGAGTAATCGCAGGGATCGTCTGGCTGCACACCATCCACCAGTTTACCGCGACTGGAGCGTCTCATAGTTTCCCACGCCTCAGTCAGTGTGCTTGTTTACCTCGTTGTCGAAGCATCTTTTGTACACTTACATACTTTATCACATTTCTTTTTATAACCATGGGTCCAAAGAAAGCAAGTGGAAAGGTCAGTGCTCAGAAGAGGATGATGTCTATTGAATTAAAGCATGAAATCATAGAAAAATATGAGCAAGGTGTGTGAGTGGCTGACTTGGCGAGGCAATATGGGTGTAGTACTTCAATGATATGCACTGTGCTTAAACAGAAAGAGTCGATAAAGGGTATAACACCAACTAAGGGCGTTACAATAATTTCTAAGCTCCGTAGCTCTCTCCATGAAAAGATGGAGAATCTACTGATGGTGTGGGTGATGGAGAAGCAGCTTAAAGGAGATACATTAACACAGGGCATCATATGCGAGAAGGCACGAGCGATTTACAGTGATTTGCTGGAGCAGACCCCGCGCACTTCCACGGACAAAGCATCGAAAGACTCATTTAAAGCCAGTAGAGGCTGGTTTGATAACTTCAGGAAAAGGTCCGGCATTCACTCCATCGTCAGGCATGGTGAGGCAGCAAGTTCAGATGTGAAGGCAGCTGAGGATTACCTCAAAACTTTTTCCGAACTGATAGAAGCCAAAGGATATATCCCCCAGCAAGTCTTCAACTATGACGAGACAGGGCTTTTCTGGAAGAAGATGCCGAATAGGACTTATATAACGGCAGAGGAGAAGGTGATGCCAGGCCACAAACCCATGAAGGATAGGCTAACTCTTGCACTGTGCGCCAATGCGAGCAGTGACTGCAAGATCAAGCCTCTGCTCCTATACCATTCGGAAAACCCCAGGGTCTTTAAGTCACATAAGATTTTAAAAGATAAACTGCAATTTATGTGGAGGGCAAACCCAAAGGCATGGGTCACCAGGCAGTTCTTTGTGTAGTGGGTAAACCTGGTTTTCGGCCCTTCTGTTAAGAAATATCTACAGGAAAACAACCTAACCATGCAAGCCCTCCTCATCCTCGACAATGCTCCTGCTCACCCACCGAACCATGAAGATGAACTCCTCGAAGAGTTCAAGTTTATAAAGGTTGTCTACCTACCTCCCAACACCACTCTTATCCTGCAGCCCATGGATCAGGAGGTGATTTCTAATTTTTAAAAGCTGTACATCAAGCACCTGTTCCGGCGCTGCTTTGAGGTGACGGAGAACACAAACCTCACCCTTCGAGAGTTCTGGAAGAACCACTTTAACATTGTGATATGCCTCAGAATTATTGATCAGGCCTGGCTGGAAGTTACAAGGAGGACTTTGACCTCTTCATGGAAGAAGCTGTGGCCTGAGGCCGTAGCCAAAAGGACCTTCGAAGGATTCAAACCTGAGATGCCAGTGGAGGAGGAGATAGTGTCTCTGGGAAAATCCATGGGCCTGGAGGTGGATGAGAGAGACGTGAATGAGCTCATCGAGGAGCACTCTCTGGAACTCACCAAGGAGGAGTTACAAGAGTTGCAGTCTCAGCAACATGCAGAGGTTCTCCAAGAAATTGGTTTCGAGGAGGAGCCAGAGGTGGAGGAGATCTCTACAAGTGAGATAAAGGAGATCTTAGGAATGTGGGAGAGGGTGTCACACTTCGTGGAAAAGAAACACCCCGAAAAAGTTGCTACTGGTTGTGCATCAGAGCTGTTCAATGAAACTTGCCTCACCCATTTCAGAAACATTCTGAAAGGGAGGAAGAGGCAAACCTCATTGGACACGTGTGTTTTTTTTTTGAAATCGGCAAAAATGCAAAGACCAGTAGCAATTAAGTCCAGTGAAGATTAGTTAAGTTACATTCAGTTTAGGGATAAAGTGTAGCATTGAGAGTGTAACAAGCAGCTGAAACTGGTTTGGCTCAGTGGATAGAGCGTCGGCTTGCGGACTGAAGGGTCCAGGGTTCAATTCCGGTCTGGGGCATGTACCTTGCTTGCGGGCAAATCTCCACTGTGGGGCGTGCAGGAGGCGGCTGATCGATGTCTCTCTCTCATCTATGTTTCTGACTTTCTATCTCTCTCCCTTCCTCTCTGTAAAAAATCAATAAAATATATATTTTTTAAAAAAAGAGTGTAACAAGCAGGTAAATGCACTTTATAAAACCAGTTTATTCCTTCACATTCTCTTTTATTATGTTTTTATACAATATTTGTCATTTATAAATACATTTTTCTTATTCAAAAACACATAACAAGAAAAACTGGGGTGGCATTTGAGGGGCTGGAATGGATTAACGGCATTTCAATTGATTTCAATGGGGAAATTTGCTTTGAGATATGAGCACCTTGATATACAAGCAAGGTTACCGAACGAATTAAACTCGTATCTCGAGGTACCACTGTAGTTTTTTAATAGTGAACTGCTTTGGGGTAGGCTAAATATCTAATGGCTCAAATACAGTCATGTAACATTCCAAGACAGGTATTATTGGTGAGCAAGATAGTTCTCCTCCATATGATCATTGGGGGCCACAGGCTGGCAGAATTCCCAAAATCATCCTGAGTTACTACATTCCAGTCAGCCAGAAAAGGAAAGAACATGGAAGAGCACACATGGTAGACCTTTACAGGCAGGTCTGGAAGTGCCACTCATCATTTATCTAAACATTCCATTATCAAGAACGTAGTCATGTGGCCACACCTCATTGCAAGGGAGACTGGGCAGTGTAGTCCAGCTGTGTCTTTAAAAAAGAGAAGAGTGATTTCAGTGGAGAAGCTAATGACCTTTATAAATATATTAACAGTTAATCTGGGTAAGTAAGATATATAGTGCAGGTCTGTTTAACCTTTCCCATGGGTAGCCATAGTAGTCAAATATTTAAAATCATGGCTGCCAGTTGAGTTCTTTATTGAGTTCCTTACCAGAAAAAGAGCAGCTGGAGGGTGATGTGCAATGCTGATGATTCCTTCACTATTAATCACTGACACTTTGTAGACTGAGTTTAAGGAAAATTTCAACTAAGTTGAATACATGTTATAATATTGGCCCCAAAATATATCTTCCTCATTTGCATGTCTAGATTAGAGAGGGTATTAAGTAAATGGCAAAGTAGCAACCTGATTCATTGCTAGCCAACAAACAGGTTCTCAGAACCAAAGAAGAAAAAGATAAAATAAAAAAGGGAATTCATTTCCATTCCAAACCATAGCCACAGACATGAGCTGATTTCTGCTAGTTTATGTTTGCTTAAAGTGCACACTTGTTGATGACTTTACATAGGCTATGGGAATTAGTAGATGTAAATCAATTTGAAATGAAAAATCCTCATGATTCTCTGCTAAGGAGCATGTAAACTCTCAGGAGAACTTTGTAAAATGGCTGCCCAGACTATACCACCCACAGAGGCTCATCTAGTCAGCCTGTGGTACCACCTGGGAATGTGGATTTTTAAAATTCTAATGCAGAGCCAGGTTTTAGGAATCATTTCCCTAACATGATGAGAGATGGAATAAAGAGGCAAGTCAAAGTACAAACCAGAGTGATTCTGTATAATATATGAGACAAATAATCCAAATAAAAGATCTAGCCTCATAACTTGACATGTAAAGCTATCTTTGGGGTTAGATCCATTCATGGGAACCTATAAATCAGGCCTCTTTGGTGGATTGGCCAAGCAACTGACTGTAAACTAGGAAAGGTATGAATGTAAACTTCCTCTTGGTCATCTCTGATGCCTAAATTGTTCTCTTCTTTTGCCCAGTTTGTTGCTCAGCCCAATTGTCAACAGTTACTTGCCACTCTGTGGTATGATGGCTTCCCTGGATGGCGGCGGAAACACTGGGTAGTCAAGCTTCTGACCTGCATGACCATTGGGTTCCTGTTTCCCATGCTATCTATAGCTTATCTGATCTCACCCAGGAGCAACCTTGGTCTATTCATCAAGAAACCCTTTATCAAGTTTATCTGCCACACAGCATCATATCTGACCTTCCTCTTCATGCTTCTCCTGGCTTCTCAGCACATCGTCAGAACAGACCTTCATGTACAGGGGCCTCCCCCAACTGTTGTGGAATGGATGATATTGCCTTGGGTTCTTGGTAAGTCAAAGGGACCAGGAGATAAAGCCAGACTGACTGCTGGTCCTGTCTAAAGAAACTACTGGAATAGGCCTTATGTCCATGTAGTAGCATAGTCCTTTGTTGGGAGCCTCCGAAATGTAGTTTCTTCTTCCCCATCCCTGGTAACTCAATATTACCTGTTTTACAGTGAGATTGGCAGTATACTCAGGGGTTGTTTCTGTTAACCTAACACCATTAAGGACAAGGAAAGTGTCTGTCAGTTGATTTAGAAGAAAAACCAAGTATCAGTCAGAACCAGCCTCAGGTAAGTTAGGGAGGGCATGCCCTCTTCATAACTGGGAGAGGGAACACTCAGATCTACTTATTTCTCATGGATATTTCACACAATCCCAGTATATATTCAGAGTAGACATCTTATTTGGATACTTATTTAACAATCAGGAGGGAAACCTGGGAAATTCACACAATCCATAATAGAAGCAGTCTTAACAGCATTCTCCAGGCATAATTAGATTGCACTGGACCCTCTAATACACTGCCATCCTCTAATTCTTTGCTACTCAAATTGTGGTCCTGAATATCAAGTCCCACCCTGGATCTTTAGAATCAGAACCTGCATTTTAACATCATCCCCAGGTTACTTGCATGCACATTAAAGCCTGAGAATGACTGCCTTGGACTATAGCCATATACTTTACTGTGTTCCACATTCCAAGGCATCAGTACTATCAGGCAGAATTCCATGAAGCCATCACACAATGAGAAGAGAAAGGAGAAAAGAGGAGTCTAAATTATTTGGGGCCCCACTGCCTGGCTTTAACACCAACATCGAGTATTTTGGTCCATAGTCAGCTTGCTTACCTCAAAACTCATTAAGAAATTTTTCCACTAGCACACATTGGAAACTAAGGATTATGAGAATATATTGACCTAATTAATTTATTGATGAAACTACTCCCATTCTAAAACGGATAGAATCTGGCACCCAAAATTATAACAGCATTTCAGAAACTATAATAACAATACTAAAAGTGAGTAGTAGCCAGAAAGTGTAACATATGTACATATTCAGGTAAAGCCTATCTGGTTTAGTAAGTTCAATACTGGGAGGTAATAAATAAAAGAAAAAAGAAGTAAATGATTACTATCACTCCACTAACCCCAATTGATTCACTTATTTCATGTTTTGTTATATGGGGGAATCCTACTATGATGACTGGGATGCCTATTCTGACCCTGTAAAGAAATTAACCTTTTACTTCCATTCTTCAGGTTTCATTTGGGGGGAGATTAAGGAAATGTGGGATGGTGGATTTACTGAATACATCCATGACTGGTGGAACCTGATGGATTTTGCAATGAACTCACTCTACCTAGCAACTATTTCCTTGAAGATTGTGGCCTATGTCAAGGTAATTTGGAATGTCTGCTATTCCTCTTAAGCAATAATTTTGGCTACATTAAGATTTAGCACTGGGGACATAAAGAGTTTAAGGGGAAAGTGCTGATGATGACCCCATCCATGTGGGAAAGTATCATATAAACATTATTTTAATAGTTTGTAAGCAGTGTTGCCTAAGCAAAGAAATTGGAAAATGGAGAAATTTGCAAATAAATCCATAGCTTCTTAAACTCTGAATGTAAAATAGCTTTCAGCTATCCATCCGTTCACTAAGTGCTTAAATGTTGTCTAAAGTATCTTTTCCAAGAAGATGGGCCACCAATACTTGGATAGGACAGAGATTAAAAAAAATCATTGAATTCACTATCTCCAAAAGCTTCTCTCAACTCTTGTCACTTCATTAAAAAGTACTATCTTTATATTTTTCTAATATTTTCTTCCTGTGACATATTCATTAGTAATCCTTTTTCCTTGTGGCATCAAACAGGACAAGGCTATTTCTTCTCCATAATAGTGCTCCAACTATGAAGTGATCTCTCCCTAACCCACTGAGTTCTCTCTTCTCAAAGCTAAATATTAACAATTCATCAACTGTTCTTCATGTGACAGATAACAAAACACTAGAAACTTCACTGCATGAGACATAGACCTTTAATTGTCTCTGCCTCCTTCATCACTTCCACCACCAGGATGATCATTCAAGCTGTTATAAATCCAGCTTTTTAAGTATCACCTAATTTATGTCCCCCTACCAGTTCAGATGACATTTATACATACACTAACCACATTTATAATTTCCTGCACACTATACAACCTGAATTATCCTGAAAAAAAAGTTTCATATATAGCCCTTCATATTAGGTCACAGGCTTTGAGTTCAAATTTGGTATTCATTAGATAGTAGAATGGCCATCCTTCTCTGCCCTGAGTTGAACTTCTCCAATATGAGGAAAGGCTGATGATTAAGGCTCCAATATTCTCTAGTGACTCATGCTTTTTGGCATTAAATTTCACATTAAGTTTTAGAATGGGAATATGGCTGTTCCCCAAATCTCCAACAACTTGCTTTATTTTTATACCCATAATATGCATATTGGGTACATTTTAAGATTTTGGGAGTTAGTTATATAGCACATGAATGTGGAATGCAGTCATGCAACATTATTTTAAGAAGACTAAGAGTATGCCTTATATTTGTTGTGATCACTTAACACATACTCACAACTTCCTTATACAAGAAAAAGCTGATGATGAAATGTTTGAATCTCTGATTAATGTGCCTGGATCAAATCTATGTCATTCTGGCACCCTGCTGACTAAGTAACACTGTTTGCCTAAAAAAATACATTTCTTCCTTTGGAAGTGGTATTTATATACTGGAGAGACAATAAATTATCAATCTAAAAATTGGTGGGTTTTGCTTAAAAGTTTAGAATAAGTGATAATAAAAAAGCTAACTATTGGGGGTATGAAAATATACCTATAAATGCCCAATATTAGCTAATCACATAACCTGTCCAGCTTCACTGGTAAGGTTTCCAAAGAGCTAAACACTTCCCTACCACAGAGTAAAAAGATCAATTAACTCTGCTAAGCTGAATGAATGCCCCTTAACTGAAAAACACTTAACTCAAAGGAAACATTTGCCAAGAAGCTGGAGTCATCCTATAAAAAAAGAAAATTTGTGAACCAAGACATGCCACATGCAGACTTTAGATTTGCAATAAGAAATTATAAATGGGCAATCTGGCCCACTCATCCACAGAGCACACCAGCCTGAGATGAACTTATTATGAGCATCACATAGGCTGAGCCAAACCCTATGAAGTAAAATCTCAAGAGCTGATTTCCAGGCTTTTTGAAATATTTCAGATCACTGAGGAAATACAAAAGCACCATGGGATAAGCTGGGCTTAAAGGAGATCCTTTATTAGAGTGAAAACTAGTCACCCCACATGGTCTACAACAACAGGAACCAAAAGCACAGACTAAAGTACTCAAAAGGACCAAATACACATAAGGCTGGTGGTCCTCAGTGCTCCCCCAAATATTCCCACAAATGAATAATAATTGTCCTTTAGTCTTCTAGGATAGCACCACCTAGATTTATTCCACCACCACCTTACTTCCATATGTACAAACTAAATCTGAACTTTGATGCCCATTGAATTGTAGTTCTTTCTTTAAGAGCCAGTTCTTGGCTGCACACACACACACACACACACACACACACACATCCTTGTTATGACTAAGTCCCCTTTGAAAGACATGGAAGCCAATTTTTAAGGTGAATTTCATCTCAAAAAAATACTATAAGAAAAACCCCTTGCCTCCCAATATCACTAACTCAAGAGTCATAAAATTTAATCCTTGCTCTGATACTCACAAACTGGATTACCATAGGTCATCATTCTACTTCTCTTGGCCTTAGGTTTGGACTCTGAAAAATAAGATTGAACCACATCTTGAAATTAAAACTTATACAGAATTGCAATATATCAGAGTTTAAAGTATTGAATTTGGATTGAGGAATGGGTATTCCAGGCCTCCTTGTTGGCTCCCACAGTGGCCACCAGCTGTCTCCAATGAACCCTCAGGTTTCAAGGAACATAGTTGAAAAATCACTTGTGTTAGATCAGGAATTAGAAAATTATAGTCTTCAGAGAAAATTCAGCCTTCAGCCACATCCTTTTGTTTACATACTGTCTCTTAGTTCTATAAGAAATTAGTTGAGTAATGGTTACAGGAACCATATAGTACACAAAACCAAAAGTAAAGGGGGGCGGTAAAAGTAGGTTTACAGTTGTTCAAATGGGAAATAACACAATATTTAATAAGTAATACAAAAATAAACTCCATGTTTCATGTAATTACAATTGCAAATCTACTTTTGCCCCACTGTGCTTAACACAACATTTTTGTTGACCTCCATATTAAATGAGTTCCAAATTTATTCCCTGCTCTGATATTTTATAATGTCTTTCTCTAAAAGTATATGCAAAGCATAGATTTGACACAAGGATCATCTTTCACACTTCTGAATATTTTGAAAATTCAGACTTAACATTCCATGAACATCCCTGAGTTACAGTTGTGGCTGTGAGGAGAAAAAACTCTAAATTATGAGCTATACATTTTCCAGTTAATAATTTCTAGTTTTAAAACATAGGTCTGTTTTCTTATCAGCCCAGAGTCTCCATCTTTTACATATGCCTCAAAACCTTTAAAGACCTATCTACCATATGTGCTGTAATATCAACTATCATATACTAGTAACTAACATTTAATAGAAATAATACTAGACTGTTTAGAGACCTGAGTTTTAGTCCTGGATGTGTCATCAACTTGCTGTGTGGTGTGCTCTTAAACAAGTCACTCTGCCTCTCTGTATTTCAGTTCCACCACTTGTAAAACAGGCATAACAATACCCACCCCTCCACAGAGATGCAGCAGATTATTTTTGGAAGGAAAAATGTAGAGATACAAGATTTGGCCAAGAATGTACAAAACTGGTTAGCCAACTAGTCTATCTGAAACAGAAGCAGAATGTGGAAAGGTTTCTCCAAACTCCTCTGACAGTAAAGAATATTGGATACACACAAATGATTTTAATACCAGTTGTTGGAACTGAAGCACATTTTAGAAACACTAACAATATAATTTGGCCCACAATGCAACATTTTCTCAGGAAAATTGTTTACATTTAGTCTTGAGAAACTGTGATATTTAGATGAGAGCTCAAAGCAATATGCTTCATAATGAATTCCAAGCCAAATCTACTTCTGTCTTCAGAAGGTAATAAGCAATTCCTTGTATTTCCATAACATCCCTCCTTATAGAGTACACAGACTTTCACATATGGGTACATAATCACAAACGTGTATAGTAGGTAGGATTAGATATTATCCTCATTCTATAATAAAATTGAGAGATAGAGGCAATTTGGGGTTTTTGTTATTTTTTTTATTTTTGTTTTTAGAAAGCAAACTTGCTCTTCAATGGTGGATGGAATGGAGGGCTGTTCTCATGAGAATGGGGTTAGGGTGTCAGAAGCGCATCCCCTTGCAGGCTAAGTCAGATCTGGCCTGCTGGATCTGGCTCTACAGAACACATGTGGTGTCCTTGAAGGTGAGGAGGGTGAGAGCAATGGTGGAGAATCCATGAGTATGCCATGATGAAATTAGAGCAGTGGCTCTGCCTGGGCAGCCCTGACTATGGGAGCCCTGGACTTGGAGCTGCCTTTGTAATGCTGGGAGTTCCTCTGGCTACTGCCCACCTGCTTGCTGGTGTCTGCCAGCTGCTATACAATGGGCACTGTGGGCTGTCTGTCGCATCACTGCTTTTCACAAGAGATAAAGGTAGTTTTAAGTGACAAAATCCAATTGAACTTTAGGTCTCACAACAAAGCCATATTTCTACAAAGCTGGACACCCAATGTTCTAGGAGCTAGTAGTCCAGGACAGGGATGAAAAATGAATAACCCCCAGAAATACTGGCTCTTTCTCTACTTCAATACCCTGGTTCTTCACTTGTGCTAGACAGACATTCAAATTTGTAGGGCTGTCAAAGGAACAATAAAATACATCCATACACTACTGAGTGGGCAGTACTAAATTCACTACATGGAAAAATGACATGCCATTTGTAATAGTATGGAATGCATTACAGATTGCAAAAAAAATTAGCAGAAAATTCTGAATAATGTCCCTCCAAGAATGCTCCATCCACCCCAAACTGCAAACAGCAGGGATGTCAGGGTACACACTGCACACCATTGAGACGGAACCTATCCCTTGTCCTTCAGTAACAACATGTCTGTGGTGCTAAGGAAAAAATAGATGGGGGATGGTTGAAGAGATGAATCTAATTTGAAATCTCATTAGGAAGCAGAATAGTCTGTCCCCTCTACCTTGGGCATACCAGTGGCTCAATTCCAGTGACACTCTCCAACAATCTGTCAAACTCATAGTTAGAAAATGTTGACAAGCCACAGGTGGTTGCTCCAAATGATTGCTCTAAAATTCATTTTCTATGTCTATATCCTGAGTATATATTTGAATGGGAGTGTGAAGAAGAGAGTTATTAATATCATGTATTGATTGGGTTGGGGGTGGGGGGGACCAAAAGTGTTGTATAAGTGAATGTTTGTTGCTTACTTTGATGGCTTTATTTGGGTGCAGAAGACAGGCAAGAGGGGAAAGTTTTATAAATGCTCACTGTACTTCTCATCTTGTGCACTTTTTTCTTTCAGTATAATGGTTCTCGTCCAAGGGAAGAATGGGAAATGTGGCACCCGACTCTGATTGCAGAAGCACTCTTTGCAATATCCAACATTTTAAGTTCGTTGCGTCTCATATCCCTGTTCACAGCCAACTCCCATTTAGGGCCTCTGCAGATTTCTTTGGGGCGAATGCTGCTTGATATTCTCAAATTCCTCTTTATCTACTGCCTGGTCCTTCTGGCTTTTGCCAATGGATTGAACCAGCTTTACTTTTATTATGAGACCAGAGCGATCGACGAGCCGAACAACTGCAAGGGAATTCGATGTGAGAGACAGAACAATGCTTTCTCCACGTAAGACTTACCCTCTCTCCCATGCCTTTTTCTGCCTTCTCCTTCTTTACCCTATTTTCTGTCCAAGGCTGTATCACTGTCTCTTGACAGAGCAAACAAACCTTACTCATAGATCAACCTGAAAGGTCTGAAGTGGAGGAAGGTTCTTCACTTGCTACAAGGGACCAGGAGAGGAGGTAGACTTAGGTGATGGAGGATGGGGAAGAGATAAACACACAGCTAGGCTCCCAGGAACACATATAGAATTAAATTATTTTGGTAGCATCCCACATTTTTAAAAGAATCAATAAGGAGGGAGTAAATAATTTCTCACTCAAAAAAGCATCACTCACCAAGGAAATGAAACAGCAAGACTATTTCTCTGAATAAGTGACTATGAAAGCTAATTTAACTATTCTGAAACAAGAACAAAGAAAAGGAAGGATGCAAAAATATTTTAATGCACCCTGTGTTATTGTGATTTATAATAAGAAATATGTACTTAGTCTTCATCCCCTTCTCCCCTCTTCTGGCACAGAGCTACTAAGAGACCCAGAATTTCCAAAGTGATGAGAGTGATAATGTTTCTTTGTTATGTCAATGGAGTTACTTTATAGGAGCTGGTAGCCAGTGGAGTTATCCATTTGATTAGAGGATTCAAATTTTCAGTCCCACTCTACTGACCTCCAGGGAGGGAAGAGCAGCTGGAAATTGGAGTTCAATCACTAATGGCCAATGAATTTAATCTATGATACCTATGTGATAAAGCCTCCATAAACACCTAAAAGATAGGTTTCTGAGAGCTTCTGGAATGGTAGAGATTTGGGGAGAGTGGCATGTGCTTGGAGAGGTCAAAAAAATCCTATGTCCTTTCCCCATATCTTGCCCTATGCATCTCTTCCATCTAGCTGTTTCTGAGTTATGTCCTTTTCTAACAAACCAGTAATGTAGTAAGTAAAATGTTTCTCTGAGTTCTGTGAGATGCTGTAGCAATTTAATTGAACACAAAGAAAGGGTTGTGGGAACTTGTAGTCCAGCAATTTTCAACTGGTGTGCCACAAGAATTTTTAAAACATGTAATACCTGGCTATTTAGTCAGGGGCACTGACCTCTTTTCCCTTTGATTGTCAAAAAACACAAAAAACAAAAGACAATGGTCAACACAATAGCCATCCCACATGATGAATCAAAAGTATAGCTATTTTTTGTCAGATTAGCAAAAAATGTAATATATTTTAATGTGCCACAGAATTTTGATAATTAGTTTGTTCATGTGTGTCATGACATGAAATTTGCTGCTGTAATTCTCTATAGAGTGTCAGTTAGAAGCAAACATGGGGTCTGAAGTGGGGAGAGAAGCAGTCTTAATCCAGCAGTGTCAAAATGGAGTGGAATTGTAGGACCACCCAAGATGGTATTGGAGAATTGGTGATGTGTGTGTGCATGTGGGGGAAAACCTACCTATACCCACACATTGGATTTGAGTTCAGAACCCCTTAGTTGGTGTCAGAGAAACACCAGTCTGGTGAACTGGATTTGCTGTGGCTCACAGAAACATGTAGTAGTTTTGGAAGAGATGATGAACCTTTGATCCCTGGATGGCTACCTAGTCACCCATAATATAAACTGTAGTTGTGCTGTGATATGTTACTTAAAGGTAAATTTACCAATGGAATTTGCAAATGCAGTAAACCTCACTCTGAGTTGACTCATTAGATATATAAGGAAATGCAAAATACTAAGAAGCATGTTAAACATACAAACCCTTGGTTATTGTTATATGTAATAGCTAAAATGGAAATATAAGAAGATGTTGGGTTGGGTCTTAATACTAACCAAGCTGAAATTTAGACTACTCTGATCTTGGGTCATCAGCCTCAAAGCTGCCCCCAAGGGGGAAATTATGTGGGAACATAGAAAATACCTCTAAGACCTCTGATCAGAAAGAAGTTTTCAATGTAGTAGGGCAGGTGACACCAAGAAACTACTGAAACTAGAGAATATAGAGTGAAGTTGTTTCATTTTGTAGTTCTATATCATCAGCTTCTCAAGGAATCTATATTGAAATGTATTTTGACAATAACTATTTTGGACACTGTGTAGTTGGTTTTGAAAGCTGCAGAGTGAAAGAGCAATTTAAGTAGATGTAGAACCCACCTCTCACTGTGGAACAATCAGAGATGGCTATATACAATTTATATAACTAAGAGGTTATTTCTGAAGGAACAGCCAGCCTTGTGAACTGGATAAACGCCATTAAGGTCTATTTACCCTGATAAGGAGGACTTCCCATCTCCCCCTGTAAATGTCAAGCCAAGTGCATCCCCCCAGATGAAGCAGCTGCTATACTTCATATGCAAGCCATATGGGACTGGCTTTATGATTGCTGAATATGCCCATTACCCAGGTTATGGTAAATGCTATAGTTAAGGCAGGGGGCACTTTCATTTGGGTGCCCCATGTAACCTTTCTACTGCAAAACCCAGGGACCTTTGGGGAAGCCTTATCAAAATTCCTGTCTCAGACACACACCCCCACCCCACCCCTGGGTCTTACATGCACTAGTAAAAAATCATTAAGCTAAGTAACAAGAGAATAGGAAGAGACCAAAAAGGTGAAAAATTTTCCGTAGTTATTAAGAAATAAGATGGCCCCTCTGGTGGTGTGGTTCAGTTGGTTGGAACATTGTCCTATACACCAAAGGGGTGCAGGTTCCATTTCTTATCAGTGCTGGAGGCAACCAATCTCTTCTCTCTCTCTCTCTCTCTCTCTCTCTCTCTCTCTCTCTCTCTCTCTCTCTCT
>JAAGEH010000031.1:5778346-5909817 GCA_011751065.1 Lasiurus cinereus
CGAGGGTCTCAGCCTCAGCCTCAGCGCAAGGGTCTCAGCCTCAGCCTCAGCGCGAGGGTCCCAGCCCCAGCCTCAGCGCAAGGGTCTCAGCCTCAGCCTCAGCACGAGGGTCTCAACCCCAGCACGAGGGTCCCAGCCCCAGCCCCAGCACGAGGGTCTCAGCCTCAGCCTCAGCGCGAGGGTCTCAGCGCCTGCTGCCTGGCCGCAGCGCCCCAGCGCCCCAGCCCCCCAGCCCCGTCTCTCTCCCCTGCGGGCGTCGCCAGCAGCAGGGACTCAGTCCAGCACTGGGAGGAGGACGGCGGGGCGCCGAGCGGAGCTCCGTTAGTCAGCGTTCCATGCCTGCGTTTCCCCATTGCGGGGCCCAGCCCGGCGCCCTGTGCTGCGGGGCACGTCCCCCCAGGCCCCGGGGCCTCGACCTCGCCGGCGAGCCCGCTTCCGGGCTGGGGACGCGTGTGGCTTCTTCCCCAGATCCCGGTCCCCCTCAGTCATTATTTCTTTAAATAGGTTTTCAGTATCTTGCTCTCTCTCTTCTTCTGGCACCCCCACAATTCTGATGTTGGAACCCTCGAAACTGTCCCAGAGGCTCCCCACATTATGTTCACACCTTTGGATTCTCCTCTCTTCTTGCCTTTCCAGTCAAATGTTGTCTGCCTCTTTATATTTCAAATTTTTTACTTGATTCTTGCCTTTCTCCAGTCCGCTGCCAGGACTCTGTACAATATTCCCTATTTCAGTCAGTGTATGTCTAATTTCTATTTGGTCCTCTATCATCTCTAGTTGGACCTTTTCCATCCCTAGTTGGCTCCCCTGCATCTCTAGTATGTCCTTTTTCATCTCCTCTTGGGTCTTGCTAAATTTATCCATCTTTTCTAGCATATTCTTGAAAAACCCCATAAGCGTGGTTTTGAACTCTATATCCAGTCTTTTTTTTTTTCCTCCATTTCTTTTGTTTGTGATCCCTTCCCCTGTCTTGGCATCCTCACCATGCCGGGGAAACTTCTGTGTTGGATTCAGCCCTATGATAGCAGACGCAAAGCCGCAGAAGCCTCTGTTGAGCTTGGGAGGGTGGAGTCTCAGGACTTAAGGGACCGCCTTGCCTTCCAGTCGGCCCCGCCCTCCACGGCCCCCAAGTCTCACGTGACTGGGTAATGGCTGGAGCGGTCCCTGTGCGCGCGCGCACCCACAGTGCCTCTAACCGCTGCCTTTCCATCTCCCCTGCGCGCCAGGACCACACGAGTCTAGGTCCCCAGGGTTTCGCCCGAAACAGGGGCTCAGTGGACTCAGAAGTGGCACAGTTGGGAGGGTCTGTCTCCCGCCCACTCTCGAAAGCCAGCGGCACAATCAGCAATCTCTTCTGTGACTCCCCTAAATTTCCGTGCACCTCTCCCTTTTCACAGTCCAAACTCCCCCGTATGAGTTTCGGCTGGATCTGGGGTTTAGTGTCGTAAGATAAAGGGTTCAATGCCGTTGAGAGTCTCCGTTTCCCTCCCGCCAGAGAAAGCCAGCCAGGTCCTCTGGCGCCCGCTCTCTCAGCGTGCATGCGTCTCCATACCTCAGCTTTTTGCAGCTCCTCTGGGTCTCTGTGAGCCCCTCTCTTTCCTTCTAGTTGTAGAATTTCCACTCAGCCAGCTTTCCTGTGGTTCTGGATGATGTTCGTTCTGTCTTTTATTTGTAGTTTTGAAATTGTTGTGCGAGGCAGCAGTGTAGGTGTTTACCTATGCCGCCATCTTGGATTCTCCCGACCTAAAAACTTTTGCACAAGAGTAGGTAACATGGTCAGAGGATGGAAAAGAGAAGTTTCCAGGACTCATTTAACACAGGAGTCCCATAAACTGTGGTACAAAACCCATTGATAAAGCCCTGACTCAGGCTTCACCAATTGAGATAATATAAAAATGTAAGGGTTGATAGAATTATGAAAGTTGGAATGTTTGAGCAGGCTTTATGTAAAGAAGTTGTGTCTCCTCTGCCTGAATGCTTTATGGAAATACATATATATGACAGTGGAACACTTCCCCTATCCAGTATTATAAAATCAAAACCTGTTGATGAAAACCAAATAGAGGCTGCAGTTAGAAACATAAGGGTTGATGGGATTAAGGTCAACATTCAGAACTGGTAAGTCTGAATGGGATTTATGTGAAGTGGTTGCATCTCTTTTACCTGATTGTATTATTGGGGTGGGCATTGTATCTGATTGAGGAATGTTTTAACTACCTAGGATTGTAAACAGAAGGCATGTTAATTGGGCATGCTAAATGGGAACCAATAAGGTTGCTTGAGTACACACGGTGTAGAATAAAAACTGGAATACTGGTAGGGAAAAATGCTCTGTGTCATAATCTTATGTGGAGTGTAGAATGGGGTTATGGCAAAAGCTTGTGAACATTTCCCAGTGACAACTGCACCACCTTTCACAGAAATAAGCTAGAAAGAGAGGACAGGCTGAAAGAAAGATTAAAATCAGCTTATCTTCTGGAATTAATTTAAGGTTTTAAAGAATACCAAACACTGATTGGAAATGTTTCCCATTCCTACTGGGCAATACAGGATACAGCTCAAGACTCTTTGTCCATGAGTCTACTACCTCCAGATACATTGAACTCCTGTAACTTTTCTTTGCAAATTGAATACCTGCTTCTTTATGACCTTCAAGCCTTAAGAGTGGCTTTTTTTTTCTGACAAATCACTATCAGAAATAGACAGTAGAAAGCAAATGAGCACACTTCAGGAAATGTGTTAGGTTCCAGGAATGGTAATGGGTTTACCCTGGTGTCAGTGGCCTATACATTTCCCATCTCCACCCAAAGTTCTGGGAAGTGTCACTCATCGGTATCACAACAATGACCCCAAGGTTGTGAGATATTCTTAGTCATTAAATTAAGATATAATTTTTACCTTTAACACTATAAACTAAAGCACTTTAGTGGATTCAGATATTCTAGAAAGCCGTTCATTAACACAAGCCACGAAAAAAATGTGTTTCTGCTTGACCCCAAGCTCCACAAATTGAGAATGGAAAAAACAATGCTACCTAGCTTATTATTATTATTTGCCTCTAGCAGCATTTTATAAAATGGGTTACAAATAACCACAGATCAGGGAAATGTTAATGGACACGAAAGCAGGATCTAAGATCAAATGTTTTTTGAAAATGCTAAGACAAATTTTAAAAGATTTCTTCATTGTAGGACTTCTCAGACTTCCCATTGTGAATGTACAATGTTGTGAGAGGTTTCCCCTAATGCAGTGGTTGGCAAACTCATTAGTCATTAGTCAACAGAGCAGCAAACCGTGGCTCCTGAGCTGCATGTAGCTCACAAGCTGCAGTTTGCCGACCACTGCCGTAATGTATTGGCCAGGATGATGTTCCAGTGAATAAACTTTGAAAAATGTTGGCTTATTCCATTGCCCATTTTGCAGTGCCCACCCACTCCAATAGGCCATAATTATTGCCTCTCAGGGTAAAATTTTGGATAGAGAAACCCCACTCATGTGAAAGGAAAAGGAGGCCAAAATGAGTTGACAAAGAAATAGTGCTATTTTTATTAAGCCAAACTTGGGTGTTTAATGGCAACTGGTCACCTTGCTAGTGGCTCCGGATGAGGAACTGCTTCCTCTCCTGTGTAACTCTAGAGAAAGATTTCACATCAACCTGTTTTTAATATAAAGAACAATTTTGTAGTGGCTTAAGCACTAGGAGACTATATTTGTTCCCATCAAAGCATTCAACAGAATTTAACATCTGAATGCAAGGTGTTTTCCAGGATGCCAGGTCCCTGCCAATTACCCTTTCATATAAACTATGCTTGGAAAGTTTATGAAACACCTTCTTTCAAATCTGTAGTGATTATTAACACCCCTGTTGCCAACTGACATTTTGCTCCAATCACTTTCCCAGCAGGGATAATTGACAAGAATGGGCACTGTCATACACAAAATTATATCTTGGGGGTCAGTTATGAAGCATCATACCGATGGGGCCAAACCAAAAGTAATATTAGCTCAACTTTTCTCTAGGTGTTGATTTTTCTCTTCCATA
Source organism: Lasiurus cinereus (assembly GCA_011751065.1). NCBI lineage: Eukaryota > Metazoa > Chordata > Mammalia > Chiroptera > Vespertilionidae > Lasiurus > Lasiurus cinereus. The sequence continues at coordinate 5,782,389 of JAAGEH010000031.1, forward strand.
CAAGTCTGACTCTGATTTATGTTTTCTTTTAAATTATTCAATTCAAGCATTTTCCATATAAACATATTAAAATGCATGCTACTGAGGGCATCAGAAAGACTCAGCTTTTGGAGAAGGGGAAAGGAACTTGTTTATATGCCTAGAACAAATTATGGCATGCTTATTGTCATCCTTTTTCTTCTGATTTTACAGAAATGCCATTGCTATTCTTTGGCTTAAAAAGGGGAAAAATCTCTTTTTCCCCTTGGCACACAATTCAAGGGGTCTTAATTGTCCTTGCTGATAATCACAGGACAGTCCTATTGGTGGTCTTAGTTCAGAATTCCATACTGGGAGTACTTGGCCTTTATCTACTCTTAAGAGAAGCAACTGGGAAGGAATCACCATTCTGATCACATAGGAATTGTGAGAGAAAAGGGGTGGAAGTGGTAAGAAGCTAACTTTCTAGTCTTGTATCTATATCTTATCTCCAGTTGCCTCCTGAATACATCTGGCTGTGCTACAGGCCTCTCAAACACAAAATATCCACAGCTAAATTCCTTATTTCCATATCCCCATTCTAAACCTATTTTCACTTTAATTCCTCACCTTATTAAGTAACACCAGCCAGAATCCTCATCTGGGACTCTCACCCTGTCTCTCATGCAACACATCTAGTCTTTCACTCAGCCATGTTAGTTCTATTTCCTAAATATTTTCTGAATCTATCCTCTAAACACACACACACACACACACACACACACACACACACACACACACACATCAATGTCTTTATTCAGGTCTAAATTAGCTCTTCCAAGAATTGCTGCAGCTTTAAGTTTTTCTTATAAAAATATTATTGAATTTATTGAGGTTAATGCAATTATATAGGTTTCAAGTATACATTTCTAAAATAAATCATCTGTATATTATGTTGTGTGCTCATCACTCAAAGTCAAGTCTCCTTCCATAACCATTTATTCCCTCCTTTACCCTTTTACGTTGCCCCACCACCCTATCCATTTGATAATCAAGATACTGTAATCTGTGTCTATAAATTTTTTCCTCTTGTCTCTCCAAACTTTTCTCCTCTTCTAGCTATCAGTCTGTTCTCTGTACCTATAAATCTGTTTCTATCTTGTTCATTAGATTCTACATATAAGTGAAATCATAGGGTACTTGTCTTTCTCTGACTGGCTTATTTCATTTATCATAAAACTCTCCAGGTCCATCCATGCTGTTACAAGAGGTAAGGATTTCCTTCTTTTTTATAGCTGAGTAATATTCCATTGCATAAATGTACCAAAGGTTTATTATCCACTCATCTACTGATAGGCACATAGGCTGTGTCCAAATCTTGGCTATTATAAATAATGCTGCAATGAACATAGGGGTGCATATATTCTCCCAAATTTATCAGTTCTAGTGTTTTGGGTTTCTTTGGAAAAATTCCCAGAAGTGGAGTCACTAGGTCATAAGGCAATGGACATTTTTAATTTTTTGAGGAATCTCTATACTGTTTTCTTTAGTGGCTGCACCAATCTACATTCCCACCAACAGTGCATGAGGGTTCCCTTTTCTCCACATCCTGGCCAACACTTGTTGTTTGCTGATTTATTGATGATAGCCATTCTGACAGTTGCTAGGTAATATCTCATTATGGTTTTAATTAGCAGCTCTCTGTTAATTAGTGACTTTAAGCATATTTACATATGTCTATTGGCTATTGGTATGTCCTCTTGGGAGAAGTGTCTATTCAATTCTGTTGCACATTTCTTAATGGGATTGTGGGTTTTTTTTGTTTAATTGTATGAATTCTTTATATATTTAGGACATTAACCCTTTATAAGATATAAAATTGGTAAATGTTATTCTATTTAGTGGGTTGTCTTTTCATTTTGTTGATGGTTTCCTTTGCTGTGCAAAACTTTTTTAGCTTGATATACTCCCATTTGTTTATTTTTCTTTTGTTTCATATATATATCCTTGAGCTAAGAGAAATGTCAGAGACTTTTCTTCTAGGATTTTTATGATTTCAAGTCTTATATTAAGTCTTCAATTCATTTTGAGTTTATTCTTCCGTATTGTGTAAGAAGCTAGTCTAGCTTTCATTTTTTTTTGCATGTATCTGTCCAGTTTTCCCAACACTATTTTTGAATAGGCTATTTTTACCCTATTGTATGTTTTTCATCCTTTGTAAAGTATTAATTAACCATAAGGTGTGGGTTTATTTCTGGACTCTCTATTCTGTTCCACTGTCTTAATTTCTGTTTTTGTGACAGTACTATGCTGGTTTGATTTCTATGGCCTTTTAGTACAGCTTGATATTAGACAGTGTGAGTCCTCCAACATTGTTCTTATTTCTCAAGATTACCATGCCTATTCAGGGACTTTAATGATTTCATATAAATTTTTGGAATATTTGTTCTAGTTCTGTGAAATATGCCATTGGTATCTTGATAAGAATTATGTGGAATCTATAGATTTCTTTGGGAAATATAAAAATTTTAATTATGTGAATTTTTTCGGTCTATGGACATGGAATATACTTTCATTTGCTTGTATCTTCTTTAATTTATTTGGTGTTTTATAATGTTCCAAGTATAAATCTTTTACCTCATTAATTAAAATTATTCCTAGGTAATTTATTTCTTTTAATGCAATTGTAAATGGAATTGGGTTTTTTTTTAGCTTTCCTTTATGATAGTTTATTATTGGTGTATAAAATACAACTGATTTCTAGATATTGATATTGTATCCTGCTACTTTACTGAATTCATACATCAGTTATAGTAGTTTTGGTGGAATCTTTAAGGTTCTCAATATACAGTATCATGGCATATGAAAATAATGAAAGTTTTACTTTTTCCTTTTCCATTTGCATGCTTTTTATTTCTTCTTCTTGTCTGGTCACTGTGGATAGGACTTCCAGTACTATATTGAATAAGAATGGTAAAGGTGTGCATTCCTTATTTATTACTGATCTTAAGGAAAACACTTTTAGATTTTGCCCATTGAGTATGATGTTGGCTGTGAGTTTGAAATATACGGCCTTTATTATATTGAGGTATGTTGCCTTTATTCCCACTCTATGAGAGTTTTTATCATAATTGGGAGCTGGATTTTATGAAATGCTATTTCTGAATATATTAGTATGAGCATGTGGTTTTTACCTTTCATTTTGTTTATGTGATATATCATGTTTATTGATTTGTGGACATTGTACTAACATTGTATCCCAGGAATAAATCCAAGTTGGTCATGATGTATGATCTTTTTTTTCTCTCTTTTATTTATTTTATTATTATTATTATTATTATTATTATTATTATTATTATTATTATTGTGTTACATGTATACATATCTCCCCATTGCCCCCCCCGCCCTCCCAGGCATACTCCAACTTCCCAGTGTCTATGTTCATTGGTTATGCCTATATGCATAGATACAAGAACTTTGATTGATCTCTTATCTACCCCATGTCTCCTTACTCTTCCTGCTATATCACAGTCTGTTTGATGATTTACTGCCTCTGTATCTATCCTTTTGTTCATCAGTTTACAATGTTCTTTATTATCCACAAATGAGAGAGAGCATGTGGTGCTTCTCCTTCATTGACTGGCTTATTTCACTAAGCATAAGGTTCTCCAGTTCCATCTAGGTTGCTGCAAATGTTTAGAATTCCTTCTTTTTTATGGCAGCATAGAATTCCATTGTGTAGATGTACCACAGTTTTCGGATCCACTCATCTGCTGATGGGCACCTAGGCTGTTTCCAAATTGTAGTTATTGTAAATTGTGCTGCTATGAACATAGGGTTGCATAAATCCTTTCTGATTGGTGTTTGCAATTTCTTAGGATACATTCCTAAGAGTGGGATTGCTGGGTCAAATGGGAGATCCATTTTTAGTTTTTTAAGAAAACTCCATACTGTTCTCCACAATGGTGGCACCAGTCTGCATTCCCACCAACAGTGAACAAGGGTTCCTTTTTCTTCCCATCCTCGCCAACACTAGTCGTTTGCTGATTTGTTGACGATTGCCATTCTGACAGGTGTAAGATGGTATCCCATTGTCCTTTTGATTTGCATTTCTCAGATAATAAGTGACTTTGAACATGTTTTCATATGTCTCCTGACCTTCCTTCTGTCATTTATCGAAAAGGTTTTATTTAGGTCTGTGGCCCACTTTTTTATTGGATCATTTATCTTTCTTTTATTAAGTTGTATAACTTGACTGTAGATGTTGGAGATTAAACATTTATCAGTGATAACATTTGCAAATATGTTCTCCCATACAGTGGACCTTCTTGTTGTTTTGTTGATGGTTTCTTTCGCTGTACAAAAACTTTATATTTTGATGTAGTCCCATTTGTTTATTTTTTTTTTTAGCTTTCATTGCCTTTGGAGCAGTATCAGTGAAGAAGTTCTTTCTGCATATGTCTGAGATTGTGCTATTGTGGATTCCTCTAATATTTTTATGGTTTCCCTTCTAATGTTTAAGTCCTGTATCCATTTTGAGTTTATTTTTGTATTTGGTGTAAGTTGGTGGTCCAGTTTCATTTTTTTGCATGTATCTGTCCAATTTTCCCAACACCATTTGTTGAAGAGGCTATCTTGACTCCATTGAATGTTCATGACTCCTTTCTCAAATATTAATTGAGCATAGTGGTTTGGGTGGATATCTGGGTTCTCTATTCTATTCCATTGGTCTATATGTCTATTCTTGTGCCAGTAACCAGGCTGTTTTCAGAACAGTTGCTTTGTAGTATAGCTTGAAATCTGGTATTGAGATACCACCAACTTTATTCTTTTTTCTCAGAATTGCTATAGCTATTCGTGGTCTTTTTTGTGTTCCAGATGAATCTATGAAGAATTCTTTCTAGGTCTGTGAAATATGTCGTTGGTATTTTAATGGGTAGTGCATTGAATCTATAGATTGCTTTGGGTAGTATAGACATTTTAATGATGTTGATTCTCCCAATCCATGAACATGGTATGCTCTTCCATCTGTTAACATCTTCCTCTATCTCTTTTTTCAGTGTCCTGTAGTTTTCTGCATATAGATCTTTTACCTCATTAGTTAGGTTTATTCCTAGGTATCTTAATTTTTTTGGTGCGCTGGTAAATGGGATTGCTTTTGGAGTCTCTCTTTCTGTAATTTCACTATTAGTGTATAGAAATGACACAGACTTCTTAGCATTAATTTTGTATCCTGATACCTTGCCAAATTCATTAATTAAGTCGATTAGTGTCAGAATGGAGTCCTTTGGGTTTTTTATGTACAGTATCATGTCATCTGAAATAAGACAGCTTTACCTCTTCTTTTCCAATTTGGATGCCTTTTATTTCTTCCTCTGGTTCCAGTACTATGTAGAACAGGAGAGGTGAGAGTGGGCATGCCTGTCTTGTTCCTGTTCTTCGGGGAAATGGTTTTAGTTTTTGCCCATTGAGTATGATGTTAGCTGTGGGTTTATCATATATGGCTTTTATGATGTTGAGGTATGATTCTTCTATGCCCACTTTACTGAGAGTTTTTATCAAGAAAGGGTGTTGGATTTTGTCAAATCCTTTTTCTGCATCAATTGATATGACTATGTGATTTTTATCTCTCAATTTGTTTATGTGATGTATCACATTTATTGTTTGCGGATATTGTACCATCCCTGCATTCCTGGGATGAATCCTACTTGGTCATGGTGTATGATCTTTCTGATGTACTGCTGAATCCGATTTGCTTGAATTTTTTTGAGGATTTTGGAATCTATGTTCATGAGAGATATTGGCCTATAATTCTCTTTCATTGTGTTGTCTTCATCTGGTTTTGGTATTAGGGTGATGCTGGCTTCATAGAAGGTGTTTGGAAGTGTTCCTTCTTCTTGAATGTTTTTGAATAGTCTGAGGAGGATAGGTTTCAATTCTCCTTGACTTTTTGGTAAAACTCCACTTTGTAGCCATCTGGTCCTGGGCTTTTATTTGCTGGAAGCTTTTTGATGACTGCTTCAATTTCTTCCATAGTTATTGGACTATTGAGATGTTTGACTTCCTCCTCATTGATTTTGGAAGGTTATATTTTTCTAAGAAAATGTCCATTTCTTGCTGGTTGTCCAATTTGTTGGAATAGAGTTGTTCATACTATTCTTTAATAATCCTTTGTATTTCCACAGGGTCTGTTGTTATTTCTCCTCTTTCATTTCTGATTTTGTTTATTTGGGTCTTCTCTCTTTGCTTCTTGGTGAGCCGGGCTAGAGGTCCATTAATCTTGTTTATCCTTTCAAAGAACCAGCTCTTTGTTTTGTTGATCTTTTGAATTGTTTCTTTGGTCTCCAAGTTGTTTATCTCCGCTCTGATCTTTACTATTTCCTTCCTTCTGAGTACACTGGGCTTTTCTTGTTGCTCTCGTTCTAGCACTTTGAGTTGTAGGGTTAGGTAATTTCTTATCATTGTTTCCTGTTTTTTGCAGTAGGCTGGTAGGGCTATGAACTTCCCTCTCAAGACTGCTTTCACTGTGTCCCATAAATTTTATATTGGTTTTTTAAAGGTATATTTTATTAAAGTTTTAAAGAGAGGAATGAGAGAGATAGTTAGGAACATTGATGAAAGAGAAACTTTGATCAACTGCCTCATGCACACCCCCTACTGGGGATGTGCCCGCAACCAAGGTACATGCCCTTCACCAGAATCGAACCTGAGACCCTTCAGTCTTCAGGCTGACGGTCTATCCACTCAGCAACACTGGTTATGGTTGCACCTTATTTTATTATACCGTACAATCAAAAGAGAAGACATTTGTGAGTTACATGACATCTATTGGTGATAGGTTAGGGAGGCAGGAGGAAGCAGGGACATATCTGGGATAAAAAGTGAAATGATAGACATAAACTTCTTTTACATAGGCTGGTATAGGTTAGTTAACAGTCAACAGTGAATAACATTGAGGGGATTTGTAGTCTCTGTAGAGTGGTGCCTATGCTTTGAGGGTCTGGAAAAAGGAAAATTAGTGTGATATCCAATGATATGTTCTCATAGCTGTAAAAATAGACCCAGCTGCGGTAAAGATTGACCTTTGTCAGGGAAATACTGGCCTAGGACATGACTACTCACCATAAACTGCTCTCAGTTAAAGGTATTTAATTTCAGACCTTCCTTTGTGGTTGCTTTAGGTCTCCGCTTTTGCAAGGCCCCCATGCAGGCCTTCCCTGAGCTAGTCAGGTAAGCACGTGGCTCCTTTTTGTCCACGTAGCACAGCCGCCTACCTTGTAGGACTGGGGTCTTGACCCAAGTCATAGAACCACTGCATACTTATACCTAGACAGAATGAGTGAAAAACAGAAAGGGAAATTCTGGGGTGAAGTGGAGAAAAGACAAGGAAATAGGAGAGGGGCAAGAATACCAGGAAGTTGTGATGGGCAAGTGGGGAAAAGCCCGTGGCTTTCCTCAGCCATATAATAGTCCGGGAGGATGCAGACCTTCCCCATGTGGGACTGCTTTCATTTCTCTCCAGGCCTGAGTCCTCCTGATTGTTCTAGAGACAATTTCTATTGGAATAGCTCCAGTATGCTGTTATCCCCGCACTTTCCATCTGGGGTATTTAGATTGGGGATTTTATGAGTCAGGCTGTTTTGTAAATTTAAAAGCCACATGAAAAGTCTTGGTATTTGCAAAATGTCGATGTCACTGCAGCTTTAGGCACCTAGTCAGAGTAGGTCTATCATTGTGAGGAGTCCTTCATGTTCTGGAAGGGTGTTTACATGGTCACTGGAGCAAAGACACACTTTCTTTGGTACCAGTGGCACTGCTGCTGCCAGGCAGCTACAATATGGAGCTGGACTCCCCTTTTCCTCCCTCAGCCCAGCCTCTACGCTGGGAGAACTGCCCGGCCCTCCCCCTCAGCTATAAACCTCCCCGGTCCCCTCACCGGATTTCAGGCTGCCCCTATTCCCAAGTCAATCACCACCTCACCTCCACCCCCAAGCCCTGCCATGTGGCCTGCTTGCCCCTGCCTGCTATATGCCTGTGCATTGGGGCGGAAAGCCTGGTGCTCAGCCCAACTCAGCGAAAGCTGTGTTTCTGGAGTGACCAGTGACTGGCCTGGCCTCAACCCCTCCTGTCCTCTTCATGGTTTCCATTACCATCTCCTTCAAAAAGCCTCAACACCACACACCATCTCCCTTAAAGTGAAAGTAACCCATCTGCCTTTGAACTGCTTGCATTTTATGCTTGTAACACTTTTTTTTTCTTTTTAAAAATTTATTATTTTTCAACCCTCACCCAAGTATATTTTTTTAATTAATTTTTTATACATATCTTCCCATTGCCCCCCATCCCAACCAGGCATACCCCAACCCCCCAGTGTCTATATTCATTGGTTATGATTATATGCATAGATACAAGTCCTTTGATTGATCTCTTATCTACCTCACCTAACTTTAATCTTCCTGCTATAATTTCACAGTCTGTTTGAAGCTTTACTGTCTCTGTATCTATCCTTTTGTTCATCAGTTTATAATGTTCTTTATTATCCCCCAATGAGTGCGATCATGTGATGCTTCTCCTTCATTTACTGGCTTATTTCGCTAAGCATAAGGCTCTCCAGTTCCAACCAGGTTGCTGCAAATAGTAAGAATTCCTTCTTTTTAATGGCAGCATAGAATTCCATTGTGTAGATGTACCACATTTTTCTGATCCACTCATCTCCTGACGGGCACCTAGGCTGTTTCCAAATTGTGGCTATTGTAAATTGTGCTGCTATGAACATAGGGGTGCATAAATCCTTTCTGATTGGTGTTTCTAATTTCTTAGGATAAATTCCTAAGAGTGGTATTACAGGGTCAAATGGGAGATCCATTTTTAGTTTTTTGAGGAAACTCCATACTGTTCTCCACAGTGGCTGCACCAGTCTGCATTCCCACCAACAGTGCACAAGGGTTCCTTTTTCTCCACATCCTCGCCAACACTTGTCGTTTGTTGATTTGTTGATGATTGCCATTCTGACAGCTGTAAGATGGTATCGCATTGTCGTTTTGATTTGCATCTCTCGGATGATTAATGACTTTGAACATGTTTTCATGTGTCTCTTGGCTTTCCTTCTGTCGTCTTTTGAAAAGGTTCTATTTAGGTCCGTTGCCCATTTTTTTATTGGATCCTTCATCTTCCTTTTATTAAGTTGTATAAGTTGGTTGTAGATTTTGGAGATTAAACCTTTATCAGTGATAGCATTTACAAATATGTTCTCCCATGCATTGATCTTTCTTGTTGTTTTGTTGATGGTTTCTTTTGCTGTGCAAAAGCTTTTTATTTTGATGTAGTCCCATTTGTTTATTTTTTCTTTAGCTTCCATTGCCTTTGGAGCAGTATCCGTGAAGAAGTTCTTTCGGCATATATCTGAGATTGTGCTGCCTGTGGATTCCTCTAGTATTTTTATGGTTCCCCTTCTAATGTTTAAGTCCTGTATCCATTTTCAGTTTATTTTTGTATTTGGTGTAAGTTGGTGGTCCAGTTTCAATTTTTTGCATGTATCTGTCCAATTTTCCCAACACCATTTATTGAAGAGGCTATCTTAGTTCCATTGAATGTTCATGCCTCCTTTGCCAAATATTAATTGAGCATAGTGGTTTGGGTGGATATCTGGGTAATCTATTCTATTCCATTGGTCTATATGTCTGTTCTTGTGCCAGTACCAGGCTGTTTTGAGAACAGTTGCTTTGTAGTATAGCTTGAAGTCTGGTATTGAGATCCCACCTACTGTATTCTTTTTTCTCAGAATTGCTGTAGCTATCCATGGTCTTTTTTTGTTCCAGATGAATCTATGAAGAATTCTTTGTAGGTGTGTAAAATATGTCGTTGGTATTTTAATGGGTAGTGCGTTGAATCTGTAGATTGCTTTGGGTAGTATGGACATTTTAATGATGTTGATTCTCCCAATCCATGAGCATGGTATTCTCTTCCATCTGTTAACATCTTCCTCTATCTCTTTTTTCAGTGTCCTGTAGTTTTCTGCATAAAGGTCTTTTACCTCTTTAGTTAGGTTTATTCCTAGGTATCTTAATTTTTTTGGTTCGATGGTAAATGGGATTGCTTTTTTAGTTTCTCTTTCTATAATTTCACTGTTAGTGTATAGAAATGCCACAGACTTCTTAGCATTAATTTTGTATCCTGCTACATTGCTGAATTCATTAAATAAGTCAATTAGTTTTGGAATGGAATCCTTTGGGTTTTTTATGTACAATATCATGTCATCTGCAAATAAGGACAGCTTTACTTCTTCTTTTCCAATTTGGATGCCTTTTATTTCTTCTTCTTGTCTAATTACAATGGCTAATACTTCCAATACTATGTCGAACAGGAGAGGTAAGAGTGGGCATCCCTGTCTTGTTCCTGTTCTTAGGGGAAATGGTTTTAGTTTTTGCCCATTGAGTATGATGTTAGCTGTGGGTTTATCATATATGGCTTTTATGATGTTGAGGTATGATCCTTCTATTCCCACTTTGCTGAGAGTTTTTATCAAGAAAGGATGTTGGATTTTGTCAAATGCTTTTTCTGCATCAATTGATATGACTATGTGATTTTTATCTCTCAATTTGCTTATGTGATGTATCACATTTATTGATTTACGGATATTGAACCATCCTTGCATTCCTGGGATGAATCCAGCTTGGTCATGATGTATGATCTTTCTGATGTACTGCTGGATCCGGTTTGCTAGAATTTTGTTGAGGATTTTGGCATCTATGTTCATGAGAGATATTGGCCTATAATTCTCTTTCATTGTGTTGTCTTTATCTGGTTTTGGTATTAGGGTGATGCTGGCTTCATAGAAGGTGTTTGGTAGTATTCCTTCTTCTTGAATGTTTTTGAATAGTCTGAGGAGGATAGGTTTTAATTCTTCCTTGAATGTTTGGTAAAACTCTCCTGTGTAGCCATCTGGACCCGGGCTTTTATTTGCTGGAAGCTTTTTGATAACTGCTTCAATTTCTTCCATAGTTATTGGACTATTGAGATGTTTGGCTTCCTCCTCATTGAGTTTTAGGAGGTTATATTTTTCTAGGAAAATGTCCATTTCTTGCAGGTTGTCCAATTTGTTGGAATAGAGTTGTTCATAGTATTTTTTTAACAATCCTTTGTATTGCCACAGGGTCTGTTGTTATTTCTCCTCTTTCATTTCTGATTTTGTTTATTTGGTTCTTCTCTCTTTGCTTCTTGGTGAGCCTGGCTAGGGGTCCATCAATCTTGTTTATCCTTCCAAAGAACCAGCTCTTTGTTTTGTTGATCTTTTGAATTGTTTCTTTGGTCTCCAAGTTTTTTATCTCCGCTCTGATCTTCACTATTTCCTTCCTTCTGAGTACACTGGGCTTTTCGTGTTGCTCACGTTCTAGCTCTTTGAGTTGTAGGTTTAGGTGATATATTACCATTATTTCCTGTTTTTTGCAGTAGGCTTGTAGGGCTATGAACTTCCCTCTCAAGTCTGCTTTCACTGTGTCCCATAAATTTTGTATTGTTGTGTTGTCATTGTCATTTGTTGCCATGATGTTTTTTATTTCTTCCTTGATCTCTCTGGTTACCCAGTCGTTGTTTAAAAGCATGCTGTTTAGTCTCCATGTGTTTGATTTCTTTCTATTGTTTTTATTATAGTTGATTTCCAGTTTTATGCCACTGTGGTCTGAGAAAATGCTTGATATGATTTCTATCTTCTTGAATTTGAAGAGACTTTTCTTATGACCCAATACATGATCTATCTTTGAAAATGACCCATGTGCACTGGAGGAGAATGTATATTCTGTGGCTTTGGGGTGAAATGTTCTGAAGATGTCAATTAATTCCATCTGGTCTAGTGAGTCATTTAGGATTGATGTTTCTTTGCTGATTTTTTGTTTAGAGGATTAGTCCAATGGTGACAGTGGGGTATTAAAGTCTCCTACTATGATTGTATTGCTGTCAATCTCTCCCTTAATATCCTCCAAGAGTTTTTTTATGTATTTAGGTGCTCCTGTATTGGGTGCATATATGTTTACCAGAGTTATTTCTTCTTGTAGGATTGTTCCCTTTAGTATTATGAAGTGGCCTTGTTTATCTCTTGTTATGTCCTTCACTTTGAGATCTAATTTGTCAGATATAAGTATTGCAAACCCAGCTTTTTTTTCATTTCCATTTGCCTGAAGTACCATGTTCCATCCCTTCACCCTCAATCTGTGTGCATCTCTTTTCCTAAGGTGGGTTTCTTGCAGACAGCAGATATGTGGATCATATTTTCTTATCCAATCGGTTACCCTATGTCTTTTGATTGGAGCATTTAATCCGTTTACATTTAAAGTTATTATTGATAAGTACTTACCTGTTGCCATTTTTAGTCCTTACCCCCGAGTTCCTTCTTCGCTTCCTCTTTCTTTTTATTACAGCAGACCTTTTAACATTTCTTGCTTTGCTGGTTTGGTGGTAATATATTCCCTTAGTACTTTTTTGTCTGTGAAGCTTTTGATTTCACCTTCAATTTTCATTGAGAGTCTTGCAGGGTAAAGTATTCTTGGGTTCAGATCCTTCCTTTGCATGACTTTGTATATTTCATTCCATTCTCTTCTGGCCTGACGAGTTTCTGTTGAGAAGTCAGTAGCTAGTCTTATGGGGTTCCTTTGTAGGTAAATTTCTGTTTCTCTCTGGCTGATTTTAAGATTCTTACTTTGTCGTTGGTGTTTGCCAATGTAATTATAATGTGCCTCGGTGTTGGTTTGTTAGGGTTCATTTTGATTGGGACTCTGTGAGCTTCTTGGATTTGTGTGGGTTTTTTCTTTTCTATATTGGGGAAATTTTCTGTCATTATTTCTTCAAACACGTTCTCTAATCCTTGTTCAGTTTCCACTCTTTCTGGAACCCCAATTATGCGGATGTTATTTTGTTTCATGTTATCCCAAAGTTCCCTTAGACTCTCCTCTTGCTTTTTAACTTTTTTTTTCCTAGAAGCTGCTGTACTTGGGTATTTTTTCCTACCGTGTCTTCTAGCTTACTGATGCGGTCCTCTGCTTCTTCTAGTCTACTTTTGATGCTTTCTATTGAGTTCTTTATAGCAGTGATGTCATTATTCATTTCTTCTTGTTTATTCTGCACCTCCTCTAGTTTCTTCTGCATTTCTTCTCCATGCTTCTTCACCTCCTCTAGGTTCTTATTCGTTACCTCTTGGCGCTTACTCATATTGTCAAATTTGTCTTCCATTCTTTTCAACCACATTATGATAATTTCTCTGAACTCTTTCTCTGGTAGGCTTATTTGTGGTTCTATTTCGTTTACTTCTTTTTCTGGTGAAACCTGCCTTTCTGTCTTTTGTGGGCTGTTTCTTTTTCTGACCATGGTCTTTCTTCTCTGGGTGTCTGGTTATGTAGCGCTCTCTCCTACGTTGACTGAAAGGCACAAACTACAACACGACCAGGGACAGCACACAAGGCACTGAGTAGAAATGTATTCAAGATGTTAATAATCACAAATAAGGTGACCACCAATGAAGGACAAATTAGGGGTAAATGGAGAAAGAAGAAGAGGAAAATGAGGAAGAAAGAAAAGGAAGAAGTGCCAAAATCAAATTGGGAGAGTGAGAAAGAAAAAAAAAGATAAATAAATGAACAATAAAATAAAATAAAATAAGAAAATAAAAAGGAGAAAAAGGAGAAGGAAAGAGGAAGAGAAAAAAGTCAGAGAGAAAAGAAAGTGTATAAGAGAGAAAAGAGGAACAAAATATAGATGTCAGGAGAGAAGTTCAATAGAACAGTCACTAATCCCAATAAAGGCCAGCAACCAGTACCTAGAGATTGATGCAAATTGCAAATAGCAACTGGTATCGAGGGAGATGAGGGAAAAGAGAGGTAGAAAACAAAGCAAGCAAAAAGCAAAATAAAACAAGTAGAATAAACTAAAACAATCTCTCAAAAAAATTTTCAAAAAATCGATATAATCACTTTTCAGACAAATAGCAACAAAAGGACATAAAGAAAAAACAACTTTTTGGATAGTGAAGACAAAAGGGGAGAGGTTTGTGTGGACTTGTAGTAGGGGATTTGAAATTAGATATATAAATGGGGTGAAATTTTAACCAGGTAAAGAGAAAAATAGGGAGAATCTAAAGTTGAAAAAGGGAAAGAGAAACAAGACAGCAAAATGGGGAAAGTTAGGAGGAAAGTGTTGGCATAAAGGTGGAGTTGAGCTGGAGTAAAATTATGCTAAAGGGAAGATGAAAATAGAATGTAGAACTCTAACCCCGAAATAAAATGAAGAGAAAACAAAATGACACTTTTTTTTCCAAAAACGGTAAAGTACTAGAAGTAATTAATAATACTAGTTTAAAACAAAAATGTAGTAATTATAAAGGTAAAATCAATTGAGGCAGAAAGAAGAAAAAAAATATTCTTTTAATTAAAATATGTGAAAATGAAAAATAAAGAATTAAAAATTAAGACAAAGAAAAAAGAAAAAAGGAAAAAAAAAAAAGAAGAAGAAAAATAGAATGGTCCTTCACTTCCACTATTATTCTGCTTGGCACTCCTGTTTCCCAGTAGGGGAGGTATTGCAGTTCCCTGTGTTCCCCTCTTGGTATTTTAATCTCTTTATTCTCTTGTGGTTATGCGAGAGTCAATTTGTGTGTCATCCATTGGGTGGCAGTGTTTCGGAATTGATCTCTGAGACAAAGCACAGGACCTCTCTAGGCTGTGCTCAGATCCTGCTTTGTGGGGGTTTTGCAGCCTGGACACTGCAATAACTCCCAGGTTGTCCCTCTGCCCCAGAGAAAAAGAAAAAAAAAAAGAGTCGTTTTCCGGAGCTCTCCTCTGTCAACAGCTCAGAGGGTTTGCCTTCACACTCAGGGATCATGCCCTGACCACCTCCTCAGACCTCTCCGGAGGCAGCTTTCCCGCAGCCCGGCTCCCACAGTGTCCGCGTCTCTGCCCTGCGGGGGTAGGAGACCGCACCCTGGCCCAGGCGAAATCTAACCCTTGAGCAAGCACACGCGCGCGCGCGCGCGCGCGCAGTGTGGATCTCTGAATCCTCAGTCTGCGTGTCTGTGCAGCCTGGGAAGCCGCGCTCTGGGTCCTGGCTGCTCTGTGGGTGCCTCCGTCAGCCGCAGCTTTCAGACCTCGGCAGACATCCACCTCCCCCTTAAGTCAGGCGCAATCTGACCTTTCCGTGTGCTCTGTGGATCTCTGATTCCGCCAAGTGTCTGCGCCGATTGGAGAGCAGAGTTCTGGGTCCCCGGGTTCCTGGCTGCTCGATGGGTGCCCAGCCGAAGGCTTCAGAGCGCCGCAGACATCCACCTCCCACTGCAAGATGGCTTGGGCTCCGCGTTCGCGCTGGTGGCTCCGGCCGACAAAAACCCCGTGGCAGTGGGGCTGCCTGGCCGGGAGAGCCCCTTCCAGCAGTTCTCCGCCTTCCCCTGGAGAACAACTGACTCCTAGCTTGCCAACAAACACTCCCAATGCAACTCTCAGCCGCTCTCTCTCCCTCTGCCCAGCGACAAAGCTCCAGACACATCCGTCTACTCCGCCGCCATTTTCTCCTCCCCCCCAAATTTTATATTGTTGTGTTGTCATTGTCATTTGTTGCCATGATGCTTTTTTATTTCTTCCTTGATCTCTCTGGTTACCCAGTCGTTGTTTAATAGCATGCTGTTTAGTCTCCATGTGTTTGATTTTTTTCTATTGTTTTTATTACACCTGATTTCCAGTTTTATGCCACTGTGGACTGAGAAAATGCTTGATATGATTTCTATCTTCTTGAATTTGAAGAGACTTTTCTTATGACCCAACATATGTTCTATCTTTGAAAAATGACCCATGTGCACTGGAGAAGAATGAATATTCTGTGGCTTTGGGGTGAAATGTTCTGAAGATGTCAATTAATTCCATCTGGTCTAGTGAGTCATTTAGGATTGATGTTTCTTTGCTGATTTTTTTTTAGAGGATTAGCCCAGTGGTGACAGTGGGGTATTAAAGTCTCCTAATATGATTGTATTTCTGTCTATCTCTCCCTTAATATCCTCCAAGAGTTTTTTTTTATATATATTTAGGTGCTCCTATTTTGGGTGCATTAATGTTTACCAGAGTTATGTCTTCTTCTTGGATTGTTCCCTTTAGTATTATGAAGTGGCCTTCTTTATATCTTATTATGTCCTTCACTTTGAGATCTAATTTGTCAGATATAAGTATTGCAAACCCAGCTTTTTTTTCATTTCCATTTGCCTGAAATACCATCATCCATCCTTTCACCCTCAATCTGTGTGCATCTCTTTTCCTGAGGTGGGTTTCTTGCAGACAGTAGATATATGGATCATGTTTTCTTATCCAATCGGTTACCCTATGTCTTTTGATTGGAGTATTTAATCCGTTTACATTTAAAGTTATTATTGATAAGTACTTACCTGTTGCCATTTTTAGTCCTTACCCCAAACTTCCGTCTTCGCTTCCTCTTTCTTTTTATTACAGCAAACCCTTTAACATTTCTTGCATTTCTGGTTTGGTGGTAATATATTCCCTTAGTCCTTTTTTGTCTGTGAAGCTTTTGATTTCACCTTCAATTTTGATTGAGAGTCTTGCAGGGTACAGTATTCTTGGATTCAGACCCTTCCTTTGCATGACTTTGTATATTTCATTCCATTCCCTTCTGGCCTGATGAGTTTCTGTTTAGAAATCAGTAGCTAGTCTTGTGGGGGTTCCTTTGTATGTAACTTTCTGTTTCTCTCTGGCTGATTTTAAGATTCTTACTTTGTCGTCGGTGCTTGCCAATTTAATTATAATGTGCCTTGGTGTCAGTTTGTTGGGTTTCATTTTGCTTGGGACTCTGTGAGCTTCCTGGATTTGTGTGGGTTTTTTCTTTCCTATATTGGGAAAATTTCTGTCATTATTTCTTCAAACACGTTCTCTAATCCTTGTTCAGTTTCCACTCTTTCTGGAACCCCAATTATGCGGATGTTGTTTTGTTTAATATTATCCCAAAGTTCCCTTAGGCTCTCCTCTTGTTTTTTAACTTTTTTTTTTCTAGGATCTGCTGTACTTGGGTATTTTTTCCTGCCATGTCTTCTAGCTCACTGATGCGGTCCTCTGCTTCTTCTAGTCTACTTTTGATGCTTTCTATTGAGTTCTTTATAGCAGTGATGTCATTTTTCATTTCTTCTTGATTATTTTGCATTTCTTCTAGGTTCTTCTGCATTTCTTCTTGCTGCCTCTTCATCTCCTCTTGGGTCTTCTTCATTTCCTCTTGGCTCTTACTCACATTGTTGATTTTGTCTTCCATTTTTTTTATCCACCTTATGATCATTTCTCTGAACTCTTTCTCTGGCAAGCTTATTTCTCCTTTCTTTTTTGCTGAAACCTGCCTTTCTGTTTTATGTGGGCTGTTTCTTTTTCTGCCCATGGTTTTTCTTCTCCGGGTATCTGGTTAGGCAGTTCTCTCTCCTTCGTTGATTGAAAGGCATAAACTACAACTCGACCGGGTACAGCACACAAGGCACCGAGTAGAAATATATTCAGTATGTTAATAATCACAAATAGGGTGATCACCAATGAAAGACAAATGACGGCTAAATAGAGAAAGAAGAAGAGGAAAATGAGGAAAAGAGAAAAGAAAGAAATGCCAAAATCAATTTGGGAGAGGGAGAAAATAAATAAATAAATAAATAAATAAATAAATAAATAAATAAACAAACAAACAAACAAAAAATAAAATAAAATAAAACAAAAAGGAGAAGAAAAGAGGAAGAGAAAGAAGTAAGAGTGCAAATAAAGAAGATAAGAGAGAAAAAGGGAACAAAATATAGGTGTCAGGAGAAAACACCAATAGAACAGTCACCAATCCCAACAAATGTTGGCAACCAGTACCTGGAGATTAATACAAACTACAAATAACAACTGGTATGCAGGGAGGTGAGGGAAAAGTGAGGTAAAAAACAAATCAAGTCAAAGCAAACAGAAAGCAAAATAAAACAAGTAGAATAAGCTAAAACAATCTCACCAAAAAAGTACAAAAAATCGATATAATCACCGTTCAGGCAAAGAGCCACAAAAGGTCATAGAGAAAAACAACTTTTTGGATAGTGAAGTCAAGAAGATAGAGGTTTGTATGAGCTTGGAATAGGGGATTTGAAATTAGATATATAAGTGGTGTGAAATTTTAACCAGGTAAAGAGACAGAATAGGGAGAATCTAAAGTTGGAAAATGGAAAGAGAAAACAACACAATAAAATGGGGAAAGTTAGGAGGAAAGTGTTGACATAAAGGTAGAGTTGAGATAGAGTAAAAATATGCTAAAGGAAAGATGAAAATAGAATGTAGAACTCTAATCCCAAAGTAAAATAAAGGGAAAACAAAATGACACTTGTTTTTTTCCAAAATGGTAAAATAATATTAGTACTAATACTAGTTGAAAACAGAAATGTAATAATTAAAATGGTGAAATCAATTGAGGAGGAAAAAAATGTTTTTAATTAAAATATGAAAAAATGAAAAAATATAAAATAAAATAAAAAATTTTAAAAAAAGAAAAAGAAAAAAAAAATAGAATGGTCATTCACTTCCGCTATTGTTCTGCTTGGCACTTCTGTTTCCCAGATGGGAGGGTATTGCAGTTCCCTGTGTTCCACTGCTGTGTTGTGTTTTAATCTCTTTATTCTTTTGTGGTTATGCGAGAGT
Organism: Lasiurus cinereus; assembly: GCA_011751065.1. Taxonomy (NCBI): domain Eukaryota; kingdom Metazoa; phylum Chordata; class Mammalia; order Chiroptera; family Vespertilionidae; genus Lasiurus; species Lasiurus cinereus. The sequence continues at coordinate 5,801,021 of JAAGEH010000031.1, forward strand.
CAATTTGTGTGTCATCCACTGGGTGGCAGTGTTTTGGAATTGACCTCTGAGACTAAGCACAGGATCTCTCTAGGCTGTGCTAAGATCCTGTTACTCTGTAGTTCTCAAAACCCGTTTGTGAGGATTTTGTAGCCGAGACACTGAAATAACTCCCAGGCTGTCCCTCTGTCTCAGATCAAAATGAGTCGTTTTCTAGAGCTCCCCTCTGTCAACAGCTCTGAGAGTTTGCCTCCACACTTAAGGATCACGCCCTGTCCCACCTCCGAGGACCTCTCCAGAGGCAGATTTCCTGCAGCCTGGTTCCCACAGTTTGTGCGTCTCTGTTTTGCGGGATGGGAGACCTTACCTTATCCCAGACGAAATCTGAACTTTCCATGTGCCCTGTGGATTTCTGAATCCACCACGTGTCAGCGCCGATTGGAGAGTGGTATTCTGGGTCCTTGGGTCTCTGGCTGCTCGTTGGGTGCCCCAGCCGCAGGTTTCAGACAGCCACAGACATCCACCTCCCTCTGCAAGATGGCGTGGTCTCCGGTTTCGTGCTGGTGGCTCCAGCAGACAAAATCCCTGTGGCAGTGGGGCTGCCTGGCCAAGAGGGCCCCGTCCAGCAGTCCCCCACCTTCTCCTGGCGGAAAACTGACTCTTAACTTGCCAACAAACACTCCCAGTGTGACTCTCAGCCGCTCTCTCTCCCTTTGCCCAGCAACAAAGCTCCAGACGCATCTGTCTACTCGGCCGCCATTTTTCTCCCCATCAATGTATGATCTTTTTAATGTGTTGCTGGATCCAGTTCACTAATATTTTGTTGAGGGTTTCAGCATTATGTTCATCTGACATATTGGCCTATAATTTTCTTCCTTTGTAGTGTCTTTATCTGGTTTTGCATTTAGGATATTACTAGCCTCATGAAGTGAGCTTGGGAGTCTTACCTCCTTTTGAATTTTGGGAATAGTTTGAGAAGGATAGGAGTTAGTTCTCCTTTGGTACAATTCACCTGTGAAGCTGTCCAATCCAGAACTTTTGTTTGTTGAAAGTTTTTGTTTTATTACTGCTTTGATTTCATTAGTTATCTATCCAGATTATCTGATTCTTCCTGATTCAGTTTTAGAAGATTGTTTTGTTCTAGGAATTTATCCATTTTGTCCACATCGTCCAATTTGCTGTCATAGAATTGTTTATAATTCTTTCTTACAATCCATTTTATTTCTGTCGAGTCAGTTGTTATTTCTCCTTTTTCATTTCCAAATTTATTTATTTGGTTCCTCACTCTTTTTTTTATGCATCTGTTAAAGGTTTGTTAATCTTGTATATCTTTTCAAAAAAACAGCACTTGGTTTCACTTATATTTTGTATTTTTTTTTAGATTCTATTCTGTTTATTTATGCTCTGATTTTTATTTCTTCTAGACATATTGGGCATTTTTGTTGCTGTTCTTTTCAGAATACATTTATTTTTTGCTTGTTTGTTTATTTTTTAATTTTAATAAATCTTTATTGATCAGATTATTATAATTATTCCTCTTCCCCCCCCAATCTCCCCTCCACCTGGTTCCCACCCCGCCTCTGCCCTTACCTCCCTCTCATTGTACTCATCCATAGGTGTATGATTTTTGTCCAGTCTCTCCCTGCACCTCCCTCACCTCTTTCTCCCTGAGAATTATTATTCCACTCCCTTTCTATGCCCCTAATTCTATTATATTCACCAGTTTATTCTGTTCATCATATTTTCAATTCACTTGATTTTTAGATTCACTTGTTGATAGATATGTATTTGTTGTTCATAATTTTTGCCTTTACTGTTTTCTTCTTCCTCTTCTTAAAGAATATCTTTCAGCATTCCTATAATACTGTTTAGGTGTTGATGAATTCCTTTAGGTTTTTTCTTATCTATGAAGCTCTTTATCTGCCCACCAATTCTGAATGATAGCTTTGCTGGGTAGAGTAATCTTGGTTGTAGTTCTTGCTATTCATCATGTTGATTACTTCTTGCCACTCCCATCTGGCCTGCATCATTTCTGTTAAGAATCAGCTGACAATCAAATGGATGCTCCCCTATAGGCAATTAACTGTTTTTCTCTTGCTTCTTTTAATATTCTCTCTTTGTCTTTTGCTCTTGGTATTTTAATTATGATGTGTCTTGGTGTGATCCTCTTTGGATTCCTTTTGTTTGGGGTTCTGTGCACTTCCTGGACTTGTAAGTCTATTTCTTTCACCAGGTGGGGGAAGTTCTTCAAATAGGCTTTTCATATCTTGCTCTCTCTCTTCTTCTGGCACCCCCATAATTCTGATGTTGGTACACTTGAAGTTGTCCCAGAGGCTCCTTACACTATCTTCACATATTTTTATTCTTTTTTCTTTTTGCTTTTCCAGTGGAGTGTTTTTTGCTTCTTTGTATTTCAAATCTTTGACTTGATTCTTGCGATCCTCTAGTCTCTGTTAGGTTTCTGTATAATATTTTTTATTTGTCAGTGTATGTTTAATTTCTAGTTGGTTCTTTTTCATCTCCTCTTAGGTCTTGCTAAATTTATCCATTTTTTTCTAGGAAATTCTTAAAAAAACCTTATAACCATGGTTTTAAACTCTATATCCAGTTGTTTGTTTTCTTCCATTTCTTTCATTTGTGATCTGTTCTTTAGTCTCCGCATATTTCGCTGCTTCCCTGAGTTGGTAGAGTAGCTTTGTGTGCTAGCTATCCTATATGGCCCGGTAGCTCTGCCTCCCCAGTTACCTGAGGTCGATACTCTTGGTGCACCCCTTTTTGAACTGTGTGTACAGCCTTGTTGTAGTTAAGTCTTGATGTTGGTATCACTGGGGGAAATTGACCTCCAAGCCAATTGGTTGTGAGGACCAGCTGTGTCTGGGAATATACACTTGCCTCCAGACCGCTGCCTTTTGCATGCGCATGCATGTGAGCTTCTGGAACTCTGCTTTTCTGGTTCCCCTGAGTTTGCATGCACTCTAGGGACTCATATGCGTCTGGGTCCCCAGGGTCTCGCCCGAAACTGGAGTTCAGTCAGTTGGACCTGGATTTCAGTGCTGTTGTATTTTAGTAATTTATTGGCTCTCACCATACTGAGATTCCCAGCTTAGTAAACCTTGTACCTATCATAGAGGAAACTAAGACATAAAGGTGTCAAACATGCCCATTAAATAATTGAGTGAAAAGGATTAAGTCCAGTAGCAATCTTATCTTTAATTCTAGAAGATCTAGTTCTGTTTTACCCTCCCCACATATGGTTGAAGTACTTGGCCAGCTCTGTCATTCTGCTGATCAACTTTGAACTTGTCAGCAAAAACCCTTGGCCTTTCTCCTATTTCCCTCATTTTGTACTTGGGCACTTGGCATGAGAGCAAAGTTCTACATTGATTCCTATTAAATGTCATTTCATTAGTTCTAGCACATTGTTCCAGGCTGTTAAAATATTTTTGAAACTTGATTCTGTCATTCAATCTATTAGCTAACACTCCAAGTTTTATGTCATCTGAAAATCTAAGCTTACTATCTATTGTCATATAAAGTATTGAAAACACTCTCAGACCAGCTTGGTATTTCCTGGATAGAATATTGGGCAGCTATTGAAATGTTACCTTTGAAGATTCTATGTATATACAAAATTTATAATTTTAGAAACACAAAATTTACATATACTGTGATTTCAGTTATGTAAACTAGATATACAAATGGTTGACAATCTATAAGAACAATAAAGAAAGGCAAAACAACAACAAGGTTGTATTTGGGTTGATGATTAGTAATATTCATAAAAATAACTAATGTTTACTGAGTGAAAAGTCCAGACACTATTACAAAATGAGCTTTACATGAATTAACTCATATAATCTTTACAATCATGCTATTAGGTAGCCACTATTATTATTAACTACTTCACAAATGGAGAAATTAGGGCACAAAGAAGTTAAGCAGGCTGCTCCCAGTCACATAGATATCAGTGACAGAGTTAGGATTTCAATTTAGGCATACATGCTCCAGTGTCCTTTATGCTTGATGCAGGTATAAGACTGGTTTTATAAAACCATGTAAAATTTGTTGTATAAAATTACAATAATCACAAGTGCAGCCCTAGCTGCTTTGGCTCAGTGGATAGAGTGTTGGCCTATGGATTGAAGGTTCCCAGATTCGATTCCAGTCAAGGGCCCATGCCCAGATTACAGGCTCAATCCCCAGTAGGGGGCATCACAAGGCAGCCAATCAATTATTCTCTTTTATCATTAATGTATTTCTATCTCCCTCTCCCTTCTTTTCTGAAATCAATAAAATATATATTTTTAAAAATGCATGTGCAGGGACTTAAAAAAATGGCAGCAGAATAGACAAACATGTGCCGAGCCTTGTCCCAGAGCAGATAGAAAGAACAGCTGAGGGACACATGGGGAGTGTTTCTTGGTAAGTTAAGAGACAGCTATACTGCAGGATAAGGTGGGGAACTGCTGGACGGGGCTCTCCTGACTGGAAAGCCCCCACTGCTGCTGAGTTCCCTCGAAGAGCCACCAGCTCAGACATGAAGACCATGCCATCTTGAAGGGGAAAGTAGATGTTATTGGAAGCCTAAAAATATACAACTACAGCATCCACTGAACAGCTGTGAACCCCAGAACACTGGTCCCCAATTTGTGCAAAGATGCGGATTCAGAGGAGCTCTATGCTCCACCATGGAAAGGTCAGATTTCACCTGGGATAAGGTGAGGTCTCTAGTCCTGGCAGGACAGAGAAATGCACACACTGCAGGAGCTGGGGACCAGGGAAAATCTGTGCCTAGAAAAATCCATGGCTGTTGGGCCTGGCATGATATGTGAATGTGAAAGAGAGTCCTCAGAGCTGCTAACAGAAGAGATCTCTAAAAAGCAACCCATTTTAATCTGACACCAAAGGATAGCCTAAAAATTTTTAAAGTGTGCTGACTGCTTAGACACAAGAGGGGGAAAAAAGACTGCATAGACTGGTGCGCAGCCCTGGAGTGCACACACTAGGCTTTTTTCTCTTTCAATCCTTGCTTCTGATTACTAAGCCCAATACATAGAATCGCCCAACTGGGACATCCTAAGAGAATGCAGGAGAAAGTTGGTTTTCTGGAATCTGGGGATCAGAGCTGGGAATAATCATCAGAGAACCAGCTCTGGGGTAACCCACTCTCACAAAGTGGTATTGAGTGCAACAGGGAAAGCAGGATGTAAGCACAGGCTAGAGAGGACCTGTAGATCTGGAGGTCAATTCAAAAACACTGCCACCCAGGGGTTGAATCACAAATTGACTCCTGTGTAAACACGAATAAAGGAATACAAGAAATTAAGACACACTGCCTGCTTAAAATTCAGGACTGGCTTATAACACTGAGGGGCAGTGGAATGCAGAGAACTGCAATACTATTCTGACTGGGAAACAGGCGTGCCAAACAGAACAATAGAGGAAGTCAATGAACTTCACTACTGTACATTTTTTTATATTTTAGTTTTTTTAATTTTTTATTTTTTCTCATCTTTTACTTAAAAATCCGATTTTTCCCTTTTTTCTCACTTGATTTTACCTTTTTAATTATTACATTTTTATTTTCAAATAGCATTATTACTACTATTACTTTACCTTTATTAAAAAAGTATCATTTAATTTTCTTTATTTTATTTTCAGATTAGTGTTATAAATTCTATTTTCAGCTTTTCTTCAGCATCATTTTACTCTATCTTAATTCTACCTGTACACCATCACTCTCTTCCTAACTTTTCCCCTTGTATTGCCCTGTTTCTCCTACCCTTTTCCTCCTTTAGATATTCTCTATTCTTTTTTTAATCCCTATTAAAATTTCACCCTACTTATATATATAACTTCCAATCCCCTTCTCAAAGTCCATACACATCTCTCTCTCTTCTCTGTCTTCACTATACAAAAAATTGTTTTTCTCTCTCTTTGTTGTTGTTTGTTTGAATGTTGATAATATCTATTTTTATGCTTGTTTGTGATATTGTTTTGCTAATTCTTTTTGATGTTTTGTTTTTCTGTTTGTTTGGTTTTTGTTTATTTTTTGCTTCTGTTTTCCCTCACCTCAGTTGATATTAGTTTTTTATTGTAGTTTGTATTAATCTCCAGGTACTTGTTGCTGGCATTTGTTGGAATTAGTGACTGTTGTATTGGAGTTTTCTCTCCATATATATAATATTTCCCCTTTTCTTTCTTTTTTTTAATTTTTTATTAATTTTTATTAATTTTTATACATATCTCCCCATTGCCCCCCTCCCTTCCAGGCATACTCCAATCCCCCAGTGTCTGTGATCATTGGTTATGCTTATATGCATGCATACAAGTCCTTTGATTGATCACTTATCTACCTCACCTAACTTTAATCTTTCTGCTGTAATTTCACAGTCTGTTTGATGTTTTATGATTTTTGTCCTCCTTAGAATTATGAGTCTACTCCCTTTCTGTGCTCCTGATTCTATTATATTCACCAGTTTATTCTGTTGATCAGATTTTTAATTCACTTAATTTTTAGATTCACTTGTTGATAGATATGTATTTGTTGTTCATAATTATTTGTCTTTTACCTTTTTCGTCTTCCTCTTCTAAAAGAGTACCTTTCAGCATTTCATATAATACTGGTTTCGAGTTGATGAACTCCTTTAGCTTTTTCTTCTCTGTGAAGGTCTTTATCTGCCCTTCAATTCTGAATGATAGCTTTGCTGGATAGATTGTTCTTGGTTGTAGGTTCTTGCTGTTCATCACGTTGAATATTTCTTGCCACTCCTGTCTGGCCTGCATCGTTTCTGTTGAGAAATCAGCTGACAGTCGTATGGGTGCTCCCTTGTAGGTAATGAACTGTTTTTCTCTTGCTGCTTTTAATATTCTCTCTTTGCATTTGCTCTTGGTATTTTAATTATGATGTGTCTTGGTGTGGTCCTCTTTGGATTCCTTTTATTTGGGGTTCTGTGTGCTTCCTGGACTTGTAAGTCTATTTCTTTTACCAGATGTGGGAAGTTTTCAGTAATTATTTCTTTAAATAGGTTTTCAGTATCTTGCTCTCTCTCTTCTTCTGGCACCCCCACAATTTTGATGTTGGTACGCTTGAAGCTGTCCCAGAGGCTCCTTACATTTACATTATCTTCACATTTTTGGATTCTTTTCTCTTCTTGCTTTTCCAGTTGAATGTTTTCTGCTTCTTTATATTTCAAATTTTTGACTTGATCCTTGCCTTTCTCTAGTCTGCTGTGAGGACTCTGTATAATAGTTTTTTTATTTCAGTCAGTGTATGTTTAATTTCTAGTTGGTCTTTTTTCATCTTTAGTTGGACCTTTTCCATCTCCTCTTGGGTCTCACTAAATTTATCCATCTTTTCTAGCATATTCTTGAAAAACCTTATAAGCATGGTTTTGAACTCTATATCCAGTCTTTTTTTTCCCTCCATTTCTTTTGTTTGTAATCCCTTCCCTTGTCTCGGCATTTTCACTATGCCAGGGGGGAAAACTTCTGTGTTGAATTCAGCTTTATGTTACCAGACATGCAAAGCCGCAGAAGCCTCTGTTGAGCTTGGGAGGGGTGGAGTCTCAGGGCTTAAGGGACCGCCTTGCCTTCCAGTCAGCCCCGCCCTCCATGGCCCCTGAGTCTCACGTGACTGGGTAATCACTGGAGCGGTCCTTGTGCACGCACCCGCAGTGCCTCTAACCGCTGCCTTTCCGGCTCCCCTGCACACCAGGACCACAGGATTCTAGGTCCCCAGGGTTTCACCCGAAACAGGGCTTAGTGGAGTCAGAAGTGGCACAGTTGGGAAGGTCTGTCTCCCGCCCACTCGCAAAAGCCAGCGGCACAATCAGCAGTCTGTCCTGCGCACAGTGCCGTGCGCGCCACCAGACCTTTGATCTTTTGCAACTCCCCTAAATTTCCGTGCACTTCTCCCTTTTTACAGTCCAAACTCCACCCGTATGAGTTTCAGCTGGATCTGGGGTTTAGTGTTGTAGGATAAGGGGTTCAATGCCTTTGAGAGTCTCCGTTTCCCTCCTGCCAGAGAAAGCCAGCCTGGTACTCCGGCACCAGCTCTCTCCTCGCGCGCATCTCCGTACCTCAGCTTTTTGCAGCTCCTCTGGGTTTCCGGGAGCCCCTCTCTTTCCCTCTAGTTGTAGAACTTCCACTCAGCCAGCTTTCCTGTGGTTCTGGATGATGTCTGTTCTGTCTTTTAGTTGTAGTTTTGAAATTGTTGTGAGAGGCAGCAGTGTAGTTGTTTACCTATGCCCTTTTCTTTCTTATTCTCTTTATTTTCCCAGTTACAATTTTTTCCTTTACCCAATTCCATTTTTGCACTCATTTCTTTTATTCTCTCTTCTTTCTATCCTATCTTAATTTGCCTTTCTATGGTGGTCACCGTTTTGGGGGGTTATTAATATCGTGAATATATTTCTATTCAGTGCCTTGCGCATTGTACCTGGCTGTGTTGTATTTTGAGCCTTTATATAAATGCAGGAGAGAGAGTACTACATAACCAGACACCCAAAGAAGAGAGGCCATGGGCAAAGAAACAGCGCACACATGAAAGAAAAGCAGACATCACCAGAAAAGGAAGTAAACAAAATAGAGGCAAGCAACCTGTCAGAGAAATAATTCAGAGAAATGGGCATAAGGTGGCTGAAAAAAATGGAAGACAAATTCGACAATATGAGTAAAAATATAAAGAAAATGAAGAACCAAGAAAAAATGAAAAATGACATCACTTCTGTAAAGAAATCGATAGAAAGCATCAAGAGTAGACTAGAAAAAGCAGAGGAACGCATCAGTGAGCTGGAAGACAAGGTAGGAAAAAGTACCTAAGTAGAGCAGCTTCTAGAAAAAAAATTAAAAGGCAAGAGGAGAACCTAAGGGAACTTTGGGACAACATACAAGAAAACAACATTGCATAATAGGGGTGCCAGAAGGACAGGAAACTGAGCAAGGAATAGAAAACCGGTTTGAAGAAATAATGACAAAAAACTTCCCCAAAATAGGAAAGAAAAAACCCACACAAATCCACGAAGCTCACAGAGTCCCAAGCAAAATGAACCCCAACAAACTGACACCAAGGCACATTATAATTAAATTGGCAAACACTGAAGACAAAGTAAGAATCTTAAAAGTGGCAAGAAAGAGACAGAAAGGTACTTACAAAGGAACCCCTATCACACTAGCAACTGATTTCTCAACAGAAACTCAGCAGGCCAGAAGGCAATTGAATGAAATATACAAAATGATGCAAAGTAAGGGTCTGAATCCAAGAATACTGTACCCAGCAAGGCTATCAATCAAAATTGAAGGTGAAGTCAGGAGCTTCACAGACAAAAAAGGACTAAGGGAATTTATACTACTGAACCAACAATGCAACAAATGCTATAGGGTCTGTTGTAAAAAAAAGAAATAGGAATCAAAGAAGGAACACAGGCAACAAATTAAAATGGCAACAAATAGGTACCCATCAATAATAACTTTAAATGTAAATGGATTAAATGCCCCAATCAAAATACATAGGATAACAAATTGGATTAGAAAACATGACTCATATATCTGCTGTTTAAAAGAAACACACCTCAGAAAAAAAGATGCACACAAACTGAGGTAGAAGGGATGGAAAGAGGTTTTTCAGGTGAATGCAAATGAAAAAAACCTGGGGTAGCAATATTTATATCTGAAAAATTAGATCTCAAAGTGAAGGACATAACAAGAGATAAGGAAGGCCACTTCATAATACTAAAGGGAGCAATCCAACAGGAAGAAAAAACTTTGATAAGCATATAAGCACCCAACACAGGAGCACACAAATGCAATAAAAAAAATCCTGGAGGGTATCAAGGGAGAGATTGACAGCAATGCAATCATAGTAGGAGACTTTAATACCACACAGTCACCATTGGACAAATCCTCTAAACAAAAAATCAGCAAGGAAACATCAATCCTAAATGACTCACTAGACCAGATGGAATTAATTGACATCTTCAGAACAGTTCACTCCAAAGGCACAGAATATACAGTCATCTCAAGTGCACATGGGTCATTTTCAAAGATAAACCATATGTTGGATCATAGGAAAAGTCTCCTCATATTCAAGAAAATACAAATCATATCAAGCATCTTTTCAGATCACAGTGGCATAAAACTGGAAATCAACTACAATAAAAACAATCCAAAAAAATCAAATACAGGGAGACTAAACAGCATGCTATTAAACCAGGACTGGGTTACCAGAGACATCAAGGAAGAAATAAAAAAAAACATCATGGCAACAAATAACAGTGAAAACACAACAATCCAAAATCTATGGGACATAGCAAAAGCAGTGTTGAGAGGGAAGTTCATAGCTCTACAAGCCTAATGCAAAAAAACAAGAAACAATGATAATAAATTACCTAACCCACAACTCAGAGATAGAAAGAGAGGAACAAGAAAAGCCCAGTGTAAGCAGAAGGAAGGAAATTATAAATATCTGAGCAGAGATAAAACGACATAGAGACCAATAGAAAAACAATACAAAAGATCAACAAAACCAAGAGCTTGTTTTTTGAAAGAATAAACAAGACTGATGAACCTCTAGCCAGGGTCACCAAGAAGCAAAGAGTGAGGACCCAAGTAAACAACATCAGAAATGAAATAGGAGAAATAACAGACCACTACAAACTACAAAGAATGATTAAAAATACTATGAACAACTCAATTCCAACAAATTGGACAACCTGCAGTAAATGGACATATTCCTAGAAAAATATAACTTGCCAAAACTCAAACAGGAATAATCTAAACATCTCAGTAAGCCAATAACTATGGAAGAAATTGAAAGTCATCAAAAATCTTCCAGCAAACAAAAGCCCAGGGGCAGATGGCTACACAGGGGAGTTTTACCAAACATTCAAGGAAGAACTAAAATCTATACTGCTCAGACTATTCCAAAAAATTCAAGAGACAGGAACACTTCCAAGCACATCACCCTAATACAAAAACAGATAAAGACAACACAATGAAAGAGAATTACAGGCCAATATCCTTCATGAACATAGATGCAAAAAAACTCTAAAAAATTCTAGCAAATTGGATCCAGCAGTACATCAGAAAGATCATACACCATGACCAAGCAGGATTTATCCCAGGAATGCAAGGATGGTACAATATCTGCCAATCAATAAACATGATATATCACATAAACAAATTGAGAGATAAAAATCACATAGTCATATCAATTGATGCAGACAAAGCATTTGACAAAATCTAACAGCCTTTCTTGATAAAAACTCTCAACAAGGTTGGAATAAAAGTGTCATATCTCAACATAATAAAAGCTATATATGATAAACCTACAGCCAACATAAATGGGCAAAAACTAAAACCATTTCCCCTAAGAACAGGAACAAAAACGGGATGCCCATTCTCATGACAACTATTCGACATAGTGCTGGAAGTATTAGCCATTGCAATTAGACAAGAAGAAGAAATAAAAGTCATCCAAATTGGAAAAGAAGAAGTAAAACTGTCCTTATTTGCCCAAAAGGCTCCATCAAAAACTAATACACTTAATAAATGAATTTGGCAATATAGCAGAATACAAAATTAATGCCAAGAAATCAATGGCATTTCTATACACCAATAGTGAAGTTACAGAAAAAGAGACAATCCCATTTACCATTGTACCAAAATCATTAAGATACCTAGTAATAAACTTAACTAAGGAGGTATAAAACCTATACATGGAAAAAAGCAGGACACTGAAAAAAGAGAAAGAAGACATAAACAGATTGAAGAACATATCATATTCATGGATTTGTAGAATCAACATCATTAAAATGCCCATACTACCCAAAGCAATCTATAGATTCAATGCACTCCCTATTAAAATACCAAAGGCATATTTTGCATACCTTGAAAGAACTCTCCAAAAGTTCATCTGGAATAAAAAAGGACCCCAAGTAGGTGGGATTTCAGTACCAGATTTCAAGCTGTGTTACAAAGCCACCATTCTCGAAACTGCCTGGTACTGGCACAAGAACAGAGATGTAGACCAATGGAATAGAATATAGAATCCAGATACCGACCCAAACCACTATGCTCAATTAATATTTGACAAAGGAGGCATAACATAGAATGGAGTCAAGACTGCCTCTTCAATAAATGATGTTTGGGAAATTGGACAGATACATGCAAAAAAAATGAAACTAGACCACCAACTTTCACCATACACAAAAATAAACTCAAAATGGATACAAGACTTAAACATAAGATGGGAAACCATAGAAATACTAAAGGAATCCATAGGCAGACAAATCTCTGACATATGCCAAAGGAATTTCTTCACTGATAGTGCTCCTAGGGCAATGGAAGCTAAAGATAAAATAAATAAATGGGCCTACATCAAAATAAAAAGCTTTTTCATAGCAAATGTTATCACTGATAAAGTTTTAATCTCCAACATCTCCAGGCAACTTATACAATTTAATTAAAGGAAGATAAATTATCCAATAAAGAAATAGGCAATGGACCTAAATAGAATATTTTCAAAAGAAGACAGAAGGACTTTTTTGGATCCTGGAAGATGGCGGCATAGGTAAACACCTACACTGCTGCCTCGCACAACAATTTCAAAACTACAACTAAAAGACAGAACAGACATCATCCAGAACCACAGGAAAGCTGGCTGAGTGGAAATTCTACAACTAGAAGGAAAGAGAGTGACTCACAGAGACCCAGAGGAGTTGCAAAAAGCTAAGGTACGGAGAGGCGCAGGTGGAAAGAGCGAGTGCCAGAGAACCTGGCTGGCTTTCTCTGGCGGGAGGGAGACGGAGGCTCTCAACAGCATTGAACCCCTTATCCTACAACACTAAACCCCAGATCCAGCCAAAACTCATAAGTGGGGAGTTTGGACTGTGAAAAGGGAGAAGCACACGGAAATTTACGGGAGTCACAAAAGATCAGATGTCTGGTGGTGCGCGTGGCCGACTGCTGATTGTGCTGCTGGCTTTCACGAGTGGGCGGGAGACAGACACTCCCAACTGCTTCACTTCTAACTCCACTAAACCCCGGTTTCAGGTGAAACTCTGGGGACCCAGAGTCATATGGTCCAGGAGCGCAGGGGAGCTGGAGGTGCAGCAGTCTAGAGGCACTGCAAGAGCGCAGCACACAGGGACCGCTCCAGTGATTGCCCAGTCACGTAAGATTCAGGGGCCGTGGAGGCGGGCAAACTGGAAGGCAAGGCAGTCCATTAAGCACAGAGACTCCACCCATCCCAAGTTCAACAGAGTGGCTTTTGCGGTTTTGCAAGTCTGTTATCATAAGGCTGAATCCAACACAGAAGTTCTCCCGGCATAGCGAAAATGCAGAGACATGGGAATGGATCACAAACAAAAGAAATGGAGGGAAAAAAAACGACTGGATATAGAGTTAAAAACCACACTTATAAGGTTTTTCAAGAATATCCTAGAAAAGTTGCATAAAGTTAACGATACCCAAGAGGAGATGAAAAAGAACCTACTAGAAATGAAAAAGGACCAACTGGAAATTAAACATACACTGACTGAAATTAAAAATATTATACAGAGACCTAACAGCAGACTAGGGGAAGGCAAGAATCAAGTAAAAAATTTAAAATATAAAGAATCAGAAAACACTAAACTGGAAAAGCAAGAAGAAAAAAGAATCTAAAAATGTGAAGATAATGTAAGGAGCCTCTGGGACAGCTTCAAGCGTACCAACATCAGAATTGTGAGGGTGCCAGAAGAAGAGAGAGAGCAAGATACTGAAAACCTATTTAAAGAAATAATGACTGAAAACTTCCCACATCTGGCAAAAGAAATAGACTTACAAGTCCAGGAAGCACACAGAAGCCCAAATAAGAGGAATCCAAAGAGGACTACACCAAGACACATCATAATTAAAATACCAAGAGCAAAATACAAAGAGAGGATATCAAAAGCAAGAGAAAAACAGTTAATTACCTACAAGGGAACATCCATACCATTGTCAGCTGATTTCTCAACAGAAACAATGCAGGCCAGACAGGAGTGGCAAGAAATTTTCAATGTGATGAATAGTAAGAACCTGCAACCAAGAAAATGATATCCAGCAAAGCTATCATTCAGAATTGAAGGGCAGACAAAGAGCTTCACAGATAAGAAAAAGCTAAAGGAGTTAATCAACTTCAAACCAGTATTATATGAAATGTTGAAAGGTACTCTTTTAGAAGAGGAAGAAGAAGAAGGTAAAAGATAAAAAATTATGAACAAAAATACATATCAACAAGTGAATCTAAAAATTAAGGGAATTAAAAATTTGATCAACAGAATAAACTGGTGAATATAATAGAATCAGGAGCACAGAAAGAGAGTGGACTGATAATTCTCAGGGGAAAAGGGGTGAGGGGTGTACAGGGAGAGAGCCTGGACAAAAATCATACAGCTATGGATGAGGTCACCGGGAGGGAGGTAAGGGTAGTGGGAGAGGTGGGAGCCGGGTGTAGGGGATCTATGGAGGGGGAAAAAGAGAAACAAATGTAATAATCTGAAATAAATATTTAATTAAAAAAAAGGAAGACAGAAGGAAGACTAAGAGACACATGAAAACATGTTCAAAGTCACTAATTATGCAAGAGATGCAAATCAAAACTACAATTTGGTACCATATCACACCTGTCAGAATAGCAATCATCAACAAATCAACAAACGACAAGTGCTGGTGTGGATGTGGGTAGAAAGGAACCCTCTTGCACTGCTGGTGGGAATGCAGAATGCTACAGCCACTGTGGAGAACAGTATGGAATTTCCTCAAAAAACTAAAAGTGGAGCTCTCATTTGACCCAATAATCCCACTTCTAGGAATAGATCGGAAGAAACTAGAAACACCAATCAGAAAGGATATATGCATCCCTATGTTCATAGCAGCACAATTTACAATAGCTACAATTTGGAAACAGCCTAAGTGCACATCAGCAGGTGAGTGGATTAGAAAACTATGGTACATTTACACAATAGAATAATATGCTGCTATAAAAAAGCAGAAATTCTTACCATTTTCAGTAGCATAGATGGACCTGGAGAACATTATGTTAAGTGAAATAAGCCAGGGAATGAAATAAAAATACCACAAGTAAAATAAAGAATATTATATCCTGATGAATAAAATGATAGATACAGAGGCAGTGAAGCACCGAAAAGACTGTCCAATTACATCGGGAAGGCTAGGGCATTTTGGGAAAGGAGAGAAATAGATCAATTAAAGGACTTGTATGCATGCATATAAGCACACCAATGGACACAAGACACTGGGGAGCAGGGGGAGATGAGGGCATGTGACCGGGGATAGGGGTGGCTGAGGGAAGGTCAATGGGGAAAACAAATGAGATATATGTACTAATATATGTAATACTTGAAAAAATAATTTTTTAGAAAAAATGCATGTATAGCTAAATACCACAGAGCTCTGACTTAGCAGGTCATTTGCAACCTCCTTGTAGACTATAGCCATTCATTTATGGCTATTCCTAATCAATGTTGATTTTTCTACCTAAAATTCAATCTGTATTTTCCCATATTATTTACATGGATAAAAACTTATTCCTCTCAAAAGGTTTTTCTTTTTTTTCTGGCCAGATATTAAAAGTCCTTATTGATTGTCTTCAGCTTTCTCCCTTAATTTCAGTTCATAGTCTTCTTACTAGTAATATGATCATCACAGGGTGGTGCCATTCATTTGTACTTTCTTTAGTTATTTTCTTCTCCTGTCATTTTTTATAGAGTTATTCAACAAATACTTATTCAGCAACTGCTATGTGCCAAGCAATGAGCATATTGAGTAAGATGGCATCCTTATCCTCAAGACGATCATAGTCTAATGGAAAGTACAAGCAAACAATTAGAATAACTGCATTTTTTAATGCTAATGATATCCCAGACACTGTGTTGGATACAGTATCATATGTGATAGAGTAAGGTGGTTAAGTGTGTGGTCTCCAAAGTCAGAAGAACTGGGTGCAAATCCTATCTCTTCCTGCCTGTGTGACCACTCTGTACTTCACCTTCTCATTTGAAAAACAAAATAGTATCTAATTCATAGGATTATTCTGGGAATCGAAATAGTATAATACATTGAAAATACCATAGTGCCTGCCATAACAAATGTTAACAATTGGTATTTATCCCATCAATAACTATTTTAGAAATCAGGAAACTTGAAGTTTAAAGTGGCTATGTAACTTTTCCAAAGTCAAATAGTTAATAAACACTTATAGCTGGGTGACCATGAGGAAGTCATTCAATCTCTGAACCTGTTTCCTCAGAAGTAACAGTT
This sequence comes from Lasiurus cinereus, assembly GCA_011751065.1. Lineage (NCBI taxonomy): Eukaryota > Metazoa > Chordata > Mammalia > Chiroptera > Vespertilionidae > Lasiurus > Lasiurus cinereus. The sequence continues at coordinate 5,817,305 of JAAGEH010000031.1, forward strand.
TTTATAAGGATCATAATGATAATGTATGTAAAGTGCTTAGTATGATTTTATAGTACTCAATAATTATTAGTTAATATAACATTTAAAACTACCCATATAACATGTTAATTCAAAAATCCTTAAGCTCCTTAACCGAGCTGAGCACCATCCTGGAAACTGTGGGAATCACAATAGAAGTTATTAGAAATGATAAGTGCTCTTGTTCACTCAACTAGCAAATGTTGGAGTTGACTTTTTAATCCACAGCAATATAATCCAAGCACCATAATGCAAGTGCCTCTGTATTTCTCCCTCTATGTAATTAGACTGATGGTAAATCACATGGTCTGAACATGAGAGAGGACGTTTGGTGGAGGAAGTCTTCAGCCTTTGAAATAAGTCTTGCAATGCTATAGGTTCTGTGTAAACTCAGAAGAGAGAGATGATATAGGTGGAAAGACAAAGCATAAGAAGTGAGAACAAACTGATCTAGCTGGTTTGAGTTGGGGAAGAGACCAAAATATGTGAGATCATCAGTCTAACTGTTTGGATGCAAATATGGCAGCCTCCTTATTAAGCAGATTACCTGACATTTTCTCTCATCTTGCTCTTCCTGAAGAATTAACTAACCTGCTCTTTTCTCTCTTTAGGCTCTTTGAAACCCTTCAGTCACTCTTCTGGTCTGTATTCGGGCTTTTAAATCTCTATGTCACCAATGTGAAAGCCAGACATGAGTTCACAGAGTTTGTGGGAGCTACCATGTTTGGGACATACAACGTCATCTCCCTGGTAGTGCTGCTGAACATGCTGATAGCCATGATGAACAACTCCTACCAGCTTATTGCTGTGAGTAGGTTTGTTTTACAAGGGTGCTTCCCTTTACAAGGGTGGTTTCAGTGGGGTCATTTTGGCAATCTGTCTGCTTAAATTATTTTACATTAGCTTTCCTAGTTGTTATATTGGATTATTATTTCCAAGACAACTCCGTTTGGACTCTCAGTCCATTGAATCTCAGAAATCTAAAAGATGTTCTACTTAATAAGGTTTTTTGATTATCTGATAAAATATTTTTAATCCTCTGAATCTGTTTTCTTATCTTAGTAAGGAGAGCTCAGGAGGTTTGAGTACAATTTTGCTACAACATGTCACCCCACTAACCTCCAGAGGATATTGAGGTGATCCAGTTCTCAAGGAAACAGAGCCTTATCTCTCTCTTCACTGCAATCATCTTTCTCCCAAAACTGAGCATTCCACTGACAAGGACAACTTCCTCAGACAGAGTAGCTATGTTCTTGATCAAGGATATATGAATAACGCTACTTCACTTTGAGATGCTCTTATGTAGAGTCCATAGATGAATATTTTTCCACCATCACGTACCATTTGGATCAGCAATATTTCTTACTCTAAATTAGAAATAGCAAAGGTATAGGATGTGAGACCATTCTGGGCTCTGCATTATTTTGTGATGCCAAAGTAAATATATAGCAAAGAAGTTCTGGCTATCAGAGGTCCTATTTAGTTGGATATCAGTGAATTTGGATATTTAGTTAATATTAAGATGCTAAATTATCCCCATGGGTTCATCTCTTGCTCAAGGTTTTGCTGTGGCATTAAAGGAACAGAATAGAAAGACCCGAGTCTTATATTCCTTCATAGATGCTATTTGCCACTGAGGAGTCATTTATCCTGTAGAAAAGAAGTTTAATTTTTGGTTACGTGTGTGTGTGTATGTGTGTGTGTGTGTGTGTGTGTGTGTGTGTGTGTGTGAATGTGTCTACAGGCATACCTCATTTTATTGTGCTTCACAGATGTTTCATTTTTTTACAAATTGGAGATAGGACCCTCCACCAGCAAAAATATTATAATTGCTTTATTGCAATATTCACTTTATTACAGTTGGTCTGGAACCAAACCTACACTATCTCCAAGGTATGTCTGTATAGGCATACATGTGTACACACATATTTCACAAATGTTATTGGTGGTAGTAAACATCTGTGATCCATTTCCATTAAGAACAGACCAAAGAGGAAAGGATTTATGTTGTAGCGGGAAATTTTTGAGTTATATGTATGAAAGAACTTCCTAATCATAAATGGCAATCTATATATATAAAAGCTGAAGTGACTGTTTGACCATTCGACTCTTCAACCTTTCGATCAGTAGCTATGATATGCACTGACCACCAGGGGGAAGATGCTCAACACACAGGCATATAAAAATGGAATAGACTGATGAATCTCAGAGGGAAGTGGGGGGAGGTGGGAAGAGATTAACCAAAGACCCTATATGCATATTGGAGGCTCAGTGCACAGATTTGTGCACCAGTGGAGTCCCCTGGCCTGGCATGCAGTGATTGGGCCAAAGCCAGCAGTCTGACATCCCCCAAGGAGTCCCAGATTATGAGAGGGCACAGGCCAGGACAAGGGACCCCACTGGTGCACAAATCCATGCACCAGACCTCTAGTGAAATATATTCTTCTAGGTGGATTTGTAGCATTTCTTTCATTGGAGAGTTGTAAAAATCAGGATATAAAATTATCTACTAGGATAGTTAAGATCTTAGGTGCTTAGTTGGGGCAGAAGACATAGGAATATAGTGAAATATACTATATTAAGAATTAGAAGACTAGGGATTCTAGTCCTATTTCTGTCAATTATAAGTGTGACCTTGAGCAACTTTTCCTTCAGGAGCCTTAGTTTCTTCATCCAAAAATTGAGGGGATTGGAATGCATGGTCCCCCCCCAACACACACACACAGCTTTATTGGTATACAATTGACATCTAGTCATGAGCCCCATAACAACATTTTGGTCAACAATGAACTACATAAAAGATGGTGGTTCCATCCTAATATATAAAAAGCCAAGAGCCATCATGACTGAACAGCAGGCTGCGTGGGGTGACAAGGCTAGCAGGGGGGGTTAGTGAAGGATTACCAAATGACTGAACAGCAGGCTGCATGAGGAGACCAGGGCGTGGGGGGGGACAGTTAGGGGTGACCAAGCTGGTGGGGGCACATTTGGGGGCTACCAGGCCAGCAGGGTGGCAATTAGGGGTGACCAAGCCAGCAGAGGGGGGCAGTTGGGGGATACCAGGCTGGAGAGTGGCAGTAAGGAGTGACCAGGCCAGCAGGGGGCAGTTGGAGATGACCAGGCCAGCAGGTGGGGGGCATTAAGGGGCAATCAGGCCAGCAGTCAGAGGCAGTTAGGGCAGACTAGGCTGGCAGAGGGGGCATTTGGGAATGACCAGGCCAGCAGGCAGGTGAGCAGTTAGGACCCAGTGGTCTCAGATTATGAGAGGGATGTTTGACTGCTGGTTTAGGCCCTATCTCTGGGATCAGACCTAAACTGGCAGTTGGACATCTCCCAAGGGGTCCCAATTGGAGAGGGTTCAGGCTTGACTGAGTGGACCCTCCCCCAGTCCCATGAACAAATTTCATGCACCAAGCCTCTAGTAGGATTATAATGGAATTGAATTTCTTATAAGAAATGGAAGGATATGTGGGTTCAGGAAGAACTTCTTTTTCTCTGACAGGAGAAATATCTGTAGAGTTTGGCAATAGATTCCCTCTTACTCGCAGCACCTCAGTTGTGAGTGCACAGATCACATCTCCATCAGTCAGCCACTGAGATGTTTCAGCACAGAGGAGCCTGTGTCCCCAGCATTCAAATGTAGCCCATGGTCTTCAGAGTTCATTGGTATAAATTCTTTGTTGAGGACAAGAACACAATTCCACAGGAGCTACTTTAACCGGTATTAAGTGCCACTGATACTACAGTAAAAGCTTTCTGTGATAGTATGGATCCACTCTGTCCTTGTACTTTGAAAATATATTCAGGTTGTCATAGGTAAAACATAGAAAAATTTTATTTCTTCCATCAATGCAATGCCAGAGAGAACCCATGTGCCAGATAGTGTAAATGGAACCAAAAACAAATTTCCAAAATCACACTATTTGAGTCCCCAGTTGTATACACTCTCTATGTTAAAAACCTTCTTTTTTTATCTTTATTGTTGAGATTATTACAGATGTCCCTTCCCCCTCCCCATAGCTCTCCTCCACCCAGTTCCCACCCCACCCCAGGCCTCACCACTCTATTGTCTGTGTCCATAGGTACTGCACACATGCATATAAAATCTTTGTCTAACTTCTTCCTGCACACCCACAACCCCTTCCCTCTGTAAATCATCAGTCTGTTCCATTTCCATGCCCCTCATTCTATTCCATTCACCAGTTTATTCTGTTCATCAGACTTTTTATTCATTTGATGTTTAGATTCACTTGTTGATATGTATCTGTTGTCACTTTATCATTTATCTTAATCTCCTCCTCCTCCTCCTCCTCCTCCTCCTCCTCCTCCTCCTCCTCCTCCTTCTTCTTCTTCTTCTTCTTCTTCTTCTTCTTCTTCTTCTTCTTCTTCTTCTTCTTCTTCTTCTTCTTAATTCCCTTCAGCATTTCATATAATACTGGTTTGGTGGTGATGAACTCCTTTAGTTTGTTTTTTTTTCTGTGTCTGTGAAGCTCTTTATCTGATCTTCAATTGTAAATGATATCTTTAACTGGTAGAGTATTCTTGCTTGTTTGTAGGTTCTTGCTATTCATCACTTTGAATATTTCTTGCCACTCCCTTCTGGCTTGCATAGTTCCTACAGTATTGAGAAATCAGCTGACAGTCATATGGGTACTCCCTTGAATGTAACTGTTTTTCTTGCTGCTTTTAAAATTTTCTTTGTCGTTTGTCCTTGGCATTTTAATTATGATGTGTTTTAGTGTGATCCTCTTTGGGTTACTCTTGTTTGGGGTTCTCTCTGCTTCCTAGACTTGTAAGTCTATTTCTTTCACCAAGTAGGGGAAGTTTTCTGTCATTATTTCTTGAAATACTTTTTCAATGTCTTGCTCCCTCTCTTCTTCTGGAACCCTCATAATTTGGATATTGGTACACTTGAAGTTGTCCCAGAGGCTCCTTGCACTATCCTCATATTTTTGGATTTATTTATTTATTTATTTATTTAATTCTTTTTTTTTCTTCTCTCTTCTAGTTGGGTGTCTTTTGCTTCCTCGTATTTGAAATCATTGGCTTGATTCTTGGGATCCTCTAGTCTACTGTTGAATCACTGTATATTATTCTTCATTTTATTTTTTATTTTTTTACTAATATTTATTGTTCAGATTATTACAGTTGTGCCTCTTTTTCTTCCCCATAGCTCCCTTCTACCCAGTTCCCACCACACCCTCTGCCCTTACCTCTCCCCTCCACTGTCTTCATCCATAGATGTACAATTTTTGCCCAGTCTCTTCCCACATCCCCTACACTCCTTTCCCCCTGATAATTGTCAGTCTACTCCCTTTCTATGCCTCTGATCCTATTATATTCACCAGTTTATTCTGTTCATCAGATTTTTTATTCACTTGATTTTTGGATTCACTTGTTGACAGCTATGCATTTATTGTCACTCTGGTATTCACAATTTTTTTTATTAATTTTTATTAATTTTTTATATATATCTCCCCATTGCCCCCCCTCCCTCCCAGGCGTACCCCGACCCCCCAGTGTCTGTGATCATTGGTTATGTTTATAAGCATGCATACAAGTCCTTTGATTGATCACTTCTTTACCTCACCTAACTTTAATCTTTCTGCTATAATTTCACAGTCTGTTTGATGCTTTATGATTTTTGTCCTCCTGAGAATTATCAGTCTACTCCCTTTCTGTGCTCCTGATTCTATTATATTCACCAGTTTATTCTGTTGATCATATTTTTAATTCACTTAATTTTTAGATTCACTTGTTGATAGATGTGTATTTGTTGTTCATAATTTTTTGTCTTTTACCTTTTTCTTCTTCCTCTTCTAAAAGAGTACCTTTCAGCATTTCATATAATACTGGTTTGGAGTTGATGAACTCCTTTAGCTTTTTCTTCTCTGTGAAGGTCTTTATCTGCCCTTCAATTCTGAATGATAGCTTTGCTGGATAGATTATTCTTGGTTGTAGGTTCTTGTTGTTCATCACGTTGAATATTTCTTGCCACTCTCGTCTGGCCTGCATCGTTTCTGTTGAGAAATCAGCTGACAGTCGTATGGGTGCTCCCTTGTAGGTAATGAACTGTTTTTCTCTTGCTGCTTTTAATATTCTCTCTTTGTCTTTTGCTCTTGGTATTTTAATTATGATGTGTCTTGGTGTAGTCCTCTTTGGGTTCCTTTTCTTTGGGGTTCTGTGTGCTTCCTCGACTTGTAAGTCTATTTCTTTTACCAGATGTGGGAAGTTTTCAGTCATTATTTCTTTAAACAGGTTTTCAGTATCTTGCTCTCTCTCTTCTTCTGGCACCCCCACAATTCTGATGTTGGTACGCTTGAAGCTGTCCCAGAGGCTCCTTACATTATCTTCACATTTTTGGATTCTTTTCTCTTCTTGCTTTTCCAGTTGAATGTTTTCTGCTTCTTTATATTTCAAATTTTTGACTTGATCTTTGCCTTTCTCTAGTCTGCTGTTAGTACTCTGCATAATAGTTTTCATTTCAGTCAGTGTCTTTATCATCTTCTCTTGGGTCTCACTAAATTTATCCATCTTTTCTAGCATATTCTTGCAAAACCTTATAAGCATGGTTTTGAACTCTATATCCAGTCGTTTTTTTTCCTCCATTTCTTTTGCTTGTAATCCCTTCCCTTGTCTCGGCATTTTCACTGTGCCGGGGAAACTTCTGTGCTGGATTCAGCCACAGAAGCCTCTGCTGAGCTTGGGAGGGTGGAGTCTCAGGGCTTAAGGGACCGCCTTGCCTTCCAGTCGGCCCCGCCCTCCACGGCCCCTGAGTCTCACGTGACTGGGTAATGGCTGGAGCGGTCCTTGTGCGCGCGCGCACCCGCAGTGTCTCTGACCGCTGCCTTTCCGGCTCCCCTGCGAACCAGGACCACACGAGTCTAGGTCCCCAGGGTTTCGCCCAAAACAGGGGCTCAGTGGACTCAGAAGTGGCGCAGTTGGGAGGGTCTGTCTCCCGCCCACTCGCGAAAGCCAGCGGCACAATCAGCAATCTGTCCTCCGCGTGGTGCCGTGCGCGACCAGACCTCTGATCCTTTGCAACTCCCCAAAATTTCCGTGCACTTCTCCCTTTTCACAGTCCAAACTCCCCCCGTATGAGTTTCGGCTGGATCTGGGATTTAGTGTCGTAAGATAAGGGGTTCAATGCCGTTGGGAGTCTCCGTTTCCCTCCCGCCAGAGAAAGCCAGCCAGGTACTCCGGCATCGCTCTCTCAGCGCGCTCGTCTCGGTACCTCAGCTTTTTGCAGCTCCTCTGGGTCTCCGCGAGCCCCTCTCTTTCCCTCTAGTTGTAGAATTTCCACTCAGCCAGCTTTCGTGTGGTTCTGGATGATGTCCGTTCTGTCTTTTAGTTGTAGTTTTGAAATTGTTGTGCGAGGCAGCAGTATAGGTGTTTACCTATGCCGCCATCTTGGATTCCAATCTGGTATTCACAATTTTTATATTTACTTTTTTTCTTCTTTCTCCTCTTAAAGAATAGCCTTCAGCATTCCATATAATACTGGTTTGGCAGTGATGAATTCCTTTAGCTTTTTCTTATCTGTGAAGGTCTTTATCTGACCTTCAATTCTGAATGATAGCTTTGCTGGGTAGAGTAATCTTGGTTGTAGGTTCTTGCTATTCATCACTTTGAATATTTCTTGCCACTCCCAGCTGGCCTGCATGGATTCTGTTGAGAAATCAGATAACAGTCATATGGGTACTCCCTTGAGGATAACTGTTTTTCTCAGGATGCTTTTAATATTCTCTCTTTGTCTTTTGCCCTTGGAATTTTAATTATGGAGTGTCTTGGTGTGGTCCTCTTTGGATTCCTTTTGTTTGGGGTTCTCTGCACTTCCTAGACTTGTAAGTCTATTTCTTTCACCAGGTGGGAGAAGTTTTCTGTCATGATTTCCTCAAATAGATTTTCAATATCTTGCTTTCTCTATTCTTCTGGCACCTCCATAATTCTGGTGCTTGAAGTTGTACCGAAGGCTCCTTACACTACCTTCATATTTTTGGATTCTTTTTTCTTTTTGTTTTTCCAGTTGAGTGTTTTTTGCTTCTTTGTATTTCAAATCATTGACTTCATTCTTGGGATCCTCTAGTCTACTATTGGATCTCTGTATATTATTTTTTTATTTCAGTCAGTGTATGCTTAATTTCTAGTTGGTCCTTTTTCATATCCTCAAGGGTCTCACTAAATTTGTTGGAGGTTTCTAGTAGATTCTTGAATAACCTTATAACCGTGGTTTTGAACTCTATAGCCTGTAGTTTGCTTTCCTCCATTTCTTTTATTTGTGACCTGTTTCTTTGTTTCTGCATTTTGACTGCTTCCCTGTGTTGAAAGAGTGGCTTTGTATGCTAGGTGTCCAATAGGGCCCAGTGGCTCAGCCTACCCAGTTACATGAGGTGGATACTCTTTTTTTTAAAATATACTTTATTGATTTTTCACAGAGAGGAAGGGAAAGGGATAAACAGCCAGAAACATCGATGAGAGAGAGACATCGATCAGCCACCTCCTGCATGCCCCTACTGGGGATGTGCCCGCAACCAATGTACATGCCCTTGACCGGAATCGAATCTGGGACCTTTCAGTCTCCAGGCCGATGCTCTATCCACTGAGCCAAACCGGTTTTGGCTGAGGTGGATACTCTTGGTGCACCCCTTTGTGGGTTGTGTTCACAGTCTTGTACCTAAGCCTTGATTTTTATTGGTATCATTGGGAGGAATTGACCTCCAGGCTAAATTGGCTGTGAGGATCAGTTGTGTCTATGATAGGAGACACTTTTATGGAGCAAGACTTGCTTCAATGGGGCTTTCGCACTCACTGAGTCTGCCCCTGAATGTGCCTCTTATGGATCTGAAGAGTTATAGTCTGACCACTGGCTACACTGGCTCTTGGATCTCCAAAGAGAGAGGCCACCCAGCAAAAGCTATAGAGGGATCTGCAGATTCTTTCTCTTTGTTTGGTGTTTGGAGCTGCCCACATGAGGCCCAGCTGTAAAGCAATGAAAGTTTCTTTTGAGCCTTGGGTCTTCCTTTGGAGGCTCTGGGGCTCTTTAACCCAGCTGCAGTTTGTTAGGTTTCAGATTGCAAAGGGCCAGGCCATTCATATGCAAAAGCCTTTGCACACAGCATGGGTGTTGTTGTAAATTGGGTGGGTGGGGTCTCAGAGAATCACCAGGGGTGGAGGGGGACAAACAGCAATGGCTGACCATCAACTCTGCCTGGAAGAGGTCACATGACTCTGTATCCCATGGCACCATGTAGGAACAATGATCACTGCAAGCATCTCTGAGAGAAATTCGCCCTTGAGTTTCACCTGATGCCAGAGTCCAGGTTCTCCCTGTATGAGTCTGGATCCACAGAGTCTCACCCAGAACTGGATTTCAGAGCAGTTGGGAGCTTGTATCTCCATCCTGATTGAAAAAGATAACAGTGTACTCAGTTGCCAGCCCTTTCTATGTGTGTGCCTCCATACCTCTGCACTTCACTGCTGCACCTCTGCACCTCCTCCAAGTTTCAGTGTTTTTCTCTTTCCTTCTAATTGTATAATTTCCACTCATCCAGCCTTCCCATGGTTCTGGATGATACCCATTTGGTCTATTAGTTGTAGTTTTGAAGTGGTTGTGCAAGGCAGCAAGTTCAGGTGTTTACCTATGCTGCCATCTTGGTTTCTATTATTCTTTATTTTAGTCAGTATATGCTTAATTTCTAACTGGTCCTTTTCCATTTTTATTTTTATTTTTTGGCATTCTCACTAAGATCCTTGAAAGTCACCCTAAGTTCCTTGGAGGTTTCTAGAAGATTCTTAAGAAACCTTATAACTGTTGTTTTGAACTCTATATCCAGTAGTTTGCTTTCTTCCATTTCTTTCATTTGTAATGTTTGTGTCTCTGCATTTTGGCTGCTTCCCTGTGTTTGTTTCTATGTGCTGGGTACTTGCTAAGTCTCCTTGAGTTGATAAAGTGGCCTTGTGTAGTAGGTGTCATATAGGGCCCAGTATCTCAGCCTCCCCAATCACCTAAGGTCGACACTCTTGATGCACCCCTTTTTGAGTAGTGTGCACAGTCTTCTTGTAGGAAAGAAGGAATTTACCTCCAGGCCAATTGGCTGTGGGTACCAGCTGTTCCTACCGTGGGAGAGCTTCTGTGCAGGAGATACCTTCATGGGTCAGGACTTGCTTCAGTGGGGCTTTAGTGCTCACTGAGTCTGCCCCTTGAATGTGTCACTTATGGATGTGAAGAGTTGTAATCTGGTATCGTCTCACACTGACCACTGGGTACACTGGCTCTTGGATCTCCAAAGAGGTGCAAAGTCAGTCACTGCCTAAGGCTACCCAGCAGGCGCTATAAAGACATCTGCAGATTTCTGTTCTTTGTATCGGATTTGGAAGTGCCCAGTCAAGGTCCAGCTGTGAGGCAAGGCAAGCTGGTGCTAGTGCCAGCCTTGGGCCTTTTCTTGACACCTTTGGCACTCCCTGACCAGCTGTAGCTTGTTTGACATGTTTTAGGCTGAGAAAGGACAGGTCATTCATATGAAAAAGCCACTGTGCACAGCTTGTGTGGTGTTATAAATTGGGTGGGGCAGGGTCTCAGGGAATATCCAAGGTGAAGTGAACAAATATCTGCCACTCAGCCCTGCACCAGGGAGGTCCCCAGCATGGAAACAACGACAGTTGGGGGCACTTATGTCTGGAAGAAAGCTGCCTCTGCATTCCTGCCCCAATGCCAGACAGTCCAGTTTCTCCCTGTATCTGTCTGGGTCCCCCAGAGCCTCCCTAGGCACTGGAGCTCAGAGCAAGCGGGGCCTTGTAAATTCGGTTCACAGTACTGGCCTTTTAAGAGGAATAGCTGGGTCTCTGGCAACTTGTGTGTCACTCAGCCCCAGTCTGCACTTGTTTTTACAGTTTGTAGTTCTTACTGCCCATAGGGACTTCTTTCCCCATCTCTGGCCTGGGGGTTTGCTATGGGGCTGGAACTCCTTGCTCCTACAGGTGGCCTCCAAAGAGGTGATCCCCCTCTGGATTAAAAAAGCAGCACACTGGGTTGCTGGACCAGCCCATCTGTGCCTCTGCACTTCCTACTAGTCTCAATGTGCTTTCTTCTTTACCTCTCTAGTTATAATGCTTCCACTCAGCCAGCTTTCCCACAGTTCTGGATGGTAGTTGTTCTATATTTCAGTTGTAATTTTAGTGTGGTTGTGGGAGTCAGCAAGTACAGACATTTACCTAGGCCAACATCTTGGTTGTCTCTCTAAACACCTTCTTTTTTATGAATATCACAATATTCCTTAATCTAACCATTGCTCCAACATGCAATAGCCAAAACCACATTCTCTCAATAACCTCTGTGTTCCTTTATCTCTCCATCTTGGCTTCTTATTCCTACTGATCCTCGGGCCACTTTTCACTCCATCCTGCAGTCACTATTGTGGTGATCCACACCTTACCCAGCCAGTTTCTCTAAGATATTTCCAATTAATCCATCCCACATATTGATTCATGTTAATGTTCATCCAGCTCAGAGTTCATGAAGTAGCATTGGCAACTTTGAAGTTCTATTTCTGACCCTGTAGGAAGGATTGAGGGGGAGGGCTTGAGGGACAGTGTTTTTAAAGTCTACAATGATGAATAGTAATGTCCTAGGCCTTCACATTCACTCACCACTCACTCACTCACTCACCCAGAGCAGCTTACAGTCCTTCAAGCTCCATTCATCATAAGTGCCCTATAAAGATGTATCATTTTTTAACTTTTATGCCATGTTCTTACTGTATTTTTTCTATGTTTAGATATGTTTACATATACAAGTACTTATCATTGTGTTACAATTACATACAGTATTAAGTAACAGGTTGTATAGGTTTGTAGTTTAGGAGCCTTAGATTATATAATTAAGTTTAAGTGTAGTAGGCTAGACCCATGGTCAGCAAACTGCGGCTCATAAGCCACATGCGGCTCTTTAGCCCCTTAAGTGTGGCTCTTCCACAAAATTTCACGGCCTGGGCAAGTCTATTTTGAACAAGTGGCATTAGAAGAAGTTTAAGTTTAAAAATTTTGGATCTCAAAAGAAATTTCAATAGTCGTACTGTTGATTTTTGGTTCTGTTGATTAATGAATTTGCCAACCACTGGGATAAACAATCTAGGTTTGTGTGCTATCTATGGTGTTTGCACCATGACAAAATCACCTAATGACATATTTCTCAGAACATATCCCCATTGTTGTGACATATAACTATATAATATTGTGTAGGCTTAAAGTATATAATGTGATGATTTATACATGTATATATTGTGAAATTATTACCATAAGGTTAGCTAACACATTTATCATCTCACATAAATTACCTCTTTTGTGATGAACATTTAAGATTTACTCTCTTACTAATCTTCAAGTATGCAATACAATATTATTAACTACATTAACCATGCATTAGATCCTCAGAACGTATTCATTTTCTAAATAGAAGTTTGAACCTTCAGTCCATGGCAACCACCATTCTACTCTGTTTCTATGAGTTTGGCATTTTTAGACTCCACATATAAACTGGGATCATATGGTATTGTTCTTTCTCTGTCTATTTCACTTAGCATAATCCCCTACAGTTAGTTTCATCTATGTTATCACAAATGGTAGAATTTTCTTCTTTCTTATGGCTGAATAATATTCCATTACATGTATATGTATTACACACACACACACACACACACACTCATTATCCATTCATCCAACAATGGATACTTAGATTGTTTCCATATCTTGATTATTGTGAATAATGCTGCATGGGGGTACAGATATCACTTCAAGATAGTGATTTTGTTTCCTTTGGATATGTACCCAGAAGTACAATTGCTGGATCACATGGGAGTTCCACTTTTAATTTTTTTGAGGAACTTCCATACTGTTTTCCAGAGTTGTTGTATGAGTTTACATTCCCACCAAATGTATAAAAGGGTTCTCTTTTCTCTACATCTTTGCCAATACTTCTTTTTTTTTAATATATTTTATTGATTTTTTACAGAGAGAGAGGAAGAGGGATAGAAAGTTAGAAACATTGATGAGAGAGAAACATCAATTAGATGCCTCCTGCATACCCCCGACTTGGGATGTGCCCACAACCAAGGTACATACCCTTGACCGGAATCGAACCTGGGACCCTTCAGTCTGAAGACCATTGCTCTATCCACTGAGCCAAACTGGTTAGGGTGCCAATACTTCTTATATTTTTAAATCTTTTTTATAATAGTCATTCTGATAGGTATGAAGTGATATTGCATTGTTGTTTAGATTTGCATTTCCCTGCTGATTAGTGACATTGAGCATGTTTTCAGGTACCTGTTCGGCATGCATACGTCTGACTCAGTGATATTTAATATCACTGCCAACTCTGATATCCTGTGAGTCTGGGTGTCTATAGATGGGCTCACAAGATTTTTTCTTGTTCTGAAATTCTGCCCATCTGTTGCTTTTGAAATGGAATAGAATTCAATTTCTTTCTCCTTCTTTCCCTCTCCCTCTCTCTTTCTTGGTAGTTCAAACACAATTAAACCAAGAATTCTGAAATGATCTCTACTCACTCATAGTCTATCTCTGTAAGGGGGAGAGGAATAGAATCTCAGGAGTTTACTTTTACAATCCTATATCTACCATGCTACCAAAGATGGCAATATTCATACTGAGGCATTTGTAATTTTCTCCCTGGGTGACTCACAGCTGATTGTTCCTAATGGTAGTGGAAAAGAGAGATATTTTCTTGTCATACAGTGCACAGCTGTGGTGTTTCCCACTGAGTTCTGCAACATTTTTCTAGGAAGGCTGGAAATTATCTACTTCAGCTCTCCTATCACCCCACTTGCTGATAATAAGTTGTGTTTTAATTCTAACTACTGCTGCACCTAAGGAAAATACCTTGGCTTGGGAGAGAGCTGGTCATTGGGAGTGGGTGAGTTGTGGGGAGAGGGACTGAATGGGATCTACATCATCTCACACATCTGGACTCATGGCCAACCATTCTGAATACTACCTGCTGCTTTAGGGTCTTCTGGTAATATGTCTTTACAATTTGGAACTGGATCCCATAAAATCCTGATATTGGGCAACCTGATTCCAAAATACTTGAATCTGTTTAAGTGGTAAAGATCAGCAAATAGATTTGATTCCACTTGCCACATCTATACTTCAGCAGTGAATGCAATTTTTAGGACGGTCTTAATATGAAGAAAAGGTTACAGGAAGGGAAGCCACTAAAGACATATTCTCCTACTTCAAAAGGTATCACAGGATGAGTCTAAATAGAGAATCAGTTATCAATGTGCTTAACTGTTAATCAATTCAGTGTATATTCTAGGACAGGGCTGAAGAATAACAATAGCAATCCCTTGAAGGGTTGAACACTTTCTCAATGCTATGTGTAGGGTGCAAAATTACTGATGGAGTGGATCTATGACAATTCATATTTCTATGCCAGAAGAGGCTTCACTGCGCTGGTGGATAGAGTCAGTCTCAAATTGTGGAAAAGTAAGGACCACTCCAGGCCTGTGCTCTGTGATCCCAGCCAGCATCAGCAGGTGAAGCCAGTCATATTGTATATTATTGTTGTTTGTAATTAGCTGTAATTTAAATCCCCCCAAGCTTCTTATTTTCCTCTGTGACACTTTATTCACACATTCACCTTGTTACTGCTGTTCCTGATGTATATACTCCCAATTCCATCAACTGAAGCTGCCTCGGTGCCATTTTAATCAAATTCACCTCTATGAAAATAATATGAGAGAGAGACAGACCAGTCCCACAAAGTTAATTGATCTTAGGCCCTATTTCTACCCTCAGCTCACACACAAGGGATATCTTTTGTACCTGCGATTGGTCCTCCCAAAACATAGGACCTATAATGATCTGTCCCGACCCTAGAGGGGGAGTGGGGATGAAAGGGACAAGAGACACAAGGAATGGAGACAAGACAAAGTTCTGATCAAGTCTCATTTATTCAACAGTAGATCTAGGTATTTATGGGGAGAAGGGGAAATGAGGAAGTTAGCGAAAATTCCTAGCCCTAAGGCGAAACGCCTGGCTTTTGGGAGATAGGGAAAAAGATAGGGTTTGGGGTAATAGAAACCTAGCCTGAGGTTAGTGCTAATGTGGCTGGCGCTTACTACAAAATGGCTATCAAGCACAAGTTTCCCACAGGTCCTCCTTTTCTTTAAACTTTGAAAGGCCGAATATCCTTGAGGGGACTATGCCTGTCTTAGGTCAGGAACTACCATATGGTACCAACCCACCTTACCTGTCATTGGAAAGCAGGGCAGCATAAGGCCCAGTTCCTGGCTTAGGCGGTGGTCGGTGTCACGTATAAGTTCCAGTTGCCCGTCTCTGGCTAACCAGCCCAGCGCAACAAGGTGGAAAGTTTGCTATTAGAGTAATTCCTCAATTACTCTATGAATGTCATCGTATTCTTTGAATATTAGAGTAATTACCTCAATTACTCTATAGAATGTTATATTTCTCCTTTTCAAGGAGTTTGCAACTTTCCTTTTTGGCCATCTCAAGTTTATGATAAGGGACCTGTATAGATTGCATCTTAATGGCATCCACTTGTTGCTTAATAAAAGCCATCAATTTATTAAAAAGAAAAGGTCCTAGCGATAGGATTATTAGTAAGCCAAACAGAGGTCCTAATAAGGGAAGGAGGTAGGGTAATATTCCATTTAGCCCGATCCACAAGGGGTTGTCAAATAGTTCTCTTCTTCTTATTAGGTCTTCTTGTAGCTTCTTTATCTTATCACGAACAATGCCTGATTTGCATAAAAGCAGCAGCATTCCTGTAGAGCCAAACAGATCCCTCCCTGTTCTGCTGTCAATAAATCTAATCCTCTTCTATTCTGGAGGACTACCTCCACTAAGGAGTCTATCTGATCTTGAATATCATTAATAGTACTGAATAAGGCCTGAACATCATCAATCAGCTGATTAGAGAGTTTAGTATATGAATGAACGGCAACTCCTAGTCCTGCTGTTCCTGTAGCTAAAGCTCCAGAAACTCCTAATACTACTAATAGAGGAAATATTCTCAGGGCGAGTTTTCGTCCCTGGAGTTATCCTCAACTTCTTGAGTTTGACTGATTTGTTTAACTAAGCGTTCTGGTAGCCACCTTGCAGATTTCATTTCCTTAGAGTAAATGCATACTGATCCTTGGCCCCAGATAAGAACTGGATCTGGGCCATGCCAGGAGTTAGTCAAAGGATCCTTCCATAGTACTGAAGCAAACTGTCTCTGAGTTTCTGTATGCCAAAAGCGAGTGGCTGCTGATTGTCCATTTGCATCCAAATTTAAAAAATTGAGAATAAATAAGGAATGAGATAATATATTTCTGGGTGACCCCCTCGTGGGGTACCATTCCCCCTTTTTTATTATATCTATTGTGAGTTTTAAAGAGAGATGTGCCCTTTCAACGATTCCTTGACCTTGGGGATTATAAGGAATACCTGTTGTATGATGGATATTGAGGCGCTTACAGAATTGAGAAAAGGCTGAGCTGGTATAGCCTGGGCCATTATCAGTTTTTAATTGCTGTGGACATCCTAAGACTGCGAAGGCAGTTAACATATGGCTAATTACATGTTTAGTGGCTTCACCGGTTTGGAGGGAAGCATGAATAAAACCGCTAAAAGTATCTATAGTTACATGTACATATTTGAGGTTACCAAATTCAGAGATATGGGTAACATCCATTTGCCATAATGCATTAGGTACTAACCCCCTAGGGTTGACTCCGAGATGTAATACTGGGAGATGTATGACACAAGAAGGGCAATCTTTGACAATTTATCTGGCTTGTTCCCTAGTAATATTATGCATAAGCCGGAGAGTCTATGCATTGAGATGGTGTAACTGATGACTTTTCTGTGCTTGATCAATTTTTAGGGAAGAGTCATCAGCATTGATATGCCCTATAAAAAAGGGGTGCGTTGTTTTTGTGATAAGCACCTGTAGCTGTCTAAATAAGTCTCCAGTATTAGAGACGCCCTTAATTTGACCAGCAGTTTCTAATAAGGGTACAGAGTGTGCGATGTAAGCGCTATCTGTGTAGATATTAAGAGACTGATTAGGAAATGCTGATAGGACTGCAATAACAGCATGTAATTCTGTTAATTGGGCGGAGGAGCTGTTTGTGGTAAATTGTACCACCTTGTTCTGGTAAGTATAAGCAGCTATACCTGTAGAAGAGCCATCAGTAAACACCAACAAGGCATTATTTAAGGGGGTAAATGTGGTGATTTTAGGGAATACTAATTCATGTTTATTAGCAAAATCAATAAGTTTGTCTGGTGGATAATGATTATCTAGGATGCCAGTATAAGAAGCTAAGGCAATAGGCCAGAATTCAGTAGTCTGCATGAGCCAATTAACTTGTTCTTTGGTATAAGGCTGTATGATAAAATCTGGTTCTTTACCAAAATATCTTTTCCCTTGGTCCCTGCCTAGGATTATAAAATCAGATACTGCTTGATAATATGGCCCAATGACCTTTTTAGGTGTAGCAAGCAGATGAGCCCACATTAGGAGGGCTGTTTGCCAAAAAACAGCGGTTGGTGAAAGAGCTGTTTTACAAATGATGAATTTCAAAGGTTTATCATAGTCTATAAATGTAAGTTTGTGACCGAATGGCTTGTTCTACTATATGTATGGCTTGTCTTCCTTCCGGTGTCAGCTCACGGGGAGATGTAGGATTAGCATCCCCGTGTAGAATATCGTAAAGAGGTTTTAAATCACTTTTACTAAGCTTTAGATAGGACATGAGCCAGTTGATATCTCCTAGGAGTTTTTGAAAATCGTTTAAAGTTTTGAGCTTGTCTAATCTTAATTCTAACTTCTGAGAGGAGACCTGAGCTCCTTTCATTTGAAAGCCAAGATATGTATATGGATCTGTTAATTGGACTTTATCAGGGGCGATCTCTAATCCTTTATCTTGTAAAGCATTTTTTAACTCGTTATAACATCTCAAGACCTCACCACCATCCTTCCCAGCTATTAAAATATCATCCATGTAATGAATAATATACATTTCTGGCCAATGATCTCTTACTGCTTGTATTGCAAGAGCAACAAAAGATTGACATAAGGTGGGACCTATTAGCCATACCTTGTGGGAGAACACGCCATTGAAACCTTTTCATGGGTGCTCTAAAATTAATAGCGGGTAGGCTGAAGGCAAAGCACTTTTGGTCCTCAGGGTGTAGAGCAATGGTAAAAAAGCAATCTTTTAAGTCTATGATTACTTTAAAATGTCCTAAGGGTATAGCAACAGGAGAGGGGAGTCCAGGCTGTAGGGCTCCCATTAGCACCATTGTTTTATTTACTGCCCTTAGGTCTTGTAACAAAGGCCATCTACCTGACTTCTTTTTAATGACAAAGATAGGAGTATTCCAAGGAGAGTTGCTGGGGATAATATTGTAAGGTTGCAAAAATCAGGATTGGGCCGGGAAAGAGTTAACACAGCTTGGCTTAAAATTATATCCCCCAGTTACATCCTATTATTGCAGTCTCAAGGTTGAGAACAGGGTGGGAACTCCCAGGATGCTGTAACCCAGGTGCAGGTTGATAATCTTGTGTAGCGAGACAGCCTGTAGCTAAATTGCGAAAGGAGACATGGTCCAGATGTCCCAAGAGACTAACCCCGAGATAACCACCAGCCCATCCTGTTATCCTGTTATCGCAACCCCATGGTAACCAGAAATATGCAGAGTCTGTAGATTATGAGATGTGTGCAGGTATGAGGAAATAAAACTCTGTGTTGACCTCTGTATAACCCTGTTGCTTGTTACATAGTATATAAGCTCAGCTTTGTATTGACTCGGGGCTCTCAGCCTCTGCTCTGTTTTCAGAGTATGTTGTGAGCCCCAGCATGCTTGGTGAATAAACCCTTTGCTGTTTGCATGAGAACGTCTCTTGGAGCCTTCCTTTGAGCGGCGAGGGTTTCGACCCTAATAATATGGCCAGCTTCAAGCTGCTCCTGTACCAGCTGCTGTGCAGCCAATAGTTTTTCAGATGTTAGAGGCCATTGATCGACCCATACAGGCTCTTCAGATAACCACGTTATTTTTTCTGCATGAGTCAGTGTTGTGCCCAGAGTTCGGGGTCCCCAATAATCCACCACTAAGGAGCCTTTTCCGACGCAAAAGCAAAGAGTCTTTATTCAAACCCGGGTTTGGCTCTCAGCCTCTTTCTGATGCAGCAGCGAGGCGAGAGAGCAGACCAGGCGGAAACAATGAGTTTTATGGGGTAGGATAATTAGGGGGCTTGGGAAAGTGATGAAGGCTACAGAGATTGGTCACTTGAATTGGGGTCTTTCTGTGGTTAAGCCTAATTAGGACCTTAGCTGTGTCCCTGGAGCTTCATTGGTCCATTTGGGTGGGGGTCGGGGAAGTTAAGACATTGCTGGCACACCTGTGGCCACTCCCAGAAAAGGGAGGGGTTTTAGGCAGGGGTCCCAGCCCTATAGGACAAGATGGAGGGGAGTTCATTTCCTTTCAACAGGAGTGTCAATGGGCCCTATCGAAAATGGCCTAATCCTGCTCTGTTTGATCTAGGATTGGCTTCTATGGGTTTTAATATTCCTGTGTTGTTCTTTCCTACACCTTGACCTGGTAGATATCCATTTTTTAACATTTGAGTAGTAACAATGTCGTTTGGGCTACACATGATTAGTCCAACCTGAGACAATAAGTCCCTACCCCAAAGGTTGATTGGTAGTCCAGCTATAACATAGGGTTGTATGGTGCCTTGGTTACCTTCCTGATCTTTCCAAATCAAAAGCTTTGAACTCCTTTCAGGATTTTGACTTTGGCCTATTCCCTTTAAATGGGTCATAGTAGTTTCTAGAGGCCAGCTCGTGGGCCTTTCTTCCTTTTTGATAATAGTAACATCTGCACCTGTATCTACTAGGCCTGAAAACTCTTTACCATCTAGCCGTAAAGACATAAGAGGTTTTTGTGCTGATATTATCTCTGCCCAATAAACATCTGATGACCCAAAACCTTTATTACCTCTTTGTTTATTAACTGTCTTATTAGAGGTGGGGACTAGGGGTAGGAGTAGTAATTGAGCAAATCTTTGTCCTGTTACAATAGTATTAATATTTTTTGGAGAAGATACCATAACCTTAATTTCACCCAAGTAGTCATTATCTATAACCCCAGGAAAGACTTGTAATCCATTAAGTGTAGAACTGCTACGTCCTACTATGAGGCCAAAAGTATCTTTTGGTAAAGGGCCAAAGATCCCAGTGGGAAGGGCTTGAACTCCCGTCTCGGGGGTTAATACTGTGTGGGCGGTGGAACTGAGGTCCAGTCCTGCGCTTCCTGTGGTGGCTCTGAGGAGATCTGAAATGGATTGTTTGCTGGAACAAAGCTGACTGCCCCAAAGATTTGTTTCGGTGTGGGGGCCTGGGGCTGGCCCCTGTTCCCGTTTCCCTGAACCTGAGGTAGAGCCTGACCTTGGGCATCTGTCTTGGATCTACACTCATTAGCCCAGTGTTTCCCTCTTTTGCATCTAGGGCATAGACCTGGAGCTTGAGTTTTAGTGTTTGTATTTTTGCTCCCCTTACATTCTCTAGCAAAATGCCCTGATTCCCCACAGTTAAAACATTTATTCTTAATTTGCTGTGATAAGTATTGTCTAACTGTATATCCTTGCATGGCAGCAGCCACGGCGAGGCCCTGCTGATAAGCGGCTCTGATATCAGAGCAAAGGGGGATGTAGCCTGATAAATCAGTCTTTTTCTTATAGGGCCGAATGGCCGCTGGGCAAGCAGCATTAGCATTTTCAAAGGCCAATTGTTTTACAAATTCCATACCTGCATCAGCATTACCAAATATTCTGCTAGCTGCAGTGATTAAACAATGGACAAAATCTGCAAAAGGCTCGTCTGGCCCCTGTTTAATATTAGTTAAAGAGGAGCTCATGTCACCTTTAACTGGTATTTTTCTCCAAGCCTTAGTAGCAGCTGATTGAATCTGGCCAAAAAGTCCCGCGTCATATTGCATTTGCGCGTCGCTGGTAGCATAATTGCCTTCTCCTATGAGCATATCTAGATTCCACCTATTGCCAGCTTGCGCGTTGCGTTTAGCAGTGTCCTTGCATGATTCTATGAATTCTGATTTCCATAGAAGATAATCCCCTACCGCTAGAGTTGCTCTAGCTAGAGTCTGCCAATCCCCGGGTATAAGCCAATTTTCAGCTACTGATTCTACAATTGCTGTAGTATAAGGAGCTGTGGCTCCATATTGGGCTACCGCCGTTTTTAACTCTTTTATTAATTTAAAATCGAAACCATTGTGATGACGCCAAGCCTGTCCTTGTGCGTCTACTGTTTCTGTAACTGGGAATGCATCTATTTCATCTAACTCTGGAATTGGTTCTGACCGGGAAGAAAATTTTGGAGCTGCTCCTCTTATAGGTGGTCTCTGATTACGAGAAGTTTCTGGCTTGGTTTCACTTTTAGACTTGCCTATTTTTAGACCCTCTAATTGTGCTATAAGCTCCTGGTGCTCTTTTTCTAATTTTATTTGTTCTTTTAGGAATTCAATCTTATCTCTTAGCTCCTTTCTGGGATCAAGAACCGGGCATGCTAAGGGAGGAGCGCTGGGGACGGGACTATATGGCGGAGGACGCTGAGCGACAGGCGGCCAGTCTGGATTATGATATCTGGCTGCCTGTTCTTCTAAATCCTCCCAATCTGTATCACTAAGGTCTTCCTTAACTTCAAGAAATTCTGATAGGGTTGGGCATTTCTTTGTCTTAGGTTTAGCTCCTTCTAAATTATAGAGTTTTACTTTTGCTCCTAAAGGTGTTCCTTTTTCAGGTATCTTTGATTTTTTCTTTTCAGTTTCTAAAGTCCTCTCTCTTAATGTATTATGTGGGCCCCTGGATGGCGCTCTATTTTCAAGTTTTTTTCTTTTCAGTTCCTTGGGTTGTCCCTCTTTCTTCCTCAACATCACTATGGAAAGACATGAGGTCCTCACTTTCTTTCTCAATCCTTTTTTCTTTTTTATCTAATTGAAGGATTTTTTCTCCCTTTTCAATTACATTAGCAACTACAGGATCCCGATGCCTCTGTGATATGACCTCATCGATTAAATTCCAGTATGAAAAGGCAGTTATAGGAACCTTTTCAGGCCCAAATCTTTCATAAAAATCTCTAAGGGCACCTCCAACCCTTTTCCATCTCTTACTATCAATAGTTCCTTCAATAGGGAACCAAGGACAAATATGTTGAATATAATAAAAAAAATCACATAACTGTTTAATTTTAACCTTTACTCCTCGTGCCTTTAAAGTCATTTCTTGATCCATAATCTCATGCTGACTCCTTTCTTGACCCATAATCGCTGTCTACTCACAGAGGTGTAGAAAACACAGCAGGTTCCCGCGTCAATTTATCCTCTGTCTTCTCCTTTTTGTGCCGGCTCTCCAGACAGCGTCCCTCACTGGATCCCCCATTCTCGAGCCACGTTGGGCGCCACTTGTCCCGACCCGCAGGTTAAGTCAACGAGAACCCTAGAGGGGGAGTGGGGATGAAAGGGACAAGAGACACAAGGAATGGAGACAAGACAAAGTTCTGATCAAGTCTCATTTATTCAACAGTAGATCTAGGTATTTATGGGGAGAAGGGGAAATGAGGAAGTTAGCGAAAATTCCTAGCCCTAAGGCGAAACGCCTGGCTTTTGGGAGATAGGGAAAGAGATAGGGTTTGGGGTAATAGAAACCTAGCCTGAGGTTAGTGCTAATGTGGCTGGCGCTTACTACAAAATGGCTATCAAGCACAAGTTTCCCACAATGATCTGCGATAGAGCCTCATTCAGCAAGTTAATAAGAATCCTCAGCTTCTTTGGCTGTAATGGAGTTTTCATTGTAATGCTGAGAGTAAGTAACTAGGACTTACCCCACTGAGCCACATCTGCTGGATGGGATGGGGAGAGCCCAAATACATAGCATTGTTGTCTCCCTTAGTGTAGCAACATTTTTAGTCTCAGATGTTTAACGGATTTTTGCACTGCAGAAGACAGCCATACAAATGAAGGCATTCATCAGAACAAATCCAGCAATATAAAGTGCTGGCAAGGCCCTGGATGCTGTGGTTCAGTTAATTGACCATCATCCTATGCACCAAAAGGTTGCCAACTTTATTCCCAGTCAGGGCACATGCTGGGTTGTAGGTTTGATCCCCAGTAAGGGGAGTACAGGAGGCAGCCAATAGATGTTTCACTCTCACGTTAAAGTTTCTCTCTCACTCTCCTTACCTCTCCCTCTAAAAAAAAATTAAAAAAATATTTTTAAATATATTTTATTGATTTTTTTTCCAGAGAGGAAGGGAAAGGGATAGAGAGTTAGAAACATCGATGAGAGAAACATTGATCAGCTGCCTCCTGCATGCCACCCCCTCCCCCACTGGGGATGTGCCTGCAACCAAGGTACAAGCCCTTGACCGTAATCGAACTTGGGATCATTCAATCCACAGGCAGATGCTCTATCCACTGAGCCAAACCGGTTTCAGCTAAAAAAAATCTTTTAAACAAAATTAAACAAATTGCTGGGAAAAGCCACTGTACACCATCGAAGTGGCAAGGAGGGCAGGTGGTCTTCCCGCCCTCTCCCCATCATCTGGGACTAACCACAGCCTCTTAAAACACAGAGAGGGTAGCAGCACTTCACACACCACACCATGATTTGTAACCCTCTAACCGGGCAGATAACCAACTTCCATGCACTGATATGGCACCCAGTTGTTAAAATAATAAAATATTTCCAAGCCAGTTGGTAAACAGCTACAACTCCAGATATTCCATTTCTGTTGCCACCAACCACTTCAAACTGCAGCAAGTGAAGGGTAACATTTGGAACATCAGGTGTTTGCCATGCCCCTGCTCCAGTGCTATTGTTTGAATGTATGCTTATGGGTCCAGTTTGTTAAACAGACTGAATATCACTATGGTAGGCGAATTCCTAAAATTCTCTCCCAAAATTTCCCACCCTAATTGTCAGGACTATGAATATGAATGCATGCATGTTATCATGTTGCATTACATGGCAAAAAGGTATTTTGCACATGTAATTAAGGTTACTAATCAAGGAGATTAATCAGGTTGGCCTAACCTACTCACATTTATCTTTTAAAAGCAGCATTTTCTCCAGTCGGTAGCAGGAGAGAACATCAGAGGTTCTAAGCACAGGAAGGATTTGATGTGTCATTATTGGCTTGAAGCTAGAGAAAGCAATATGAGATTCTCAAAGCATAATTGATATAAAATTGCCTTTACATAAAAACAATAATTAGACAAGGATCCAAGATGACAACAGATTAAGTGGAAGTTATACTCATCTCCTCCTGAATTACAACTAAGTTATAAAACAATCATCCTGAATAACCAATTGAAGACCAGCTGAAGAGAAATCTTATAACCAAGGATTTAAAGAAGAAGCTACATCAAGAGTGGTAGAAAGTATGGAGATATGAAAAGGGCTGCCCAACTATAGGTGGCAGTTGAGGTTCCAAAGGGATATCTCAGCTGTGGGGTGTTCCCCCTGAGAAGCATGGGATCTAAACCTCAAGCTAAGCTCCCCCGAACAAAGCACCAGAGCCAGGAAGAGACACCCACATAATATCTGCCTGTAAAAAACATCAGGGTTTTTGTCTGGCAAGGAGTGGTGGGGGCCTACTAGAGACAAAGGAACCCTCTTAAAGGGCCAACACACAAGATTTCATTTGCAGACACTCACCCTTGGCTCCAAAGGAGGGAAGGTGGAGCAGACTAGAGCTGTGTGAGGAGAGTCTGAATTTTGTGGCTCTGGAGAGGGAACTGAAGGGACAATAGCCAGAATGCCTGTGCTAAGTCATTCTTCTATACCTCAGATCCCATCTTTCTTTGATGGGGCAGCAGCCTGGGGGTAATGCAATTACCCTACCCTCTGGACTCCCTGTTGCCCCACTCTGTGGATCTTACACCTGCTGAGGAACATATCCAGAGGCTCTTTCCATGACTGAGTCTAATAGGCAGCTGTCAGATGGATATAGGTAGAGATGGATCTTGTCAGGGTGTCTTTGGACTTTTGCTAATATGCCCCCCAGGCTCATTCAGGTTGAGCAGAGATAGCCACAAACTGTGGATTGCTTATAGCTCTAAACAGGTTGCCAAGGGCCAGTCAAAGGCAGCATCTTACATTGGCCCACACCAGAGTTCCTCCCAAGAGGCCCAGAACCAACACTCCTAGTGGCCAGCTTTAGATAAGATCAGAACAGGATTCAATAAGCTGCACAAGCAGCCTATCAAAAGGGAGATCTTGGCAGGCACCAAGACCTGCTGTGGCAAATTATGCTTTGTGTGATCAGTATTTGCAAAACAGCTCACATGACGTGGTTGGAGTTGAGCTTTACAATCAGCCAGCCTGAGGGTCAATTTATTCCACCCATGAATAGGTGAAAAGCAATCAAGATTCAGTTACAACAAAAGGGCCTACGTAACCCACATGTTCACTAGGAATACTGGCCTATAATTTTTTTCTTTGTGGTGTCTTTACTGATTTTGGAATTAGCATAATGCTGGCTTCATAAAATGAGCTAGGAAGTCTTCCCTTCTCTTGCATTTTTTTTGCAATAGTTTGAGAATAATACTAGT
The DNA here is from genome assembly GCA_011751065.1 of Lasiurus cinereus. NCBI lineage: Eukaryota > Metazoa > Chordata > Mammalia > Chiroptera > Vespertilionidae > Lasiurus > Lasiurus cinereus. The sequence goes on from JAAGEH010000031.1 coordinate 5,842,979, forward strand.
TCTTCTTTGAATGTTTGGTAAAATTCACCTGTGAAGTCATCTTGTTCAGAACTTTTGTTTGTTGAGAATTGTTTTCTTTTATTATTATTGTTACTGCTTCAATTTTACTAATTGTAATCTGTCCATTCAGATTCTTTGATGCTTCCTGATTCAATTTTGGAAGGTTGTTTTAGCCTAAGAATTTATCCATTTTGTCTAGATTGTCCAATTTGTTGGCATACAATTGTTCATAATATTTTCTTACAATCTCTTGTATTTCTTTGGTGTCAGCTGTGTATACAATGGAAGAACTGCTGTGATGGAGACACCCTTATGGGGCAGGACTTGCTTCAGTGGGGCTTTGGTGCTCACTGAGTCTGCCCCCTTGAGTGTGTTGCTTATGAGTATGAAGAGTTGCAATCTGGTATCGTCTCACATGGACCCCTAGGTACATTAGCTCTTGGATCTCCAAGGAGGTGCAAAGTCAGCCACTGTCTGAGGCCATCTTGCAGGAGCTACAGAGATATCTTCAGATTCCTCCTCTTTGTTTAAGGTTTGGAAGTGCCCAGATAAGGCCTAGCTATAAAGCAATGCAGGCTGCTGCTTCCAGGCCTTAGGCCTTCTTTTGGAAGCTTTGGAGCTCTCTAACCCAGCTACAGTTTATGTTTTAGGTTGTTAAAGGACAGGCCATTAATATACAAAAGCCACTGTGCACATCTTAATCACTGGTGGTGATTTAAATTGGGTGGGGCGGGGTCTCAGGGAATCACCAGGGCAGAGAAAACAGCAATGGCTGCCAGTCAGCCCTGCCCCGGATAGACCCCCAGGTCTCTGTGTCCTAAGGCCCCATGCAGGAACAATGATTGCTGTGAGAACTTCTAAGAGAAAGCCACCCTCGTGTTCTGGCCTAATGCTAGACCATCCAGTTTCTCCCTGTATGAGTCTGGGTCCCCAGAGTCTCACCTGGAACTGGAGTTCAGAGCAATTGGGTGATTGTATCTCCCTCCCAATTGCAAAAAACAACAGCAAACCCAGTTGCCAGCCCATTTCACCCATGCCTCCGTACCTCCTACCAGTCTCAGTGCACATTTTCTTTCCTTCTAGTTGTGGAATTTTTATGTGGTTGTGAAAGGCAGCAACTACAGGTATTTGCCTTTGCCACCATCTTGGTTGTCTCTTCAATGCAATTCTTACCAAGATATCAATGGCATATTTCATAGAATTAAAACAAATGTTCACAAACTTTATATGGAACCACAAAAGACCCTGAATAGCAACAGTGATATTCAGAAAAAAGAACAAAGTTGAAGAAATCATACTATCAAATAAAAAACTATAATACAAAGCCACAGTAATCAAAAGAACATGGTACTGGCTTATAGACACTCATATAGGTAAATGGAACATAATGTAGAGCCCATCTGATCCTCAGATAATGAAACAGCAGCAACCCCACCTAAAGCTCTGACAGAAACAGGCATGTGAGTGATTAAGATTGATAGCTGGCAGACAGGCAAAGCAAAAAAATTGGTCCTGCCTGGTTGCAACCAAGGCCTGTGGAGACAGACACAAGCAGAGGAGTGGTAGATCACCAAAGACAGTGCCTGACAGTGGTCAGCACCTAAATACCTAACAGGAAGCCCAGAATTGGCAGACAGAACAGAAGAGTGGGGTTCTAAACCAGCCCATATGGGGCATCAAAATACGGCTGAAACAAACTAAATTTATTTTATTATTTTTTACTTTTTCCTCTTATCCACTCATTCTTTTTCTCCACTCTCTATACTAAACCATAGTCCTTCCCCCTATTCATCCAATTCCTTAACCTTATTTTCTCTGTTTAAGTTCTGCCTCTACAGATTTTGCTCCTCTTCTTCTGGGAGTTTTTTTCGTTTGTTTGTTTGTGCTTTTTGTTTTGTTTGTTTTGTTATGTTGTCTCCTATTCTTTCCTTCCTTTTTTCTCTTTTTCATTTATTTTTTTCTTTTTTTACTATCATTTTTGCTCTCCTTTATCTCTCCTAATTCCCTTTTCAATAGTGGGCACTTCTATTGGGGTTATAGGTGTCTTTAATACATTTATGTTCTGTTCCTTTTGTGTTGTGTATTGTGTTGTATTTTTTGCTGTTCAGTAAGAACCTTCAAAATGGTTGGCATGACAGGGTAGAGAGTGAGCTGTATAACCAGACAACAGAGGAAACTCTATCCATGAACAGAAAAATAACATTTAAGAACCATCTACATCAATAGAACCCAAATATCTCAAGTAGGGGGGAACCCTAGAATACCTGGCCCAGAAGACCTGATATACTAAACCACTGGGTTCCACAAAATATCTACTACATAAGACAAATTTAAGAAATCTGGGTGTCATAGCAGTTTGATATGATACATAGAAACAATCATAAAGTAACAGCAAAAATGGGCAAACAAAAGAACAACCCCAGTCTGAAAGTAGGAATCGCCAGAAAAGTTAATAAATGAAATGGAGGCAAACAATAGGTCAGAGAAAGAATTCAGAGTATTGGTTATAAGGATGCTGGAAAGGCTGGATGAGAAATAAACCAGCATTCGTAAGAATCAGGAGGAAATGATGAATGATATATCACAATAAAGAACGCAATGGGAGGTTTCAACAGTAGCCTACAAGAAGCTGAGGACCATGTCAGTAAGGAAGAAGACGAGGTAGAAAAACACCCAAGCAGAGCAGCAACTGGAAAAAAAATTAAACAACAGGAGGAGAGCCTAATGGAGTATTGGAACAACATGAAATGAAACAACATCTGCTTTATAGGGAATCCAGAAATAGAGAAAGCTGAGAAAAGGTTAGAAAACCTTTCTGAAGAAATAATGACAAAACTTCCCTGACTTTGGGGGGTAAAAAAGTGACATGTTTAAGAATCACACAGAGTCCCAAACAAGATGAACCCAAAAAGACCAACACCAAGACCCCTCCTAATCAAATTGGCAAATATCAATGATAAAGTAATAATCATAAAGGCTGCCACAGAGAGACAGAAAGTTACCTACCAGGGATCTCCCAATAGACTAACAACTGATTTCTCAACAGAAACACATCAGGCCAAAAGGGCATAGAATGAAGTATACAAAGTGATACAAAGCAAGGGACTGAATTCAAGAATATTCTATCCACAAGGCTATAATTGAAAACTGAAGGGGAAAATAAAAAAGTAAAAAAGTTAAGCAAGTTAATTACCACCAAGACATGAATGCAAGAAATGTTAAAAGAACTAATATAAAAAGAAGAAATAGAAAGGGAAGAAAGAACATGGGCATAAAGAATAAAAATGGCAACAACTAAGTACCTATCAATAATAACCTTAAACATAAATGGGTTAAATGTTCTGATCAAAAGACATAGGGTAGCTGGATGGATAAGAAGACATGATCCATATATATGCCTTCTACAAGAGACCCACCTCAGAGACTCACACGGACTGAAAATGAACGAATGAGGGGGAAAATTTCTGGAAAATTGAAATTAAAAAAAAGCTGGATTAGCAATACTTATATCTTACAACACTGACCTCAAAGTGAGGGCCATAACAAGAGATAAGGAAAGCCACTTCATAATACTAAAGGGATCAATACAAAAAGAGGAAATAACTCTAGTAAACATATATGTAGCCAATGCAGGAATACCCAAATACATATAAAAAAAACCTTCTGGAAGATATTAAAAGATAGATCAACACCAATACAATCATAGACTTTGAAATGTGGTCTATCAACTACATTTTCAAAGATAGACCACATATTAGGACACAAGCTAAGTATCTACAAATTGAAGAAGATTGAAATCACATCAAGAATCTTCTCAGAGCCGAAACCAGTTTGACTCAGTGGATAGAACATTGGTCTGTGGACTGAAGGGTCCCAGGCTCGATTCTGGTTGGGGGCATGTATCCTGGTTGCAGGCACATCTCCAGTGAGGGGCATGCAGGAGGTGGCTTATCAATGTCTCTCTCTCTCTCTCATTGATGTTTCTGACTCTCTATACCTCTCCCTTCCTCTCTTTAAAAAAATCAATAAAATATATTTAAAATTTTTTTTCTCAGAATACAATGGCATAAAATTACATAAAAACAAAAATCAAAACAATCAAATACAAGGAGAATAAATAGCAGGCTATTAAACAATGAATGGGTTAACAAAAAGAGCAAAGAAGAAATAAAAACAATTCTGAAAAAAAATTAAACACCAAAACAACCCAAAATTTGTAGAGCACAATGAAAGAAGTCCTGAGAGAGAAGAGCATAGCACTACAGGCCTAACTAAAAATAAGACAAGAAAAAGTGGTAATAAGTTATCTAACCTGACAACTTAAAGAACTAGAAAAAGAGCAACAAGAAAATCCCAGAATATGTAGAAGGAAGGAAATAATAATGATTACAGTGGAAATAAATGACATAGAGATACACCCCACACAAAGAAGAAAAATAATACAAGAAAGGTTGGTTCTTTGAAAGGATAAACAAGATTGATGAACCTTTAGCCAGGCTTACCAAGAAACAAAGAGAAAGGACCCAAATAAACAAAATCAAAAATGAAAGAGATGAAGTAACAACCAATCCCACAGAAATACAAAACAACTCTACTAAAATACACTGGACAACCTAGATGAAATAAACATATTCCTAGAAAAATATAATCTTCCAAAACTCAATCAAGAAGAATAAAAAAAGAACTGAATAGGCTGATAACTACTGATGAAATTAAAGCAGTAATAAAAAAAAAAAAACTTCCAGCAAACAGTAGCCCTGGTCTGGACACCTTCACAGGGGAGTTTTACCAAACATTCAAAGAAGAACTAGCACTGATCCTCCTCAGACTATTCCAAAACTTCAAAAGGAAAGAGTACTTCCAAGCTTTTTCTATGAAGCCAGCATTAGCCTAATATCTAAAACCACAAAGTCACTACAAACAAAGAGAATTACAGGCCAATATCCCTGATGAACTTAGATGGCAAAACCCTCAACAAAATATTAGCAAATCAGATCCAGGAACACATTCAAAACATCATACATTATGACAAAGTAGGATATTATTATGGGATGCAAGGCTGGTGCAATGTCCACAAATCCATAAATGTGGTACATCACAGAAACAAACTGAAAGACAAAACACACATGACCATATCAATTGATTACAAAATAGCATGTGACATAATCCAGTACACTTTTTTGATAAAAAGTTCAGCAAAGTGAGAATAAAGGGGTCATATCTTAATATAATAAAAGCCTTCTATGGCAAACCAAGAGCCAACATTATATTCAATTGGCAAATACCAAAACCATTTCCCCTAAGAACAGAAATAAGACAGGGATTCCCACTTTCACCACTCCAGTTCAACATATTATTTGAAGGGTTAGCCATAGCAATAAGACAAAAAAAAAAGAGATAAAATGTATCTAAATTGGAAAAGAAGTAAAACGCTCATTATTCACAGATGAATATAATACAGGTTTGGAGTTGATGAACTCCTTTAGCTTTTTCTTATCTGTGAAGCTCTTTATTTGCCCTTCAATTCTGAATGACACCTTTGCTGGATAAAGTATTCTTGGTTGTAGGTTCTTGCTATTCATCACGTTGAATATTTTTTGCCATTCCCTTCTGGCCTGCATCATTTCTGTTGAGAAATCAGCTGACAGTCGTATGGGTGCTCCCTTGTAGTTAATGAACTGTTTTTCTCTTGCTGCTTTTAATATTCTCTCTTTGTCTTTTGCTCTTGGTATTTTAATTGTGATGTGTCTTGGTGTAGTCCTCTTTAGATTCCTTTTATATGGAGTTCTGTGTACTTCTTGGACTTGTAAGTCTATTTATTTTACCAGATGTGGGAAGTTTTCAGTCATTATTTCTTTAAATAGGATTTCAGTATCTTGCTCTCTCTCTTCTTCTGGCACCCCTACAATTCTGATGTTGGTACGCTTGAAGCTGTCCCAGAGGCTCCTTACATTATCTTCACATTTTTGGATTCTTTTCTCCTCTTGCTTTTCCAGTTGAGTGTTTTCTGATTCTTTATATTTCAAATTTTTGACTTGACTCTTGCCTTCCTCTAGTCTGCTGTTAGGTCTCTGAATAATATTTTTTATTTCAGTCATTGTATGTTTAAATTCTAGTTGGTCCTTTATCATCTCTAGTTGGATCTTTTTCATCTCCTCTTGGGACTCGCTAACTTTATCCAACTTTTCTAAAATATTCTTGAAAAACCTTATAAGTGTGGTTTTGAACTCTATATCCAGTCGTTGGTTTTCCTCCATTTCTTTTGTTTGTGATCCCTTCCCTTGTCTCGACATTTTCACTATGCCAGGAGAACTTCTGTGTTGAATTCAGCCTTATGATACCAGACTTGCAACTCCGCAAAAGCCTCTCTGTTGAGCTTGGGATGGGTGGAGTCTCAGGGCTTAATGGACTGCCTTGCCTTCCAGTCGGGCCCGCCCTCCACGGCCCCTGAGTCTCACGTGACTGGGTAATCGCTGGAGTGGTCCCTGTGCATGCACGCACTCTCTCGCAGTGCTTCTAGACTGCTGCCCCTCAGGCTCCCCTGAGCTCTGGGACCATATGAGTCTGGGTCCCCAGTGTTTCGCCAGAAACCGGGGTTTAGTGAGGTGAGAAATGGCATAATTGGGAGGGTCTGTCTCCCACCTGCTCGTGAAAGCCAGCGGCACAATCAGCAGTCTGTCCCCTGCGCGCAGGGCCGTGCACGCCACCGGACTTCTGATCTTTTGCGACTCCCCTAAATTTCCCTGCACTTCTCCCTTGTTACAGTCCAAACTTCCCCCGTATGAGTTTCGGCTGGATCTGGGGTTTAGTGTCATAGGATAAGGGGTTCAATGCCTTCAATGTCGTTGGGAGTCTCTGTGTCCCTCCTGCCAGAGAGAGCCAGCCAGGTTCTCAGGCACCCGCTTTGTGCACAAGCACGTCTCTGTACCTCAGCTTTTTGCAGCTCCTTTGGGTCTCTGTGAGTCCCTCTCTTTCCTTCTAGTTGTAGAATTTCCACTCAGCCAGCTTTCCTGTGGTTTTGGATGATGTCCGTTCTGTCGTTTAGTTGTAGGTTTGAAATTGTTGTGTGAGGCAGCAGTGTAGGTTTTTACCTATGCCGCCATCTTGGATTCTCCTCCTGCTTAAGTTTTCTTTATATTTCCCTGGTTCCTAGTAAAAGGTGGTAAACACAGTAGATACTAAATTAATACTTTTTTACTGATTGATAGGGATTAGCTTGGGAAAGTCTGTGATCTATAGTTTGTCAACCATGTTAAAAAATGCATAGTGTAGATTTATATCCATTGCAAGTGTTTAGTGTTTAGAGATGAATAAATTTCTATGACAATGGGCAGGGTCATTATCTCACTGAAAGGAAGTCTGCCTAGAGATGGATTTCATAATTATAGTTCATATAGTGCTTTATACTTTCCAAAGCACATTTGCATATATTGTTATATTTGATACTCACAAGAACTCTGAGTGTAGGCACTATTATCAGCATGTTACAGATGAGGAAACAGTTTTCCAAAAGTTGAGATCTGCCACCCTACCTGGTTTGGCTCAGTGGATAGAGTGTTGGCCTGGAGACTGAAGGGTCCTGGGTCAAGTTCCAGTTAAGGGCACATGTCTGGGTTGTGGACTCGATCCCCAATAGCGGGCATACAGGAGGCAGCTGATCAATGATTCTCTCTCATCTTTAATGTTTCTCTCTCTCTCTCTCTTTCCGTTCCTCTCTGAAACCAATAAAAATATACTTTAAAAAAGTAATGTCATAATACAAAAAAAGTATTATTTTTATAAAAAGGTGAGATCTGCCCAGCGTTATATAGCAAGTTTGTTCAATCATTCATTCTTTCTTTCTACAAGGACTTGAGAGGCTGCAACGTGCAAGGAATTAGGTCAAGATAAGCTCAGGTCCAGTGACTTCATAGGATATTTAGAAGCAATCTAGAAAATAAAAGTATGGCTTAGGGACAGAAGGTAAAAGTAAGCTCCTGATAAGTGAGACAGGATGGTAGAACACACATACTATGATAATCTGACTACATGAGACCAGACCTGTAGAATTTCCCATTCCCAGGTGATAGAGGAAAAAAACCCTGATTGTGTTAATCCCATTTATTTCTGAAAACTGCAAAGCAAGCTCAGAAAATCACAATTCACTATCTTCTGATTGCTTCTGTCCTCCAAAAGGAAAAGGTTTTCCCACCCCCAAACTGAAAGATACTGGCAAGCAGAATAGTCTGTGCCTCCTTGACTGAAGGGTTCAATTTACATCTCTGAAGATACCTAGAAACGGTGAAAAGGAGTTCAGTGGGCTTTTGGACTACCACATTTGCTGTGAATGGTGCTCCTGGAATTATGCAGTGTAAAACCTGTACAGCTGAATACAGGAGCCCTGAAAACTTCTCTTTGTTTCAAAAAATAAATGAATAGTAAGCTGAAGGAAACAAGAAGAGAAGCCTGGGCAGGTGGAAGCCTGATTCAGTGTTTAGAGTGATCTGTTTATAAAAATCTCAGAGCCTTAATCAGGCTCTGTTTCTGTACTATTTGTAGGTACTTTTCTGACATAAAGAGTGAGCATGATGCTTACTATGAAATTCAACTCAATGCACTTCCCAAAGAAACGATCTATCTTAGTGGTTAAGACCTTGAGTTCTAGAGTTCACAGATTTGAATTGTGGTCCCCAGTTTCTAGCTGTGTGTCCTTAGATACATTTCTTGATGCAAGTGAGTTTTACTCATTTACTCACCAACTAGAAATAGTATTAGAATCTACTTCATTAGGCTGTTGTGAAGACTAAAATAGGAAGTATACTTAAAAATGATACATAATATAATTGGTGCTCAGTTTCCTTATATATCTGCCTCTGGATCTTCAATTAATTCTTTCTGAAAAAATCTATTGTACATCTACTCTGTGACAGTCTCTAGGACTGAAATAGTGAACAAGATAAAATCCCTAATGTCAATGGGCTTTCCTTCAAGTAGGGAACCTAAGGATAAGTAGAGAAAAATCCATTAAAGTGATTTGTGATTATTGATTTGAGGTAACAGAACAGGGTGTTGTGAGATAGAGTAACAGAGAAGCCCACTCGAATTTAGTTGCTCAGGGAAGGTCTCTTTGAGGAGATGATATTTAAGCTGAAAAATCACAAATGAGAATAAGTTCTATTTTCCTGTCTAAAGAAAAAAAACACAATTAAAACATAAAAGGATGCCCTGGCTCAGTTAATTGGGTGTCTAAAGGTTGCTGGTTCGATTTCTGGTCAGGGCTCATTCCCAGGTTGCAGACTTGATTCTCGGTATGGGGTGGGCAGGAGGCAACCAAATGATGTTTCTCTCTTACATCAATGTTTCTCTCCCTCTCCCTTCCTCTTTTCCTAAAAATCAATTTTTAAATCTTTGAAAAAACAAAATATGAAACCCAAATTCACAGAAAAAAAGAGATCAGATTAATGGTTACCAAAGGCAAAGGACACGGGGTGAGGGAATTGGATGAAGATGGTAAAAAAAAGTATAAGATTCTAGAAAAATAAGTACTGGGATATAATGTACAGCATAACAACTATAAGTTAATACTGTTGAATAGTAGATATGAAAGTTGCTAAGAAATTAGATCCTAAAAAGTTCTCATCACAAGAAAAAATTTGTTTCTCTTTTCGTATCTATATGAGGTAATGGATGTTAACTAAACTTATTGTAATAGCCATTTCACAATATATGTAGTCCAAATCATTATGCTCTATTCCTTAACCTTTTACAGTGCTGAATGCCAATTATATCTCAATAAAACTGAAAGAAATACATTTTGCAGAGAATGTTAAATAAACATAATAAATCCTTCCCCCAATAAAAATAAAGACCAGAGTGTACCAAGCAGTAATTCCAACCACCTAGCAATTTAATTGGAAAGAGGGACTAATAGCCATTTGATGCCCGAGGTGAGGGGACAGACATAATGGCTGCCCATTAGGCAACTGCACATGTTCAGTAGGGAGAAGAACCTGTTTGTAACATCCACTGAGGGGCCGCTTGCCATTTGGGAAGGCTTAAGTAAACTATTTGGGGGCATCAGAAGTAGGTTACAAGGGAGGGTTGGAGGCAGTGGATGGGCAGTGAAATGAAGCTGGAGAGAGGGCTCTCTTTTGTGTCCTATTGTTTTGCAAGTGAGTGGTGCACTTGAATTAAGGTTGCTACAGGGTTCTAGATAAACCAATATAAAGTAATTCCCAGCAGGCCCCAGAATGATTAGACCAGGAAACTCTAACCACCTAGCAGTCTTGGGGAACAGAAAAGGATTGATGGCCATTTATTTAGTGACAGGGAATTGGCTCTCCTCTAGACCAATGTACATGTGGAATAAGTTGGAGGTGAGGGCATGTATGTGTATGATAATGCTCACTGAGGGGGCTCTCTCTACTTCAGGGCCTTCCAGGAGGTTGCAGGAGGCCTGGGCGAATTCTTTATTTTGAAGATTCCTATATAGTATCTTTTAAATGAATTAAAACAAAAACAGTTACCAAAACTACAATATGCAGTGGGCTCTCCATATCTCCATGGTCTGAATCAACCAACCACAGATTGAAAAAATGTTATTTCCAATTAAGGGATACAGAAGACTGACTGTATGCACTGTTCTATGCCATTTTATATATGGGACTTGTGTGTCCTTGGATTTTGGCATCCAAGGGATGTCCTAGAACCAATCTCGCAAGGATACTGAGGATACTGAGGGACTCTAAATGCTTACATTTTTTTTAAAACTGCATTTCTAGATCTGAGGCAAAATTACAATACAATGTATAACACTAGTGAGGTCCAGAAATCTGAATTTTAAACAAATGCTCCATGTGATTCTGATGCACATCAACATCTGAGGCATTCCTTGAATTCTACCAACAGAAGAAAGCAGTCTAAGTGAGATAGACTTCCCTTGATATTCCAGGGAAATCAATGATCTCTCCTTGATTTGGAATGTGTATGTCACAGCTTATTGTATTGCTACTAATTAATGTGAAGAATGCCAAAATGTCCCCCTCCCTAGAATATCCCTCTAACCAGTCTGTCATCAGTCCCAAGATTCCCAGAGTAACTTTTCTTTTTAAAGGTTATTACTAAGTTTGCTCTCCTATGTCTGTGCCAGCCTCATTCCCTTTTCATTATGTTATAAAGCTTTCTAATTTGCAAGAGTAAGATGGTTGCTGGCAAGAGATCTGAAATAATTCATAAGAATTTGTCAAAATCTGGGAAGAAATTTGCCTTGTATTTTATTGTAAGGAAAATAACCTTGTGCTTGAATTTGTTGAGAATTGTGAAATTGAACCGACATGTTCATTTGACCTAGCTATGGCCATGTGTTCAGAATCTGTGCCACGACCTTCACAGAGAGTTCAGGTTAACTTGCAAGGAGGACTGGCGACAATGAATACATTATACAAGAAATATGAATTTTTGAAGGCATTTGGGGGGCCAGGTGGAAACCTCTTTCATGAAGAAGCACACTGAGTCCTGTCCTTCTGCTTTATATTCACTTTGAATACACATTTTCCCTTTAGCAATGCATACAGGCAGATCAAAGGTAAAGTTTGGTAAACAATGTAAGGATTATCAGGTCAGTAAATTTGCCTCGAGCCATAGCAATCACAGCAGGAGCAAAACTTGTGCTGATATTCACCTTTGTTTAATATCAAAGTCCATTGGCCTTCCAATGTCTCTTTTGCACTTTCATGCAAATGCTTGTTATGCTTTGGCATTGGCAAATCTGAGCAAATCAACATTTGAAGTTATGCTCTACAGTCACAGTACATTACACTAGCACTGTCAAAGTGGTTAAAATAAATAGAAGCTCTCGGCTGTTCTATAGGGTATGACAATCTCAAACATATTTCAGTGAACAAACATGAACTAGAACACACATGTCAGGCTATGTGCCATTAAAAGCACATTATGGTAGCACAGAAGTTCTAAATTTTTTAGAGAGTTGGGAATAAGAATAACCAAAGCCTATTGTTGAATAGGAATGTCTTATACAAAAGCACCCAACTAGAGTTTAATCTTGGGGAATGTTCAAAATCATAGTTGGGTGGAGAGGGTAGAGCAGAGAGATTGGAGAGGGTATCACAAGCAAATACTGAAAATAAGCAAAAAAACAAAAGAAAACAAAAACAAAACAAAAAAAAAACACCCAATGTCTGCTTTGTCTATCATATAAGGTGAAATGCTAGCCCAATGCAAACAAATAAAATCCTTTGGACATTATATATTTATTGAAGTTTTAGGCAAATACAACTACAAAAGCCATATTTATAATCTTGCAATTCAAACTAGATCCAGGGTTGAAAATAAAACAAATTTCTACATGCCAATTCATCTTCAATTGCCACAATTTAACATCTAGTGTTTAGCAGGCACTCAATATATATAAATATTTGCCGAGTGAATTAATGCATACTTACCCTACTCATCACTTTATAGTTCAAATTGTCCAACCAATCTTGCCTCCTGATATATTATTTCTCAATCTCTAGGATTCAGGTGTTACTTTTGTACTCTGTGTTCTGTGTGGTATTCCAACCACTACTACTGGAATGTCACCTCTCTGAACTCAGCACATAACAGAGTACTTGGAATATGGTACTTGCTTGACACAGGAATCAAAATATGAGTGGATAGATGGATGTTAAACTGATACATGAAAAATGAATAAAAAGGGACTGTTGAGATAATTTGCAGTAACTTCTCTGCTAAACTATTATATACTAATTCCAAACCAGAGCTCACATAAGCACTAGAGGAATGGAATGGTATCATTTGGGTTGAGCTGTTTTCAAAATGTTTATGTAAAGTCATAATTGCACCTAAGTGGAATAGGTGCAATGGGAGACACCAGAGTCCCTTGAGCTCAAAAAAGATGTCTATGGTTTATAACTTGGCCCACTGCATAATTCTATTCTTTGTCAAAATCAAATGCTTCTTTTTGATTCTTATGAATAATGTTGCTATAAACATTTGTTTATAATCTGTTATGTGGAATATGTTTTTATTTCTTTTGGGTATATAATTTATAGTGGAATTGCTAGGTCATATGGCTACTACAGGATGTCCCCAAAAATATATACACACTTTAACAGCTGATAGCTGTTAAATGTGTGAAGAGTCCAATTTCTCCATATCTTCATCACTACTGATTATTATCAATATTTTTAAATGATATTCATCCTAGTCGATATGAAGTTGTATCTCATTGTGGTTTCAATTTGAATCACTCTAATGACAAATGATGTTGAACATCCTTTCATTTGCTTATTGATCATTTGTATTACTTCTTTGGGGAAATGTCTATTTAAATGTTTTGGTCATTTTTAAACTGGTTTATCTTTTTTAAAAGGTTTTTTAAATTTTTCTTTAAGAGAGATGAAGGGAAAGGGATAAAGAGATATAAACATAAACGAGAAACCATCAATCAGCTGCCTCCTGCATGCCTCCACTGGTGATCGAGGCTGCAACCCCAGCATATTGCCTGACCAGGAATCAAACCTGTGACCTCTTAGTTCCTGGGTCGATACTCAACTGCTGAGCAACACCAGCTAGGCAAATTAGTTTATCTTTTTATTGTTGAGTTGTAATTGTTCTTTATTTGTGGGTTGTCTTTATTTTCTTTGTGGTATTCTTTAAAGTACAATAAATTTTAAGTTTTATGAAGACTAATTTAACTAATTGTTTTTCTATCTCTTGGCTTTTGGTGTCACATCTAAGAAACCATTGTCTTACCTGAGGTCATGAAAAGTTAGACCTAAGTTTTCTTCTTATAGTTTTTACTAGAGGCCTGGTGCATGAAATTTGTGCATGAGTAGGGTCCCTAGACCTGGCCAGAGATCAGGGCCAAGGCCTCCATTCCCCAGCTGCCAGATGCCAACTATGGCCTCCCTTAGTTCTGTGCTACCCCCTGGTGGTTAGCACACATCATAGCTAACAATAGAACTAGTCTGGTTGAACTCCAGGGACACTTTGCATATTAGTCATATCTATCTATCTATGTGTATATATATATATACATATATATGTATATATATATGTGTATATGTGTATATATGTATATGTGTGTGTGTGTGTGTGTATATATATATATATATATATATATATATATATATATAATTTCTTAACTTTTATCTCTGTGATCCATTTTGAGTTTTTATATGTGTTGTGAGGTAGGAATCCAATTTCATTCTTTTGAATGTGGATATCCAGTAGTCCCAGAATGTCCAATTGATGATTCCATTCAAATGAAATTTTGAAAAGGGTATATTGTAGTAATGGAAAATGGAGCAGTGGTTGCCAGGAGTTGGGGAAAGTTTGATCACAAAGGAGAAACACTAGGGAATTGTGGTGGGTGATGGAATGGTTTTGTGTCCTGATTGTGGTAGTGGTTACATCCATCCATGCTGGGTTAAAAATTCCGTGTGTGTGTGTGTGTGTGTGTGTGTGTGTGTGTGTGTGTGTATCTGTTTTGGTTATGATGAATATTTCACAGATACATATATATTAGAGGCTCAGTGCATGAAATTCATGCATGGGTGGGGTCCCCTCAGCTAAGCCTGCACCCTCTCCAATCTGGGACCTCAGTGGGATCAGATCTAAATGGGCAGTAGGACATCCCTCTCACAATTCAGGACTGCTGGCTCCCAAGTGCTCACCTGCTTGCCTGCTTGATTGCCCCTACCTGCTTCTGTCTGCCAGCCTGATCTCCCCCTGACAACTCCCCTGCCAGCCTGATTGACGCCTGTTTCCCTGCCAGCCCAATTGCCTCTAACTGCTCTCCCCTGCCAGCCTGATCACCCCTAACTGCCCTCCTCGGTTGGCACAATTGCCCTTAACTATCCACCCCTGACGCCCTGGTCATCCCTAACTTCTCTCTCCTGCTGGCCATCTTGTGGTGGCCATTTTGTATTCACATGGGGGCAGCCATCTTGTGTGTTGGAGTGATGGTCAATTTACATATTAGATTTTTATTATATAGGATGTCAAAATTCATCAAATACTTAAAGGATGAATATTACTCTGTGTAAATCATATTTCAATAACTTCAAGTTATTTATTTTTTTAAGAAAGCCTCTCCAAACCACTTCCACTCATTAAAATAACTGCTATGGACAGTTTAGTATGTACCTGTCTGGGACATTTGTAAGTATGCAATATAAAGGGATTTTCAGTTGCATGAATGAGATCATTGTATACAATATATATTATGCTTTATATTGCTTTTTTGACTTAAAGATCTTGGAAGTCTTATAAAATATACAGATAAATTCATATATACACATACAGGTTCTATATGTAAAATATTCATAGATATTTTAAATAGTTATGTTATAAACCATTTTATGGATGTAAAATCATTTATTTTACCAGTCTCCCACTATTTAATATTTAGGTTGTTGCTGGATGTTTTGCTATTAACATGTTACAATCCTATAGTGAACAGCCCTGTACATACATCTTTTTAAGAGTATATTTATAAGATAAATTTCTACAAGAAGGATTACTGAATCACAGAGTATGTATAATTTGAATTTTTATACCCACTGACAGATTGCTTTCTTTTGAAGCAAGGTAGAACTTTTAGAATGCAACATAGGTGCATTTTGGTGTTTCCCATCCCAAATCCTTGAATTTCTCTCTTTCATAGGATCATGCAGATATTGAGTGGAAATTTGCAAGGACAAAGCTCTGGATGAGTTACTTTGATGAAGGTGGTACTTTGCCACCTCCTTTTAACATCATCCCTAGTCCCAAGTCATTTCTATACCTTGGAAACTGGTTTAATAACACCTTCTGCCCAAAAAGAGACCCTGATGGTAGACGGAGAAGGTGCAACTTGAGGAGCTTCACAGTAAGGCTTTTAAAAATTATGTTTCTTTATAAACAAAACTGTGTCTTGCCTTTCCTAATTTGTGACATTCCCTATTTTAAATATCATAAAATCACTCCAAGCTAAAATGTTTGGGGGCTTGTCGGGCAGGAAATCCTTTTATTATCTAGTCCTAATATTTAGAAATAATATTTGGGTGGATGGGTTGCTGAGAGATTGCTGATGTAACTTTTTTGTCCACTTTTAATTATAGGAACACCATGCTGACAGCCTGATACAGAATCAACATTATCAGGTAAAACTTCCTCACAGAGACTAAGCACAATAGGTCTTGGTCAGTTGTGTGACCTTGGACAAGTCACTTAACCTCACTGAGTCTCCGTTTTCTCATCTGTAAAATGGGGATGATAAAACTTTAACTCAGAGTTATTTGAGAATTGAGTGGTGAGTATATATGTATGAGTGTGTGTGTGTGTGTGTGTGTGTGTGTGTGTGTGTGTGTGACACTGCATTAAGTGGTAGCTATCCATGTTACCATTAGAATACAAAGAATAGTAACCATGTCTGTGCCATTCTCAGAGAGCTAAGTAAAAAGAGGCCGTCCCTGTAAAGAAGAAGTGAGATTTGACTCTAAGAAAAATATCTTGAGCCCTGGCAGGTGTGACTCAGTTTGATGAGCACTGTCCTGTTCACTGAAAGTTTGCTGGTTCAATTCATGGTCAGGGCTCATGACCAGGTTGTGGGCTGGATCCCCACTAGGGGGCATGCAGGAGGCAGTCAGTCAATGTCTTGCTCTCATATCGATGTTTCTCTCTCCCTCTCTAAAAATCAATCCAAAGAATTAAAATATCTTGTGTAGTGAACATTAAAATCAGCAGTCTGTTACACTGCTGAATGACTTTCTTAATTTTATAAAAGGAAGAAAAACTCATTTTACTAACTAGGCAGATTAAAATTTAAGCCAGCCTGACTGGAAAGATATTGACTATAACCAGCCAAGGATTATTCTGCTCTCATTCTATAAATGTAGATCTGTATTTACCTTATGTGTGGAAAATTTTCCTTTCAGGAGAATTTGATCTTGCTGGCCCACTCTGCCACCAGATTTGGACACATAATAATTCTTCATTTACCTAATGAAATTAACTGGGTTTGTAAAAGATTGCTGGTTCCTGGAAGGATTTTCTACTGCAAAGATGATCTAAGCATATTTTATTTCCTGTGTATGTTTTTTATTTTACTGAGAGCCCAAAAAGGAAATGGCTCTTCATGTGTTTTTTTCCCTTAATTCCAGGAAGTTATTAGGAATTTAGTCAAAAGATATGTGGCTGCTATGATAAGAAATTCCAAAACAAATGAGGGACTAACAGAAGAAAATTTTAAGGTAATTTAACCAAGAAGTGGTTTAATTTCTCATTTCATATTTCTTAAGCATCATTTAATCTTCACAGTGAAGTTTCTGGTGATAGAATTTCAAGTGCTTATAATACAGCACACAACCAGTTTTATGAACAAAATTATCTGTCCTATGCATTCTTTTCATATTCTGGGTATTTCTCAGTGTGGGAACTGGGTGCTTTAAATGATGTGACAAGAATGTGTAGTGAGGGGCAAATTAGCAAAGGGAAAATGCCTGAAGATTTAAATGCTCTGATTACTTTAAAAATATAAGATAAAAATCAACAGAATCTATTATTAAATCTAAGATTCAAGAAATTCTACCATTAATCATTAAAATTCTCTCAATACTAGCACTAGCCTCAGATAGATATTTTCAACAAGGGGCAATTACGTTCCCCAGGACACATTTGGCAATGTCTGGAGACATTTTGGGCTGTCACACTGGGATGTGTGTGCTATTGGCATCTTGTGGGTAGAGACTAGGGTTGCTACAAAATATCCTACAATGCATGGGATAGTCCCCACAACAAAGAATTATCCACGTCAACATATCAAGTGGTTGAGAAACCCTATCCTACAATACATGTATATTTTCCAAGGGACATAGGAAGGCCATTATCCTAATCCAAAGATATAACCCATCTATTGAGGCAATGCTATGTGCCAAGTACCCCACTAGTAACTTGGGTAGTGAGCAAGATATAACCATCCCCTACTTTCAAGGGATGACATACAAATAATAATAGAGGCTGACAAATGAGTACACAGGGTGCTGTAGAGACACAGAAGAGGGATTTGAGGAGTCAGGGCAGGTTTGTAAGCTAAGGCTTGAAGAAGGAGCCTGATAAGGGAAAGTTGGGGGAAAAGGTATTTTAGACAGAGAACAGCCACAGGCCAAGGACCAGAGGCGAGAGAGAATATGTCCACACAGGTAGACAGTAAAAAGCCTGGAGAAAGTAGGAAGAGATGAAACCAAGAGTCATCAACAGATACCAGGCCTTGAAAAACTTTGTAGTCTGTGATATGGAGTCTCTACTTTTTTCTAAGGTCAGTAACGAGATACTAAAGAGTTTTAAGCAGAGAAGTAGCATGACCAGATTTAAGCATTTAAAAGATGGGTTTTAAAGGAGCAATCTAATAGTTGAGCAGCCAGTTAGAGAAGAAATTTGATAGGGACTTGAATAGGGTCCCCTCTTCCAAAATAGTAGCCTCATTACTTGGCACATTTGACTTCCCTAGTTTTAAATCTTAAAGTCCTAAAAGCTTTTCCTGTTTAGGATTCCTTTTATATACAGATGCATATACCTGTGAGAACCAGTTCCCTATTCTAATTCCCTAATTCTTAGTAAATGCTTTAGCCAGGATTAATTTGTTGGTGTGCCCTGATGCTGAGGTTCTGAAATCAACTTTACCAATTGCACAATTTTTCCAATGGCCAGCCCTGCCCACAGATTTATTAATATATTTTTCTTGTGCTGGAATAATGTGAGGTTCTTACGGTAGTTCAGGAACTTTGTGATTTGCTATTGGGTAAAACCTGGAACATTGCAAAGAATACCCTATGTGCCTATTTTGCATTGAAGACCATGCATCTTAACATGATGTGTTTTCTCTCTTGCCCTAGGAGTTAAAGCAGGACATCTCCAGCTTTCGATATGAAGTGCTTGACCTCTTAGGAAATAGAAAACACCCAAGGAGAAGCTTTTCCACCAGCAGCTCTGAATTCTATCAGAGGGATGATACCAATGATGGCAGTGGTGGGGCTCGGGCCAAATCCAAAAGTGTCTCTTTCAGTTTAGGCTGCAAGAAAAAGGCCTGCCATGGGCGACCTCTCATCAGAACCACAAGAGCCAGTGGTGCCCAAGGAAAGTCAAAAGCTGAGTCATCAAGCAAACGCTCCTTTGTGGGTCCTTCTCTCAAGAAACTAGGTCTCTTCTTCTCCAAGTTTAATGGTCATATGACTGAACCCAGTTCAGAGCCAAAGTACACAATTTCTGATGGAATCGCTCAGCAGCACTATATGTGGCAAGACATCAGATATTCTCAGATGGAGAAAGGGAAAGCAGAGGCCTATTCTCAGAGTGAAATTAACCTCAGTGAGGTAGAATCAGGCAAAGCCCAGGGAGTTGCTCAGAGCAGTGAATGTCCTCTAGTCTGTTCCAGCTCCCTTCACTGCGCATCCAGCATCTGCTCCTCAAATTCAAAACTTTTAGGCTCTTCAGAGGATGTGTTTGAAACTTGGGGAGAAGCTTGTGACCTGCTCATGCACAAATGGGGTGATGGACAGGAAGAACAAGTTACAACTCGGCTCTAAATCAAGCCCCTATTACCTGTTCTGGAACTCAGCCGAAAATTTGTAACTTCCTTGCTCTCAGAGGTGATAGGATATAATTATTCCCCTCTCCCTGCCCTCACTCCCAGAAAGGAGAGTAAAATGCCTATTATTTTCACCATCTTTTATAGCCACATTCTCCATTTTTTTGTTCTTGTTGATTATTATATTACTATGATTTGCCTTTGTATAGCTATAAATCCATTTCACAACCAATAGAAAGAATGTATGCCCCTAATTAGCAGGTGCAGTCAGGTGCTTAATCCTTTGGCTTTGCTTTTCTTATCCTTGCTTCCTTGAAGCTCCAGGTGCCACTTTGTTACTGTTGCTACCACACAGATTCCTGACTTTCTTCAGAATCTCATACCATTTATTTCCCCACAGGGCTGAAGGTTGTGCTCAGCCATCCCCACCAGCTATCAGATAAGGCAAACAAACATGCCTATATTTCTTACTCTTTAGTACTCCATGCTGCCTATTTTGGTTCAATGAATACCATCAAAGGGTGCCTGAACAACCTGCAAAGAATAGTCAGCTTGTGGTTTCTAGATATAACTGGCCTTGTTGTTGTTTTCACTTTTAAACACTACAACTTTTCCTTATCATGGGGCTGTTGATTCCCCCCCCCTCTTAAATATGTGCTAGTTTCCTAATGTGTGCCAATGAATATCTACCACATAGTATATGTCATATTTAATAACTTAGTGAATTCCTTTCTTCTGTTTGTATATTTCAGTTAACTTACTACATTTTAAAATTTGATAGTACTGAGATTAATATTTAGGATGTGTACTGTTTTTAAAAATGTCTACTGCAAAGAGAATCCAAGATGGCGGCATAGGTAAACACCTACACTGCTGCCTCGCACAACAATTTCAAAACTACAACTAAAGACAGAACAGACAGCATCCAGGACCACAGGAAAGCTGGCTGAGTGGAAATTCTACAACTAGAAGGAAAGAGAGGGGCTTATGGAGACCCAGAGGAGCTACAAAAAGCTGAGGCACAGAGACACGCAGGTGGACAGAGCGGGTGCTGGAGCACCTGGCTGGCTTTCTCTAGCGGGAGGGAGACGGAGATTCCCAACTGCATTGAACCCCTTATCCTACAGCACTGAACCCCAGGTCCAGGCGAGACTCATACGGGGGCAGTTTGGGCTGTGAAAAGGGAGAAGTGCATGGAAATTTAAGGGAGTCGTGAAAGGGCAGAAGTCTGGTGGCACACACACACTGTGCGCAGAAGACCGACTGCTGATTGTGCCTCTGGCTTTCACAAGTGGACAGGAGACAGAGCCTCCCAACTGTGCCACTTCTAACTCCACTAAACCCCAGTTTCGGGCAAAATCTGGGGACCCAGGTTCATATGGTCCTGGAACGCAGGGGAGTCAGAAAGGCAGCAGTCTAGAAGCACTGCTCACGTGCACAGAGACCGCTCCAATGATTACCCAGAGTCACATGAGATTCAGGGGCCGTGGAAGGCGGGGCCAACTGGAATGCAAAGCGGTCTGTTAAGCCTTGAGACTCCACCCATCCCAAGCTCAACAGAGAGGCTTTTGCAGTTTTGCAAGTCTTGAATCATAAGGCTGAATTCAATACAGAAATTCACGCATAGTGAAAAGGCAGAGACAAAGGAAGAGATCACAAACAAAAGAAATGGAGGAAAACAAATGACTGGATATAGAGTTCAAAACCACGGTTATAAGGTTATTCAAGAATATCCTAGAAAAGATGTATAAATTTAGTGAGACCCAAGAGGAGATAAAAAACGACCAACTAGAGATGAAAAAGGACCAACTAAAAATTAAACATACACTGACTGAAATAAAAAAAATATATATATTATACAGAGATCTAACAGCAGACTAGAGGAAGGCAAGAATCAAGTCAAAAATTTGAAATATAAAGAATCAGAAAACACTCAACTGGAAAAGCAAGAAGAAAAAAGAATCCAAAAATGTGAAGATAATGTAAGGAGCCTCTGGGACAGCTTCAAGCGTACCAACATCAGAATTATGTGGCTGCTGGAAGAAGAGAGAGAGAGAGCAAGATACTGAAAACCTATTTAAAGAAATAATGACTAAAAACTTCCTACATCTGGTAAAAGAAATAGACTTACAAGTCCAGGAAGCACACAGAACTCTATATAAAAGAAATCCAAAGAGGACTATACCAAGATACATACATCACAATTAAAATACCAAGAGCAAAAGACAAAGAGAGAATATTAAAAGCAGCAAGAGAAAAACAGTTCATTACCTACAAAGGAGCACCCATACAATTGTCAGCTGATTTCCCAACAGAAACTATGCAGGCCAGATGGGAGTGGCAAGAAATATTCAACATGATAAATAGCAAGAACCTACAACCAAAAATACTCTATCCAGCAAAGCTATCATTCAGAATTGAAGGGCAGATAAACAGCTTCATAGATAAGAAAAAGCTAAAGGAGTTCATCAACTCCAAACCAGTATTATATGAAATTCTAAAAGGTACTCTTTAAGAAGAGGAAGAAGTACAAGGTAAAAGATAAAAAATTATGAACAACAAATACATATCTATCACCAAGTGAATCTAAAAATTAAATGAATTAAAAATCTGATGTACAGAATAAACTGGTGAATATTATAGAATCAGGAACACAGAAAGGGAGTGGACTGATAATTCTCAGGGGGAAAGGGTTGAGGGTGGTGCAGGGAGAGACTGGACAAAAATCATACACCTATGGATGAAGTCAATGGGGGGGGAGGTAAGAATAGAGGGAGGGGTGAGAGGCGGGAGGAGGGCAGCCATGAAGGGGAAAAAAAGATAAACAAATGTAATAATCTGAATAATAAAGATTTGATTAAAAAAAGAAGAAAAAATGTCTATTGCACTATAACCAATAGTCACTACAGCTCATACATTGGCAAGAAAAAAAAATAATTAGCTGGTATATTTATAGGATACTATTTACTATTGATAGTTTTAACCATCATTGCTATTGAAACGGACTAGATTTGAAAACATTTTTATCAGAAAAAAAGGCATCTTGTTGAGGTGTCAAAATCTGAAAAGAGCCTCTTCATTTTAATTAATTGCTGGTAAAACCCAATATTTTTAGGTCTAGAAAACCTGATCCTGCTTGCAGTTTAAATATTCACTGGGAGCAATGAAATTTTATGTGTAAACTTATGTTAGATATGATAACATAACAAATCTAGTGATTTCATGGGACTATAAACATGGTCAAAATTCTGTCTTCAAAGAAAGCTTCATTTATACATCCCAATAAATTATTTTCCATGGTTTAAAAAGGTCTTGTTAGAATACAAAGGTGCAAATTTTAAAAATGAAGTCCATAATGTATATGGTCATCATATGAGAGCCAATAACTGCCTAGACATAACCTGCTGAACAAGGATGGTTTTTACCAACATTAGCACAGAAGTAGGTCTGGGTCCTGGAGATTAAATTAACAGTACATAGCTCAGAAAAGAAGAGTTAGGTGTAACAATGTTCTTATAAATGTCAATAGCAATAGGAATCCAACTGAATTCCTGTGTATACTTTCTGGAATAACTAAGTGAAATGAATCATTTTTTAAAATTTATTTAATTTTATTTTTTGAGTTTTTTTGTGGCTGACCACATAAGAGTCCTACATTACCTCTCCAGCACCACTCACCTGGTTAAGTTGCTATGGATGCCAGCTACTGTTTTTTCTCCCTTCCTAAACAAATACAGCTAGACTATAGAATCACTGGCCCATAATAATGAGACATGAAGCATTTTCAAAAAATGCAAATATGCCTCCAAAATAATTCCTTAGTTATATCTGAAGTAAACATTTATTCAAATCCACTTCTCTCCTGCTTCTTTAAGTGGGACTATCATAAATGGCCTTGGCATCAATAACACGAAGGTTTCCTTTTTAAAAATATGTTTTTATTGATTTTAGAGAGGGGAAGAGAGAGATAGAAACATTAAGAGAGAAATATTATCAGATGCCTCCTGCATGCCCTCCACTGAGGATTGAGCACACAACCCAGACATTTGCCCTGACCAGGAATCGAAGAGGTGATTTCCTGGTTTAGAAGTTGATGCTCAACCGCTGAGTCACACTGGCCAGGCAGGAAGGTCTCTAAAGTTATAGAATCAACTTTTCCAATTATCAAATGTAGTTTGAATAATAAATGGAACCTGGGCTACATTCCTAATTCAATATATGGCCAAATTCCATCAAAAGAAAAAGATATGTCTTTCTCACAAATGTTTGTACTTGTGATAATCCTTTTCTGGCAATTACTTTATCAGTTTATCAGAAAACAAGGGTAGCCAGAGATAGAAGCCATACTTCAAATTCTAGTCTTCTATTATGCGCTACAAGAGAATTTGTATAGATCATAGTAGCCAATCTCCACTACTGAAAGAAACCAGTATAAATATTTCATGGACAGTACATTCATTTCCAGATCTTCTCAGTTATTATCTTTGGCACTTTGCCTTAAAACTTCACTGGCGAGAATCCAAGATGGCAACATAGGTAAACACCTACACTGCTGCCTCGCACAACAATTTCAAAATTACAACTAAAAGACATAATGGACATCATCCAGAACCACAGGAAAGCTGGCTCAGTGGAAATTCTACAACTAGAAAGAGAGGGGCTCACAGAGATCCAGAGGAACTGCAAAAAGCTGAGATACGGAGACGTGTGCGTGGAGAGAGTGGATGATGGAGTACCTGGCTGGCTTTCTCTGGTGGGAGGAAGACGAAGACTCCCAACGGCATTGAACCCCTTATTCTATGGCACTGAATCCCAGGTCCAGCCGAAACTCATACGGGGGGAGTTTGGACTGTGAAGAGGGAGAAGTGAACGAAAATTTAGGGGAGGTGCAAAAGGGTAGAAGTCTACTGGCACGCACAACAGTGTGGGCAGAAGACCGACTGCTGATTGTGCCTCTGGCTTTCACAAGTAGCGGTAGACAGAGCCTCCCAACTGCACCACTTCTAACTCCACTACACCCCAGTTTCAGGTGAAACCCTGGGGACCCAGATTCATATGGTCCCGGAGCACAGGGGAGCCGGAAAGGCAGCAGTCTAGAAGCACTGTGTGCGTGCACAGGAACCGCTCCAGCAATTACCCAGTCACATGAGACTAGGGGCTGTGGAGGGTGGGGTCGACTGGAAGGCAAGGCTGTCCATTAAGCCCTGAGACCCCACCCATCCCAAGCTCAACAGAGAAGATTTTACAGTTTTGCAAGTCTTGTATCATAAGGCTGAATCCAACACAGAAGTTATCCTGGCATAGTGAAAATGCCGAGATAAAGAGATCACAAACAAAATAAATGGAGGAAAACAAATGACTGGATATTGAGTTCAAAACCACAGTTATGAGATTTTTCAAGAATATCCTAGAAAAGATGGATAAAGTTAGCAAGACCCAAGAGGAGATGAAAAAGTTCCAATTAGAGATGAAAAAAAGCACCAACTAGACATGGAAAAGGACGAACTAGAAATTAAACATGCACTGACTGAAATAAAAAATATTATACAGAGACCTAACAGCAGACTAGAGGAAGGCAAGAATCAAGTCAAAAATTTGAAATATAAAGAATCAGAAAACACTCAACTGGAAAAGCAAGAAGAAAAAAGAATCCAAAAATGTGAAGATAATGTAAGGAGCCTCTGGGACAGCTTCAAGCGTACCAACATCAGAATTGTGGGGGTGCCAGAAGAAGAGAGAGAGCAAGATACTGAAAACCTATTTAAAGAAATAATGACTGAAAACTTCCCACATCTGGTGAAAGAAATAGACTTACAAGTCCAGGAACACACAGAACTCCATATGAAAGGAATCCAAAGAGGACTACACCAACACACATCATAATTAAAATACCAAGAGCAAAAGACAAAGAGAGAATATTAAAAGCAGCAAGAGAAAAACAGTTAATCACCTACAAGGGAGCACCCATATGACTGTCAACTGATTTCTCAACAGAAACGATGCAGGCCAGACAGGAGTGGCAAGAGATATTCAACATGGTGAATAGCAAGAACCTACAATCAAGAATACTCTATCCAGCAAAGCTATCATTCAGAATTGAAGGGCAGATAAAGAGCTTCACAGAGAAGAAAAAGCTAAAGGAGTTCATCAACTCCAAACCAGTATTATATGAAATGCTGAAAGGTACTCTTTTAGAAGAGGAAGAAGAAAAAGGTAAAAGACAAAAAATTATGAACAAATACATATCTATCAACAAGTGAATCTAAAAATTAAGTTAATTAAAAATTTGATCAACAGAATAAACTAGTGAATATAATAGAATCAGGAGCACAGACAGGGAGTGAACTGATAATTCTCAGGGGGAAAGGGGTGAGGGGTGTACAGGGAGAGACTGGACAAAAATCATACAGCTATGGATGAGGTCAACAGGAGGGAGGTAAGGGTAGAGGGAGGGGTGGGAGCCAGGTGGAGGGGAGCTATGGAGGGGAAAAAAGAGAAACAAATGTAATAATATGAATAATAAAGATTTAATTAAAAAACTTCACTGGCTATATTTAGGCTTACCTCTGTTTGGGACTGAGGCCAGTTTGCTGTTAAAGCTAAACAGCTATTGTGCTAACTTCCATGTTGGTGGCACCAATTGTTTTTCTAGCTCTAACTCAGTAGAAAGTAGGAAGAAAAAAGATTTGTGTTCATTTCTCCAACCTCTGTATCAGCTACCATCAAGAAAGATACTGCAAATTAAATGCTTAATTTAAATATGACTTCTGACACTGGGGGAGCTATGAACCAACATGAGAATAAGTTTAAAACCAAAATTTTAGAGCTAAAAGAGAACTTTAGATAAGATCTATTGCTTCTCTATTGCTTCTGTTACAAACTCTTATTTTACAAATAGAAAAAGAGGCCCAGAGAAGGATAATTTGCTCAGGTCAAAGAGCAAGTAAATAAACTTAAATCTTATATATCATGGAAATAAGATGTTTATTAATAATAGATAAATGTGAAAATGGAATGGCTAATATAGATATCTTTTTATCCATTTGTCCAAAATACTATGAACTCCACAAATCTCAGAATAACATATTTAAACATGAAGTTAAAAATAGTCAGAAATATAATTATAAATGGTATGAAAATCATTTACTATTTGTCTATATCATGGTTGACCTCCATTACTATTGGCTTTCTTATCACTTCTAGACACATGTATTCATTTGTTTAATTACATTAAAGTCTCCATGAAAATTAGTAAGGGTAATGCTAATACTAAGAAAATGTCTGGATTACATTAGAAAACTAGAGGTCCAATGGACGAAATTCATGCACTCAAGGGAGGGGGTCCCTCAGCCTGGCCTGCAATCTCTTTCAGCCTAGGAGCCCTGGGGCGATGTCTGACTGCTGGCTTAGGCAGCTCCCTGACAGTCAGACATCCTTAATGCTGCCAAGGAGGCAGGAGAGCCTCCTGGCACTGCTGCTACACTTGCCAGTCTTTGCCAGCTGTGAGCCCAGCTTCTAGCTGAGTGGCATTCCCCCTGTGGGAGTGCACTGACCACTCAGGGGAAGCTCCTGTGTTGAGCGGGATTTGGCCAAAACTGGCTCTCCAACATCTCCTGAGGGGTCCTAGATTGTGAGGGCACAGGCCAGGCCAAGGGATCCCACAAGTGTACGATCGGGGCCAGGGAGGGATGTGGGAGGTTGGCCAGCTGGGGAGGGACTATAGGAGGGCTCCAAGGCATGTCCAGCCTATCTGGCTCAGTCCTGATCAGCCAGTTCCCAGCAGCAAGCTAACCTACTGGTTGGAGCGTCTGCCCCCTAGTGGTCAGTGCATTTCATAGCAACTGGTTGACTGGTCACCCGTCTGCCTCCTGGTGGTCAGTGCACGTCATAGTGGCGGTTGAGCGGCCTTAGCATATCATTAACATATTATGCTTTGATTGGTGTAATGGATGACCGGACACTTAGCATATTGGACTTTTATTATATAGGTTGACCATTGTTGAAGTATCTCCTCTACTTCTAGCTTTAAGTCCAATGTAATATAAAGACAAAGATTCCAAATTCAAAATCATTGGGGAAGATGCCACATTTTATAGAGATATAAATGGTTCAAGTTATACTTCTGTTCCAGGTCTTTCTGCCTCCCACAGTCATGTTTTTATTCTACTCTGAGATAATGTGGGCTATTTCAGCTAAGTCAAAAATATCTAAACATCTGTATGTAATTTGATTAAAGAACATAAAAACGTCCTCTATCCTTTGAATGCATTAAATAAGAAATACCTTTTCAATAAGAACTTTTGAATGAACTTTATAGTTCTTATGGAGTGAAACCCTCCTCTACAAATTTCATTAGGAATTTCAGTGAAAAATATGAGTTGATACTTTGGCCAGAAAATATAATCATTTGATGTTCATGTTACCTGTGGATGAGACTCAAGTAGTGTTTTGACTAAAAGTTTAAGTTGCCCAGACCTTGGTTTGTTGAACCATCAGGTAAAAGGTATTTGAAATTAGATGTTATTTCCTGCTTAAAAGTACTACTACTTGTCATCTCCCTCCAACCCTAATCCCTGCAGCTTTGCATCATATCTATGGGTATTTTAGATTGTTTGGCTTGCTTTATCTAGATAATTGTTCCAAATATCCACTTTGTTGATATAGAACTAGCCACTGGGAACTGAGTACCCAATTCAAAATGAAAAGTACTTTAGTACAATAGAGAAATGTTATTTTTACTATATTTCCAAAGACCCATTTTACCACTTTTTCCAACAGATGTGGGTTTTGGCTTGCATTGCTTTCATGGGGATGTTAGTAAAAGAACACTGTCTTGTATACACACACAGATGCACGTGTACTTACACATACACACATGCAATGAAACAATACCATTTGATTGCTCTGGCCTTGGCTCTTCATCTCTTTTGGTAATTATGTGATCATTTTGAAAGTAGGGCAAGCAGGAATAACTTCAATTAAAAAAACTTTATAAAAAGAAATTTCCTGAGAAGTGGTGAGGAATTGCTAAAATGAACTGCCACCAAGGCATCTGCTGCAGAATAATTTTTAATATTAGAGCTCTCAGGATTTGGGGTTTCTAGTTTGAAGAAAAAAGAAAGCTTTTAGGTCAGAAGAAAAAAACATAACTTGTAAATATATACATTTTTGGCTAATTAAATCAGTCTGCATACTTCAGATGTACTGTACACTGAGATATTGCTATTCATATGCTGATATGTGGCCTAGGATTTCCATCTATATGCTGCAACTTGGTCTGGAGAAGGTACTGGTAGATGGTTTTGAGAGCTTTACTTTTATAGGCTGGAATATTTATTAAGAAACAAAAGATCTAATTGCTGAAATGACACAGGCAGCAGGCAAGAATGCTCTAGCATTTTAAAGCTCATTATTTGTTTTATTCCCATTCTACAGTGTATTTGTATCTCATATGTACTTCTTAGTTTATTGCATCTAAGTCATGGTCTTTCTTTTCCAAAGAGGTACATCAGTGTTTGTGGTACTTGAGAGACATGTAAATAATAATTATAATGTTTAAATATAAAATTAAGTGTAATGCCTTTATAAAAGCTAGTTTTCTTATCTGATGTGAAAAGTTGTGAAAGCTCTGTAGAAACTTGTTACTACACAAATAAAAAGCAAATGATTTCTGTAGTTAACAGAAAGAGCCTGCAACTTAAAAAAAAATTTTAATTCTCACCTGAGGATATTTTTCCATTGCCTTTAGCTAGAGAAGGGAGAGGCGGGGGAAGAAAGAGAGGGAGAAATAGTGATGTGAAAGATACATAGACTGGATGCCTCCCATATGCACCCCTACCATGCTGGGGTCGAGCCTGTAATCTGCAACCAAGGTATGTGTGCCCTTGACTGGGTCTATGCTCTAACCACTGAACAGGCCAGGATAAGAGCTTACAACTTTTAATCATTGCAATTAATCTTCGTAAGTCCATGATTGCAGGACACATGTGCCCTACCCTAATATCTCACCCTCAAAAAGAAAATCCTTCACAACTCCCAATGACTTAATAGAACCAAAAAGACTACATGAAGATGTACATAAGAAAGACTGGCCGTGTGAAGGCCATTGCCACCAATTTACAGCCCATTTGGTCCTTTGACTTTATAAGCAGATTTTAGGGCAACCTCACATCCTAGGAATTGCATCTCAACATATGCACACATACTCTGTGGCACTTTAATGAGTAGGTGGAAGTGTGCCTTTTGTTTTAGATTAAGGTGGTCAACCATTTGCAAGTGGTTATGCTGGGCCTGGCCATTTTGTTTTTCCCCACAAATGTCAATACATTCCCCAAATGCTCATTGCCACCAATTGCCTTCCAACCTAGAATCTCCTTAGTTTTCTGGTCTTATACAACCCTTAAAACTGACCCTTGGAAGACAGGACAAAGAGGCTTTAGATTTTTATGGAAGTGCTTGAGGTACTTAGATGGTGGTAGTATAGGAAAAGATGAAAAAGCTTTCAAAGTAAGAATAAAAATGGATAAAGCACTTTAAGACATACAGGTAAACCACTAGGTTGTCCAACTTTTAATATGTCCACACTGAGGAGTTCCTCGATTTAAAAAAAATATTAATATCAACATTTTCTCCCACAAAATCCAGAAGTGCAACAGTATATGAAAACTAGCTCTGAATAACCTACAAATAATTTTTCATGGGTTAGGTCATATTCAGGTTGAATTTCAGATAGTAGCAAGTCCTCACCTGTGATCACTGTATTTAAATTCAACACATTAGACCCACAGTAAGGTTACATTTTCAATATGGTATCATTCATTGCCATTTATAAATATGCGCATTTGACCAATTATTGGAAGAATAGGTTTCTCCAAATTTTATCTAAGAAAATGAATTTGTCAAAACTCCACATGAAAAAAAAGGTAAAATATGGGGAGGGTAATAGGGAAGACAGCTAGATTCTGTATCTGGTGTCATTACTTTAAACTCATGAATTTGGAATAAATATATAAAGTGAAATTATGAAATTATGAGACTTGATATTTTCATAAACATATCAGAATTTATGCTCCAAAATGAATGTTGTTCTTCAAAGTAGTAAGCTGCATCCATATTTGAATGCTGCCATTACTTCAACCATTATGGACTTGTACTTTTGGAAGGATTTTCTTTTTTTAAAAAATATTTTATTGATTTTTTTTACAGAGAGGGAGATAATTAGAAACATCGATGAGAGAGAGACATCGATCAGCCGCCTCCTGCACGCCCCCTACTGGGGATGTCTCTGCAACGAAGATACATGCCCCTGACTGGAATTGAACCCAGGACTTTTCATTCCCCAGACCGACACTCTATCCACTGAGCCAAACAGGTTTTGGCTGGAAGGATTTTCAAAATCCACAATATTATATTTTAATATTCTAAATGGTAGAGAAGCATGATCCTGTAAGATTAAATCTTTAAAAACATAAAAAGTAACTTTGGATCCATACTTGAGTGATCAAGTTGAGTTCTACTTTTTCTAATAAAAAATAAACATTTTCAAGTGCAGTTACACAATAGGTACTTTAATAGGCACAATTATAAAACAATCAGACAGTATTTATGTAGCTTGTAAAGTGACTAGAAGCTGCTCTTTGGAATATAGTTTTTTTTCGATATCAACTTTATTGAAGAATAATTTGTGCACAATCACCTCCATCCATTTAAAGTGTACAATACAGTGAGATTTTACAGTTGTATGTACCCCTGTAACTACCTCCAAAATCAAGATACAAAATATTTCCACCACCCCCAAGATTCCTTGTTCTTTTGCCATCTGGAATCTAGTTCCAAACATGTTTGTAACAGTGGCAGCCTAATTGGCATAAGTATATAGCTTCCCAAGGAGGAC
The DNA here is from genome assembly GCA_011751065.1 of Lasiurus cinereus. NCBI lineage: Eukaryota > Metazoa > Chordata > Mammalia > Chiroptera > Vespertilionidae > Lasiurus > Lasiurus cinereus. Next base: position 5,874,442 of record JAAGEH010000031.1, read on the forward strand.
ACATTAAAGAACACGGTACTTAGGTATAGAACCTCCACTGATTTAGGAATAACCATGACTTAAGCCTTGAAAAACTTGTGTTTAAAAAGGTAAAACACATTCCAAGTTCCAATGGTTTATGTTGGACATAAACTCAGAATTGGCTTCTCAAAGCTTATTTGATCCATAAAAAATGATATTTTAAAATGCAGAGATTTTGACAAGTAGGCTATTAGCAGGAAGAAGGGGCAGTGAAACCACAGAGGGAAGGCAGGGGAATGTGGGTGGGTGGGGAGAGATCAACCAAAGAACTTGTATGCATATTTGTATAATCCATGGATGCAGATAATATGGTGGTGAAGGCCTAGGGCAGGGGATGGGCTAGAATAGGTCAATGGGGGAGGAGAGGGACATATGTAATACTTTCAACAATAAAGATTAAGTTACAAGAAGAAAAAAAAAAGCTCCAGCCCTTGTAGAAAAATGGAGGGGAGGGTTTTTTAAAATTTTTTATTTCAAGAAAAACCATTTTAAATATGTTACATGCAATAAACCTTAAGATTTCAAGAAAAACCATCTTAAATATGTTACATGCACTAAACATTAATATCAAGAAAAATGATTTTAAAATATGATAGTTACATGCAATAAATACCAATTACTCAAGAAAAATGATCTTATATTACATGCAAAAATTAGTATTTCGAGAATAAAAGGATTTTAAGCATATTACCAAAACTGTACTAATATAGTATGAGATCACAAAAGTTGTAGGAAATATTAACATTTTGTAAATAACAGGATTACTTCTATTATATTCTAGAATATTTTCCCCCCTCTGGCTCTATTTTTATCAGTTTATGTTATTATATTCCACAAATGAGATCATATATTTATCTTTCTCTGACTGGCTTTTTTTGCTTAGAATAATGCTTTTAAAGCAGTGGTTTTCAACCTTTCTAATGCTGCAACCCTTTAATACAGTTCATGTTGTGGTGATCCCCAACCATAAAATTATTTTCATTGCTACTTCATAACTGTAATTTTGATACTGTTATGAATCGTAATGATAATATCTGTGCTTTCCCATCGTCTTAGGCTCATCGCGACCCACAGGTTGAGAACCGCTGTTTTAAAGTCTATTTTGTCGGATATGAGTATTGCTACTACAACTTTTTATTTATGCATGCAAAATTTTTGTCCATCCCTTCACTTTCATCCTGTGTCTTTTATTTAGAGGTGGGTCTCTTATAGACAGCATATAGTTGGGTCATTTTTGTATCCATTCAGCTACCCTACACTTTTTTTTTTTCATTTTACCACTTTATTGTCTTTTCAGTACATGAAAAAGACAGTTGTCTTTATATGGTGCTTTTATACTTTTTTAAGTCATTATCTCATTTTAATTTCAGGACAACTTAAAGACAAGATAATTATTCCTTCCACTATTCAAAGAAAGGAAATCTTGGTGTCTGGTCCCAATGATTCAATCATCAAGCCCTTATTGTAAAGCAGGGTTAGTAAAATTTTCTGTGAAGGGTCATATCTATACTAATAAAAGCCTTGAGGATGATCAGGCCAGCAGGGGAGGGTAGTTGGGGGCAATCAGGCTGGCAGAGGAGCAGTTAGGTATCAATCATGCTGGCAAGGGAGCAGTTAGGGGGCAATCAGTCCCAGATTAGTTTTGGAATGGAGTCCTTTGGGTTTTTTATGTACAATATCATGTCATCTGCAAATAAGGACAGCTTTACTTCTTCTTTTCCAATTTGGATGCCTTACACTTTTTAAAAAAAAATACATTTTATTGATTTTTTACAGAGAGGAAGGGAGAGGGATAGAAAGTCAGAAACATCGATGAGAGAGAGACATTGATCAGCCGCTTCCTGCACGCCCCACCCTGGAGATGTGCCCGCAACCAAGGTACATGCCCCCTACCGGAATCGAACCTGGGACCTTTCAGTCCCCAGGCCGACGCTCTATCCACTGAGCCAAACCAGTCTCGGCTACCCTGCACTTTTTGATTGGAGCATCTAATCCATTTACATTTAGGGTAATTATTGAGAGGTACTTATTTACAGCCATTTTAATTCTGTATGGCTAGGTTTCTCTGTTTCTTCTTCTCAGCAATTCCTTTAGCATTTCTTGTAATGCTGCCTTGGTGATGATGTACTCCTTTAGCCTTTTTTTGTTCAGGAGGCTCTTTATTTGACCATCTATTTTTAATGATAGCTTTGCTGGATATAGTAATCTTGATCTCAGATCCTTGCTTTCCATTACCTTGAGTACTTCATGCCTGATGAGTAGTGATGAGAAATCAAGTATCAGCCTTATGGGAACTCCTTTGTAGGTAAGTCTTCTTTTCTCTTGCTGCCTTTAAGATTCTTTGTCTTTAATTTTTGACATTATAATTATGATATGTCCGGGCATGGATCTGTTTGGGGGTTTTCTGTGCCTCTTGAACTTGTGTGACTTTTTCCTTTACCAAATTAGAGAAGTTTTCTACCATTATTTCTCCAAGTACCTTCTCTATTCCTTTCTCCTTTTCCTGGCACACCTACTATTCTAATATTGTTACGTTTCACATTGTCCCACAACTCCCTCAAGCTGTCTTCCTATTTTTTTTCTTTTTCTTTTTGGTTCTTTAATTGAGAGTTATTTTCAACTCTGTCTTCTAATTCACTGATTCGAACCTCAGCTTCCCCTAATCTTCGGTGTATTCCTTCCAATGTGTCTGTGTTATGTCATTCTTTATCTCAGACTGTTCTTTTTTCATAGTTACTGTATCTTTTTTCATACTATTTAGCATTTTTAACATCATTACTCAGAACTGTTTCAGATAAATTTCTTCTCTTTTTCAGGAAAATTTGCTAGTTCTTTCACTTGGGGGTTCTTTGTTTCCTCATTTTGGTTGTATCTAGAAACTGGAAATGGCCCTGGCCCAGTAGTCCATCAATAGGAGAATGGATAAACAATAGCATGTCTATACAATGAAATGCTGCTCAGCCATAAGAAACTACTGACACACAACATGTATGAAACCCAAATATACAAAAATGAAAGAAACCTTACACAAACAAGCATATAGCTTGAAAAACAGAAACTAATATATGATGGGGGGAAATCATAAGAAACAATTGTTGCCCAGGAGACAAGAAGGGGGAAGCAGTAATTAATTGGAAAGAAGCATGAGGAAATCTTCTGGGGTGAAAATGTTATCTTGATAATGGCTTGGGTTTCATAGATATAATTTGTCAAAATGCACTGTATCAAACAAGATTTTTCCATTTCATTGCATGTATACTTTATCTCAAGAGGAAAAAAAGAACCTTTATCAAATACTTAACTCTAACAATATGCACGCTGAAATCTTTAGGATTAAGAGGTATATTTAAGTCTGCCTTTCTTTGCAATGTAATTAAAAATAAGGACTTACCAATGGTTATATGAAAATATAAGTATAGTAAAATGTTAATTGTAGGGTGGTGGATATATGAACATTAATTGCACAATTATTTCAACTTTTCTATGTTTAAAATTTTTCATAACAACACACTGGAAAAACAAGCATTGAGTAAAACAAAAGAACTAGGTTAAAAAAAACACAAATCTATACCATGCTTCAAAGCAACTAGGACAGCAGTTCTCAACCTGTGGGTTGTGACCCCGGCGGGGGTTGAACGACCAAAACACAGGGGTCGCCTAAAGCCATCGGAAAACACAGATATTTACATTACGATTCATAACAGTAGCAAAATTACAGTTATGAAGTAGCAACGAAAATAATTTTTTGGTTGGGGGGGGTCACCACAACATGAGAAACTGCATTAAGGGGTCGCAGCATTAGAAAGGTTGAGAACCACTGAACTAGGAGGAAAACTTCTTAGATAATTGAAGCTGTTTTAGCAGATCTAAGGGAAAGAAAGAAAATTAAAACAAAGTTCAATTACTGAAACAAGCAAAAACAAACCTGTATATTATAGTGTTTTTTTTGTTATTGTTAATTATCACCTGAGGATATTTTTCCATTTATGTTTTTAGAGAGTGGAAATGGAAAGGAGGCGAGAAACATTAATGTGAGAGAAACATTGATTGTTTGCCTCCCACTCATTTCCTGACCAGGGTGGGGAATGGAACCCAAAACCCAGGTACACGCCCTTGACTGGGAATCAAACCCATGACCATTTGGTCCAGGGGCCAACACTCTAACCACTGAGTAACAATGGCCAGAGCAAGTGTTTGTTTTTATTTTATTATGGTAAGAACATTTACTATGATATCTTCCCTTTTAAGATTTTAAGTGTACAATACAGTTCTGTTGTCTACCAGCACAAAGTTGTACTGCAGAGCTCTACAATTTACAAATCTTGCATAACTGAAATTTACCAAGATAAAAATAGTCACTTTAAGGTAGCTAATATAGCAGCAAAGAAATAAAACATTCTTTTTTTTTTAAGTCTGTAAGTTTAATACCCCAGTACTAGGATATTTTCTTCTACAATTCTGCAAAAAATTTGAAAAAAAAAAAAACAAAAACTATCATATAGTTTGGAAGAAGCTATAAGGTTTATTAGAAAAGATTTACTAGTTGATTAGGTAAAGGTACTACCTACCCATAAAACACCAGTAAATCACTACTATTTATTAATCAATGTTCAGCCAAAATAAATGTTAACATTTTAATTCATTAACTGGTCCAAATAAGAATTGATTCAGTTTAACCTCATTATTATTGAATCACCCTCACCGCCAAATGTTTAGCCAATGGCAAGATCCACCTACCAGAGAAAAAGCAACAAAACCAAATAGCTGTTTAACAGTAATTTCCAGGTTTCCAAGCTTCCCTCTGGCAGCCATACAAAGTGAACTTAAAAGTTGTAGTGATTATTAGGGAAACAGAGAAGCAGTTAAAACTTGAAATGGCTCACTTACCTCAATTAGTTTCAACTACAAATAAATGTCTAATTTAATAAAATTTAGTTTTACATGTAGTGAATATTCTTGAGAATTACAGATTTTTAAGAATCAGTTGCTTTTATTATAGGCTTCCTAACCTCTCAGATACCTTAACAAGGTACCTATGGACCTTATGAGATTGCCTCACTAAAATCTTATGTTTAATTCTTTTCAGGATACAAAGCAATTTTAAAAACCTGAACTCTAACTTCATAAACAAAAATTTACTCTCCAGATGGCAAGTTACAAAGGGAGCTCTTCTTTAACTATTATGAGAAATTTCGAACATAAAAATAGAATTGCATAATGAATCCAAGTTTCAAGAGTTTTAATTCAAATTATTACCATGCAGCTAGTTTTTCATAAATTCCACCCCTCTCCCAGATTATTTTGAGGCAATACCCAGACTTGTCACTCTAATGCAGTTTTATTCCAACAGCAGTTAGGTATCTAAACTTAGGTTCACCTGAAGTTTACTAAATCTACATCTTCCCACACATCACTTGAAACTGCTTTTTATAACTGAGGCAGAAGAGAAGTGTTCTGAATAAAGTTATTCCAGCCTGGCCAGCATGACTCAGTGATTGAGTGTGGACTATGAACCAGGAGGTCACGTTTGATTCTTAGGGCACATGTCAGGGTTGCAAGCTAGATCCCCAGTGTGGGGTATGCAGGAAGCATCTGATAAATTACTATCTCCCATCATTGATATTTCTATCTTTCTGTTCCTCTCTGAAATCAATAAAAATATTTAAAAATTTTGATCCAATTTGCATAACATTTGGAATAAAATGGGGAGAAACAAGATGCTGTCTTTAGCTATACTAGTTCTCCTGAATTCATAGTTATTATAAATGGAAGTATAAATGGCTGCAAAGAAACCCCACTGAACAGTTGAGAACCCAAGAACACAGCTCCCCAACTGGTAAAAGCACGTGTATTAGAGGAGCTCTACACTCCATCATAGAAAGGTCAGATTTTGCCTGGGATAAGGAGAGAGAAAACTACATAACCACATACCCAGAGAAGAGAGGCCATGGGGAGACAAAAAACAGCCTACATATGAAAGAAAGGCAGGCATCACCAGAAAAGGAAGTAAACGAAATGGAGGCAAGCAACCTGACAAAGATTTCAGAGAAATGGTCATAAGGTGGCTGAAAAAAATGGAAGACAAATTCGACAACATATGTAAGAACAAAAAAGGAAATGAAGAAGAACCAAGAAGAAATAAAAAATGACATTGCTGCTGTAAAGAACTCAATAGAAAGCATCAAGAGTAGACTAGAAGAAGCAGAGGACCACATCAGTGAGCTAGAAGACAAGGTAGGAAAAAATACCCAAGTAGAGGAGCTTCTAGAAAAAAAAAATTAAAAAGTAGGAGAGCCTAAGGGAACATGGGAACAACATGGAAAAAACAACAACATCCACATAATAGGGGTTCCAGAAGGAGAGGAAACGGAGCAAGGAATAGAAAACATAATGACAGAAAACTTTCCTGATATAGGGAAGAAAAAACCCACACAAATACAAGAAGCTCAGAGTTCCAAGCAAAATGAACCCCAAAAGACCAACGCCACAACACATTATAATTAAATTGGCAAACAACAATGACAAAGTAAGAATCTTAAAAGCAACCAGAGACAGACAGAAAGTTACCTACAAAGGAACCCCTATCAGGCTAGTGACTGATTTCTCAACAGAAACTCATCAGGCCAGAAGGGAATGGAATGAAATATGCAAAATGATGCAAAGGAAGGGTCTGAATCCAAGAATACTGTACCCAGCAAGGCTATCAATCAAAATTGAAGGTGAAATCAGGAGCTTCACAGACAAAAAAGGACTAAGGGAATTTATTACTACTGAACCAGCAATGCAAGAAATGCTATAGGGTCTGTTGTAAAAAAAAGAAATAGGAAGCAAAGAAGGAACACAGGGGTAAAGAACAAAAATGGCGTGAAATTGGGACTCTGCCATTTTTCTTTTGCTCTGGTGGGTTTATTTCTAGCCTACAGGGGCAAGATTTTTTTTAAGACAAGTATCAGGGGATGGGGTGGAGAAGCAGATGCAGGGGCAAAGAAGCAATGAACAGACTGTCATGCTACAGTGGGAAGGCAGAGGAAGTTGGAGGGGAGGAGCCTATAGGAGATCAACCGAAGGACTTGTATGCATGTGTGTATAGGCATAGCCAGTGGATACAGGTCTATGGGGAGGGAAGGGAAGGGGGAGATGGATGAGGGCAAGTACTGGGGGGTTGGGAGGGCAATAGGGAAAAAATGGTGACAAATAGATACCCATCAATAATAACTTTAAATGTAAATGGATTAAATGCCTCAATCAAAATACATAGGGTAATGGATTGGGATAAGAAAATATGACCCATATATCTGCTGTCTACTAGAAACCCACCTCAGAAAAAAAAAGATGCACACAGACTGAGGGTGAAGGGATGGAAAAAGGTTTTTCAGGTGAATGGAAATGGAAAAAAAAAAAGCTGGGGTAGCAATACAATACTTATATCTGACAAATTAGATCTCAAAGTGAAGGACATAACAGATAAGTAAGGCCAATTCATAATATTAAAGAGAACAATGCAAAAAGAAGAAATAACTCAGGTAAACATATACACACCCAATACAGAAGCTCCCCAAAACAAAAAAAGACTCCTCGGGGATATCAAGGGAGAGATTGACAGCAATACAATCATAGTAGGAGACTTTAATACCCCAATATCAACATTGGAAAAATCTTCTAAACAAAAAATCAGCAAAGAAACATCAATCCTAAATGACTCACTAGACCAGATGGAATTGACATCTTCAGAACATTTCACCCCAAATCCACAGAATATACATTCTTCTCAGGTACTCATGGGTCACATTGAAAGATAGACCATATATTGGGTCACAGGCAAAGTCTCATAAAATTTAAGAAGATAGAAATCATATCAAGCATCTTCTCAGATCACAGTGGCATAAAACTGGAAATCAACATAATAAAAGCCTTATATGATCAACCCACAGCTAAGATCATACTCAATGAGAAATAACTAAAACCATTTCCCTAAGAACAGGAACAAGACGGGGATGCCCACTCTCACTACTCCTGTTCAACATAATACTGGAAGTATTAGCCATTGCAATTAGACAAGAAGAAATAAAAAGCATCCAAATTGGAAAAGAAGTAAAGCTGTTCTTATTTGCAGATGACATGATATTGTACATAAAAAACCCGAAAGACTTCATCAAAAAACTTAGACGTAATAAATTAATTCAGGAATGTAGCAGGATACAAAATTAATGCCAAGTAATCTATGGCATTTCTATACACCAATAGTGAACTTACAGAGAGACTAAAAAAGGAATCCCATTTACCATCGCACCAAAAAAATTAAGATACCTAGGAATAAACTTGACTAAGGAGGTAAAAGACCTATATGCGGAAAACAACAGGACACTGAAAAAAGAGATTGAGGAAAACGTAAACAGATTGAAGAGCATACCATGCTCATGGATTAGGAAAATCAACATCATTAAAATGTCCATGCCGAAACCGGTTTGGCCTGCGGACTGAAAGGTCCCAGGTTCGATTCTGGTCAAGGGCATGTACATTGGTTGCGGGCACATCTCCACTGTGGGGCGTGCAGGAGGTGGCTGATCGATGTCTCTCATCGATGTTTCTTTCTGTCCCTCTCCCTTCTTCTCTTCTCTGTGAAAAATCAATAAAATATATTTTAAAAAATTGTCCATACTACCCAATGCAATCTATAGATTCAATGCACTACCCATTAAAATACCAATGGCATATTTCACAAACCTAGATAGAACTCTCCAAAAATTCATCTGGAATAAAAACAGATCCTAAATAGCACAGCAATTTTCAGAAAGGAGAACACAGTAGGTGGGATCTCAACACCAGATTCCAAGCTGTATTACAAAGCCACTGTTCTCAAAACAGCCTGGTACTGGCACAAGAACAGACATATAGAACAATGGAATAGAATAGACAGTCCAGATATCGACCCAAACCACTATGCTCAATTAATATTTGACAAAAGAGGCATGAACATACAATAAAGTCAAGACAGTCTCTTCAATAAATGGTGCTGGGGAAATTGGACAGATATATGCAAAAAAATGAAACTAGACCACCAAACTTACACCATAAACAAAAATAAACCTAAAATGGATAAAGGACTTAAACATAAGATGGGAAAGCATAAAAATACTGGAGGAATCCACATGCATATAAATCTCAGACACATGCTGAAGGAATTTCTTCACTGATACAGCTCCTAGGGCAATGCAAACTAAAGAGAAAATAAACAATTGGGACTACTTCAAAATAGAAAGCTTTTGTACAGAAAAAGAAACCATCAATAAAACAACAAGAAAGCCTACTGCATGGGAGAACATATTTGCAAATGTTATCATTGATAAAGGTTTAGTTTCCAACATATCTAGGCAAGTTATACAACTTAATAAAGGGAAGATAAATGATCCAATAAAAAATGGGAAAAGGACCTAAATAGAATCTTTCCAAAAGAAGACAGAAGAAAGGCCAAGAGACACAGGAAAACATGCTCAAAGTCACTAATTATCTGAGAGATGCAAATCAAAATGACAATGCAGTACCATCTCACACCTGTCAGAATGGCAATCATCAACAAATCAACAAACAAGTGCTAGAGAGGATGCGGAGAAAAAGGAAATCTCGTGCACTGCTGGTGGGAATGCAGACTGGTGCAACCACTGTGGGGAACAGTATGGAGTTTCCTGAAGAAACTAAAAATGGAACTCCCATTTGACCCAGTAATCCCACTCCTAGGAATATATCTCAAGAAACTAGAAATACCAATCAGAAAGGATATATGCACCCCTATGTTCATAGCAGAACAATTCACCATAGGTAAGATTTGGAAACAGCCCAAATGCCCGTCAGCAGATGAATAGATTAGAAAACCATGGTCCATCTACACAATGGAATACTATGCTGTTATAAAAAAGAATGAATTTTTACCATTTGCACAGCATGGACCTGGAGATTTATGTTAAGTAAAATAAGCCAGGCAACGAAAGAAAAATACCACATGACCTCACTCATTTATGGAAAATAAAGAACATTATAATCTGATGAACAAAAATATATATACCGAGGAAGTAAAGCACCGGACAGACTATCAATTTACAGTGGGAAAGCAGGGGAGTGTTAGGGATGGGGAAGAAAGAGATCAACCAAAGAACTTGTATGCATGCATATAAGCATAACCAATGAACACAAGACACTGGGGCAGAGGTTCTCAACCTGTGGGTCGTGATCCTTTTGGGGGTCGAACAACACTTTCACAGGGGTCACCTAAAACCATCGGAAAACACAGATATTTACATTAAGATTCATAACAGTTGCAAAATTACAGTTATGTAGTAGCAATGAAAATAATTTTATAGTTGGGGGTCGCCACAACATGAGGAAATGTATTAAAGGGTCACGGCGTTAGGAAGGTTGAGAAACACTGCACTGGAGGGTTGGGAGGTAGGATGAGGGCCTGAGCCAGGGAATAGGGGAGGCTGGGGGAAGGTCAATGGGGGAAAAAAGGAGATATATGTACTACTACATGTAATACTTTAAACAATAAAAAAATGTAAATACAAACTAACTAAATAAATAAATGGCTGTAAATAAGTTTCATGCAAAATAAACTAAATCTGTCCCAGACTTAGAAAAGTCTACATTAATTAAACACATCACTCTTCCCCAACAGACTACTTCATTATACACAGAGATGTATGTCTGAACGTCTGGTGTTCACAGAAAAAAATCCTGGTTTGTTTGTACTTTTATTTCGAAAGCTAAATAAAAGGTTATATCTTTATTATAGGCCCCAAAGAAATGAAAGAGTTTTTAAATTCACAGGTCTTGAATTTCAATAGAACAGATTCAGTATTTTCATCTCTTCTTACTCAAGGCAGAAAATCACAATTAGTTTTGAGAATAAATATACACAGCACAAAATGAATTATAATAGTTTTTCCTTACTATGGAAATGATTGGGCTTTCTACCTTTGGTGTGAACTGATTTATCTCAGGAAAGAGCCGAAAATAAAGAGTCCAGAACAAACCACAATACCTTTATATTTGTATCTCCTTCCCCCAACAATTATAAATGCATAGAATTTGGTTATAACCTCAGAGGAAGAGTAGGATATTTTTTGTAACATTAAGGAGAACTAAAGCAGTAATATGCAAAAAGTCTACCACTATATGTTTACACAATAGGTTGATTAAACACGTTAAGTCTGAAGGTTTTTTTATTACCAGAAAAACTACTTCCTTATTATCTGGAAAATTCCTTCAAAAGACAGTGCAGCCCAGCCATCGTGGCTTCAGTGGTTGAGTGTCAACCTAGGAACCAAGAGATCATGTTTTGATTCCTGGTCAGGGTACATGCCCGGGTTGCAGGATTGATCCCCAGTGGGAAGCATGCAGGAGGTGGTTGATCAATGACTCTCTCTCATCATTGATGTTTCTATCTCTCTCCCTTTCTTCTCTGAAATCAATAAAATAACTTAAAAAACAGACAATGCAAACTTCTGCAGCAGAACAGGTTATCTTCACCAGCCGAACCCCCAAAACAATAGCAGGGTCAGGATATACTCCTTGATTATTTCTTACAGAAGATTGATAGGAATACTTAATAAGGGGAGTATACTTGTATGATTTAAACAGGCCATAAATACTGTTTACTTAAACAACAGTGACAGTGACAATTAGATTTATCATTAATCTTTGGTTTAACTTAATAACAAGCATCTCATTAAATTGTGTTAATTAGTAATGGAACTCAAGTGAAGGCAGTAACCTACAAGTTTAAAATAAAAACAAATCAATTAGAAGCCTAAGGCAAATGTGCTTGTCTTAAAACCAATTTCCAGACCACATTTTCTAGACTACAATCTTCTAAAGCACCCATTAGAAGCTCATTAGTGAACCACTGAAAACAGTTGAAGACACAAAACAATCATTTGCTGTGAGTTATGTATATTTCAGAAATGTCAGCATGTTTTAAAAATGTTAAAGAGGGGGTTAACTCCATATTTTAAAGCTTGGCTAAAATAAAACTTTACTTACCTAAACCATAAAACAATTTGTAGGCTGCAGAAATTGAGAGTTCAGGAGATTAGCAGATTTTATCTTTGTTATAAAGATCAGTAGACTACTGTTCATTTTTTTCTTTTTTCTTTTACTACAGTTGTCAGATTCCAACTTGTAGAGCAAGCACTTACAAAACCAGCTCCATGTCTATTATAAAGCAGAAGCCTTAAATAGTGCACTGATTTGGAACTCATTAATATCAATCATCTTGAGAACAGTACACTGAAGATAGAATATATTATTTGCAATGGATGCCATTCTAATTCTGTCAACTGTTTAAGTACCTTGAGTTCTGAGGTATTTTGACCTGGGGTATAACTGATGGTAAGCAAGGACGAAGTGATTCACATGCATAAATAACCATTTAAAAAGGCAATATAACCCGGTTTTGTGGCAATGAAAGAACGCTTTAAAAATAGCTGTCAGTTGAGCTATAGCAAAGTATTCAAGATGAATTACCCCACAGAGGATAAATGATGAGTACAGAAAATCTTGTGTCCTTTAGGTAGATGAAAGGGAGAAGATAGGCTGATAAAATATGTCTCACAGAAAGTTAGAGGTAAGGTGGGCCTGGAGATACATAAGATAAATCTAAAAACAAAAATGGAAAGATGTAACAACTATTGGAAGTACAGGACAATGAGAAAATATGTCTAGATGGAAGTTTCATAAGAGAGTGAACAGATTAAAAAAAAAACACACACACCACAAAAATACAACCTAAAAAGGATCATTCTTTAGGGAAAAAAATAAAAACAACAGATACGGTAGTATGGATTGCAATGTCTTGAGATTAAATAACATTTCAACGGGCTCTGTCAGTTCATGCTATAAATTCACATGCTTTTGCAACCCAAATACTAGTGAAAAAACATTAAAATAATCAAATGTCTGGTACTCTACGTTACCATGAAAAAGCATAAATGAAGAAAATCCCACTAATTTTAGCATAATTTTAAATGCTATTTTTTATTTTATTGCTAACTGTGCAAAGGATACCAATTCAATACTGTGCAGTAAAAGTTACATAAATCCAACATTAAACAATAGCATATGGGATAAATCTAAAGAACACCATGTGCCTTTGAAACTGATAAATATCACAGAATGCAATTCAATTCAGACTATTCTTAAGCAACCCAGAGTTCTCATTTAATATTGTTAGTTACCCAGAAACAACTGCTCTTGATTTTGCTTTATTTTTTAGAGAAAAGTGGAAGTTAATAGAATTTTAGAGAAAAGTGGAAGTTAATAGAATTTTGTAGTTTAATCTGATGTGTGACATCCAGACCAAGGAAATAGTTCGTATGACTTATTCCTTTTAGCAACTGACAAGTTGTCTGACAGGAAGACAGCTGAATACAACTAAGTATGCTCAATATGAGGCTAGTTATACATTCATCTCAATTTCCTTATTTACAACCCAAAGTAATATTCCTTTACTTTAAAGTACTATTTTAAATCAAAAGATAAAATAATCTTAAAGATGGATGCAACAGTAACTACTCTAACCACCTAAATTACTTACTTAAACACTAACATAGAACAGTTTAAAAAAAATCAAAACAGCAAGAAAAATGGCAGTGCAAGAATACATCATAATGCTGAATCTTACATATTCCGAGGTACAAAATGAGTAGGTGAGGGAGGTGAAGCAATATAGCCAACTGGGCCAGGACTCATAGCACCAAGAATATGAGGAGAACCACCATATGCTGCTGCACCAATGGGATGCCAGGGGGCAACATAGGAAAACTCCGGCATAACAGGAAGGCAGGAATCAAAACCCGGCAAAGTTGGCTGCCCACAGTGATCTGTCACCACTGGATAATAGACTGTTCCATGAGGGACAGATGCAGGGTCAGCATTTGGAAAAGTACCTGAAACAAATACTGCATTTAGTACACTATATACAAAGATTCATTAAACAAAACTATAAATGAATGTTTTTACATGTAAAAATGAAATTATCACTAGCTATAGTAAAAAATCACAGAAACTGCAGCACAAACAGTTTAGATATGAAATCTGACTAAAATAGACTACTAAAAGATTATGTGAGCATTTCCTAATTGGAAAAAAATTATACACACATATGTGCATGTATATAATATGTCAAATGTATTTTACCTAGTGATAGCTATCTTTCTGGGATGATTTTTGCACCAACAGACTAAATACATAAACATTTCCTAGAATTCTAGTCAACTAAATTCTAATAAGAGTTGCTCACAATCAAGTTAGCCAATAGTTTTCCAGTATACACATACCATCTAGATGACTATTTTATATTACTTTTGCAATTAAAAACTCAATGTCTATATAGCCTTTCCACTTCAAGATATAGTTTTGAAGGACATTTAAACATTTAAGTGCCACCTCTTGAATATCATTAAGATCCTAGCATAAATTCAATTTAACAGCAGTTTTATTACATGAGTCAATTTTCAGTGGAAATAGATGTTGTGACCTTGCTATATAGGGATTATATAAATATTAAACAAAAAGAAGTCCTTCATTACTTGGGATAACTTAGATTAGGTCATTCTGTGAAATTAAGACCACCATTGTCTCATGGTTTACTATAAATAAAAAATAGCTTTATAAAAGGTATCTGCCACAAAAATGCAATAAAGGTTGATACTTTAATTTTTATTACCATGGGCCATATCACAACATTATACTAAAAATAAGATTCTATAGTGCTAATATTCTAAAACCATTAATATGCTTTAAAAAAGGGAGGAGAGCCGAAACGGGTTTGGCTCAGTGGATAGAGTGTCGGCCTGTGGACTGAAAGATCCCAGGTTCGATTCTGGTCAGGGGCATGTATCTTGGTTGCGGGCACATCCCCAGTGCGGGGTGTGCAGGAGGCAGCTGATCGATGTTTCTCTTTCATCAATGTTTCTAACTCTCTATCCCTCTCCCTTCTTCTCTGTAAAAAATCAATAAAATATATTTAAAAAATAAAAAATAGTAATAATAAAGGAAGGAGACAAAGGAAATTCACATTCCTCACATGTACCAGGCACAGAATACTTATACGTAAGGTCTCTATTCATTCTTATAACAACCCTGGCAAGTCAGGTATTTCCCGGTTTACAGAAAATTAGACTTAGGGAGGCTAAGTAACTTAGCCAAGATCACAACCATTGAGTAACAGTTCTGGAAAGAGAAACACATTTTGTTAGGTTAGTCCACACTATTTCGTCTTACCTCCAGCTGATTCTTTCCAAGAAGGGCCATCCAATGATCCCATTCTAAATCCTTCAAAATGCCTCCCCATCTACATTAATTATACTGTGAAATCATAGACAAAGCAACCAACCTTTTTAGTCTTGGGATTCCTTTACACTTAAAGATTGAGGATCTCAAATAGCTTCTGTTTATGTGGCTTATATTTATAAATATTTACCATATTAAGCATTAAATTGAGAAAGTGAAAAATATTAATTCATGTAAAAATAAGCCCTTAAAGTTAATACAAATTCTTTATGCAAAATGCATTTATTATTCTAAACAAAAGAAAACTGTGTCGTAAGTGACATTGTTTCACACTTGTGCAAGTCTCTAATGTATGGTTTAATAGGAAACAGGTGGATTATCATATCTGTTTCTGTATTTAATCTATTATGATATGTTGTTTTGGTTAAGTATATGAAGAAAATTTGGCTTCGTACAGATATGTACTTGGAAAAAAGAAGTCTTTTAGTAAGTAGACATAATTACTGTAGTTCTTCAATGCTACAACAAAACTAGGGAAGTAGTAGTTTCTTATACATAAACTAGAGGCCCAGTGCACAAAATTCATGCAATGGGGAGTGGAGGGGTCCCCCCTCAGCCAGCCTACACCCTCACACAGTCCAGGAGCCCTCAGGGAATGTCCAACTGATGGCTTAGGCTCACTCTCTGTGGGCAATGAGACTAAACCAGCAGACATCCTGCCACTCTCGCTGTGCTTGCCAGCCATGAGCCTGGCTTCTGGCTGAGTGGGGCTCCCCCCTGTGGGAGCACACTGACCACCAGGGGACAGCTCTTGCGTTGAGCATCTGCCCTCTAGTGGTCAGTGTACATAATAGTGACTAGTCATTCCACCATTTGGTCTATTTGCATATTAGCCTTTTATTATATAGGATAGCAATGCAAATTTTTCATACTTTGTTAATATAAAAATCAGTTTTATCTTGCATTTTTGATAAATCTTTTATAAAATGATGTACAGATAACATCATGCATTGGTAACTGGGAAAATATTATTTCACTGAGTTATGCAGTTTAAGACCATAAGAATAGGTGCTTTGTCTATGAGTTCCCAAATGCTGACACCATTACATTACACATTGTAAAAAACACATTCATCAATAGCCTCAAACTGTTAAAGTCAGGGTGGTAGATACAAGTTTTTCAAAATTTTAACTTTCAATTGAAATTTTTATCTTAGACAACAAAGAGTGTCAGTTGTTTTTCTTGAAGTGGCAGGCTCATGCTGTTCATTTGAGAAAATGTGTGCCAGATCTGCCAGTGTGAATAACCATTGTTTTTCTATCATTCTTTCAAGCAAAAATAGTCATGAAAAAAGTCAGCTAGTTCATCTCAGAACTCAACCTCATAAATCTTTTAAGTTAACCATATTTCAGTATGCAGAGTGCCTGATGACTACTTCCCAGATTTGTCAAACAGAATAAGTACAATTATTCAAAGACAAGTATTTAATAAAAATAAAAACATCTTTGATGAAGTAAAAAAAAGAAATAAAACTGGAATTTTAATCATGAGAGTGTGGCAGTGAGGAAGTCATTGATTCCTTATATAGTTTGGTGCCTCTGCCTTAATTTATGGTTATGTGCCAGCAGTTTTACCACCTCTGATTTTTACACCCTTAAATGCAAATGTAACAGTGTGAAAGGGACAAAGAAAATCTGTGTATTACTTCTGGCCTCATGGATCCCTTCAGAGGGTCTGAGGGAACCCATGTACCACCCTTTGAGAAACAATGATCTAGTATTTGGACCTAATACAATATCTGAAGTCCATTATTAAATATACACAATAAAATCCAATTGTCTTTCTTCCAGGCAATCTCATTACATGCTCACCATTTGTTGATGCTTCTACCTGCACACCATCTTGTCTCCCCACATCACTGTACAACTGAGGAACATTCTGATCTACCAGAGTAGGTGTCTCAGTACAGATGGGATAATTATCTACATGAAAATGCTGCTGCTGCATCTGTGGCACACAGACCATGGAGTTCCAATAGTTGTGATGATAGCACTTGGGCAAGAAAGAGAAAAAATACTTTAAAGTAGTACAGTTCCTGTCTAAAAAAAATGGTGGGCCATAATTTTCAAGTGGGATAACAATGATTTTTTTTTATCTAAAAGATACAGAAAATCTATTGTCTATTACAACTTTTTTAAAAAATATATTTTATTGACTTTTTACAGAGAGGAAGGGAGAGGGATAGAAAGTCAGAAACATAGATGAGAGAGAGACATCAATCAGCAGCCTCCTGCATGCCCCACACTGGAGATGTGCCCGCAACCAAGGTACATGCTCCTGACCAGAATCGAACCTGGGACCTTTCAGTCCGCAGTCCGATGCTCTATCCACTGAGACAAAGTGGTCTTGGCTGTCTATGACAACTTTCAGATCTTTTGCAGCATCTGTATTTCATATTTAGACTTAGAAATTCTTTTAGGAAAGCACCTGAGAGATATACACAATGAAATGCAAACAGCGATGCCTTTTATAGCACTATTTTCAAAAGCAAAACACATTAAACAACCTCAATATTAAACAGGGAACTACATGAATAAACTATAATATATTCATGATAGAACACAATACAAGAAATTTAAAAAGTCATACTGTCAAATATTTTTTAAACGTTCATATTATTACTGCCCTAAGCAGTTTTGCTCAGTGGATAGAGAATTGGCCTTAGACTAAAGGGTCCCAGGTTCAATTCTGGTCAAGGGCACATGCCTTGGTTGTGGACTTGATCCCCAGTATGGGGGAGTAGGAGGCAGCTGATCAATGATTCTCACTTATCATTGATGTTTCTCTCTCTCTCCCTCTCTTCCTCTCTGAAATCAATCCTATATAATAAAGAGGTAATATGCACAAGATGGCCACCACAAGATGACCAGCAGGGGAGGGCAGTTAGAACAGCAGGGGAGGGCAGTTAGAACAGCAGGGGAGGGCAGTTGGGGGGGACCAGGCTGGCAAGGGAGGGCAGTTAGAGGCAATAGGGCTGGCAGGGGAGCAGCTAGGTGTTGATCAAGCGGGCAGGGGAGTAGCTAGAAGGTGATCAGGCTGGCAGAAGTAGTTAGGGGCAATCAGGCAGGCAGGCAGGCGAACTGTTGGGAGCCAGAAGTCCCAGATTGTGAGAGGGAAGTCTGACTGCCTGTTTAGGCCCAATCCTTGTGGGCCTAAACTGGCAGTTGGACATCCCCCGAGGGGTCCCAGATTGGAGAGGGTGCAAGCTGGGCTGAGGGACACCACACCCTGCCAAATTTCATGCACTAGGTCTCTAGTAAAAATATGATTAAAAACTCGCTCATACTATTAAAATTATAATCAAAGTCCATATTTTACAAAATAAACTGAAAAATGTATCAAAGTATACTGTGATTATACAGATAATTTTGGTTTTCTTTATACCACAGCAGTTTTTCAGATGTACTACAATGAATGCTATTCCACTCAATAAAAAAAAATTAATATATTTTTCTGTATTTCCTTATATTCCTATGATACAAATACAGAAAGAATATTTTAAAATGCTTCAGCCTTGTGGAATGAGTTAGAACATTTCCACACGTGACTATAATAATTTAACATAACTGAAGTGGCAAGAAGTTTATTTTTTCAATTCTCAAAATTTCTTTTATAAAATGTAGTGTCAAAGATCAAAAAAACCCCCCACTCCATACTCTCAATTTATAAATGTTTGGCAGTTGGAGAAGATAATTTTCTAGAAATTATAGGTCTAAAGTTTTAAGGAAATCAGTGTCTGGGAATATTAATTATTCTGAGCATTATCCAGGAGACTATCTAGATTACTATCTGCCAAATATTAAGATGCATTATTACTTTTCAGGAAATATACCATCTTGTTATGTCAGAAAACAAGTGTATCTCAGGGGGAAAATGATCCCTGAAAGAATAAAATAAAAGAGGCCTTACCTGAAATCAGTGGTACTAAGGTATTTGTCAGTACCCACATTTTACAACTCAGGGGAGTGTGAGAATCAAGTGTTTTGCAATTATCTATGAATATGAAAGTGCTTAAAAATATTACAGCTCTTGCCAAAACCGGTTTGGCTCAGTGGATAGAGCATCGGTCTGTGGACTGAAAGGTCCCAGGTTCGATTGCAGTCAAGGGCATGTACTTTGGTTGAGGGCATATCCCCAGTAGGGGGTGTGCAAGAGGCAGCTGATCAATGTTCTCTCATTGATGTTTCTAACTCTCTATTCCCCTCCCTCCCTCTCTGTAAAAAATCAATAAAATATATTAAAAAAATATTACAGCTCTTGCCAAAACTGGTTTGGCTCAGTGGATGGAGCGATGGCCTGTGGACTGAAGGGTCCCAGGTTCGATTCTGGTCAAGGGCATGTACCTTGGTTGCGGGCAGCACATCTCCAGTGTGGGGCATGCAGGAGGCAGCTGATCGATGTCTCTCTCTCATGGATGTTTCTAACTCTCTATCCCTCCCCCTTCCTCTCTGTTAAAAACTCAATAAAATATATTTAAAAAATATTACAGCTCTTAAATGTCTGAATTTGTAAGGATACTTTTCACATGAAATACAGGAATAGCCATAAAATATTTTGAGCAGGATAAATAACCCAATTATTATTTTGAGACAGAAAAACATAGTGAAGTGTTGGCAAATTAAGTTAAATATGGAGGCCAATATATGCTAAAGTTGTGCTGCTTAGAGTCTCTGCTCACCACAATTTAACAACTATATTATAAGAGAAAAAGAAGCACTAGGAGGCTAAAGTAGAAAATGACCTATATCATCTTCAGAGATATTTTATAACACAGAAATAAAACTTTTAGGGCTTTCACAATATTCGTGACTCTGAAAGTTCAAGAGTCTGATTATCAAAACAGCATCTACTGTATTTTTAATAAGAAGTTTATAAAAGCAATTTTAACAGGACTCTTACCTGCAATCCCAGATTGAAATAGTACTGCAAAACTTTTGTATCTAAAATTAAAAATTTTAACTTTAGTGACTAGATGATATAAACAATTAGAACTACCATTTAAAAGCTTTTAAGTTTAAGTATTAAGGTAGATAGTTAACATAGTCTCCCAACATCAACTCACCACTCAAATCTACCTTACAGTAAATTACCATTTACCTACAACTACAGGTAAGGTCATTTTCTGATCCAAGGTTTAAATCACCAAATATATATTCTATTTCTATTCTTTTTTTAAATTTTTTATTAATTTTTATACATATCTCCCCATTGCCCCCTTCCCTCCCAGGCATACCCCAACCCCCCAGTGTCTATGTTCATTGGTTATGCTTATATGCATGCATACAAGTCCTTTGATTGATCTCTTATCTACCTCACCTAACTTTAATCTTCCTGCTGTAATTTCACAGTCTGTTTGAAGCTTTCCTGTCTCTGTATCTATCCTTTTGTTCATCAGTTTATAATGTTCTTTATTATCCCCCAATGAGTGCGATCATGTGATGCTTCTCCTTCATTGACTGGCTTATTTCACTAAGCATAAGGCTCTCCAGTTCCAACCAGGTTGCTGCAAATGGTAAGAATTCCTTCTTTTTAATGGCAGCATAGAATTCCATTGTGTAGATGTACCACAAATATTACAGAAATGCCACTCTACTAATATTTAAGAAGAATCCGGTAAAGGCATTTTCTTGCTGATCCCAAGGCTAAAATTTTACTTCAGTACAAATGTACTACCTAAGCAATCCTGTTGGTTCTCAGATGATGAAGCTACTACATAGTACAAATTAAATGCTCTATTAATACTAAGATATAAGTGATGCCTATGGAGATAACTACTACTTACAAAGTAATTTACTTTGGTTTTAGTTAACACAACTAACCACCAGTAGAACTCCAAAAAGAGGAGGTAATGAGCAAGGTAACTCAAAATAAGTTAAATTATAAGGTGATAAAGTTTATCCAGATATCATATATCCATAGCAATATTATTCATAGTACCAAAAAAGTGAAAATAACCCAAATGTCTATCAACCAATAGATAATAAAATGTGGTGTTATCCATACAATGGAACATTAGTCAGCCATAAAAAGAAATGAAGCACAAATACATGGCACACTGTTAACAAAATAGGAAATTAAGAAGAGTTAATATTTTATATGGTCTGGAGAGAAGAAAGAAAATAAAGATGAGTACTTCATCATAGTCAGGTTTTAAGTGAAAGTAAGAAAGCCAAGAGAAAATGACTACCAAGTAGCTAGAGACAAGTACCTGAAACTTCAAAGCCAGGATTAGATAGATTTAGGAATAATCTACATAAAGGTGATACTGAAATTTTAAGGCACAGAAAAAGAACAGAATAGAGTTGAAGATGATATTGGGGCTGGAAAAAATGACAAAATAGAACAGAGAAGCAGCTAGAAAATTCAAGAGAATGTTATAGCAAAGAAAGTATGAAGCTACAAACAATTTTCAATGACAATTCCCTTTTGAGAAACACTGCCAAAATGAAGGGTAACAAAGAACATCCAATGGGAAGCTACTCCTTAGTTTAATTATAGAAACAAGTATACATGACTGAAATCCAAGGCATATTAGACTCATAATTCCTAAAAAACAAAAACAACCTTATTCCAAGTCTTGAAAATTTAGTTGGAATCCCAAATGTTAAATGTCAAAGATCATAAAAATGTCATATATTTGTGGTAAGAATTTAAGAAAATGGATAAAATTTTGTATTGATTCCTGCATCTCAAGAAAAACAGTTGAAAGACCAAAGACATGAAGTTGAGAATCTTCTCCAAGGCAGATATAGCTACTAAAAAGGAGCAGCAGGAGTGAAGTCAACCATCTACTTCTTGATTATGCAGAAGATATTCTCAGCTTTCAGTTGCTCCTTTCCTTCCTCACTTACTTAGCATTATGCACTCAAGTCAATTTCCTTTTGGTCCCCCACTCTACTCCTATCGGTTAACCAGAGTTATATTCTTAAAAAAATCCCAGATGTAAATAATCCTTACCCATGTCTCAAAATCCACTCACCTTGAGGCAGATCACTGCCACTTGGATCACAGGAATAAGGTGGAGGTGGTGGTAGTAAGTTTGAAGCCTCTCCCACCTCAAGAGGAAAAGGAGGAGGTAGAGGAGGAGGAAATGGAGGTGGTGGCAGAGGAGCAGCAACAGCAGGCACATGAGCAGAGAGGTATGGATAGGATGATGAAATAATCACTAAAAAGGAAACAAAACATAAAGTAACAATGCATAACTGTAAATTCATCTATTTCTTCTGTGTCCCAGCATGGTCAAATGGCTCAAATTCTTATGGTTTGACTAAAACTTGGAAGATTAATTGCTCCATATTCTCTTAGACATGCCAGCTGAAAACTAGTTCATTACAGGTCATTTTCAGTTAAGGAAATTACTTGAAATTAGAAGGAAAAACTGGAAATTTCAGAACTTTGACTATCAAGACTTAAAACATCAGCTAGCAGATACATAAAATATAAGTAAAGCAAAAGTTTTACTTTAGCTTAATAAAAAGTTAAAGATATCAGCCATCAGAAATTCTTAGTCAAATCACAAGATGCAGAAGCTAATAAGAGACTAATTTGCAGACTACAGATTTAGGTAATATTTGAAGGTTTCTATTTCATAGCATCAGAGGAGTATCAGGACAGACTAGGTAAAATATGTTATCCCTGTAACTTTTTAAAAAAAATGTATCTTCGTAGTTGAAAGTGCTACAGATGTTCCTTTTTTTTATTTTTCTCATTGACCCCTTCCAACCTTCACCCATCCCTCCCAAACCTTTATCACACTATTGTTTGTGTCCATGGGCTATGCATATCCTGTCTAATAAGAGTAATATGCAAATTGACCAGCATTCCAACACACAAGATGGCTGCCCCATATGGACACAAGATGGCCACCACAAGATGGGCAGTAGGGGAGGGCAGTTGGGAGGGACCAGGCCTGCAAGGGAGGGAAGTTATGGGCAATCAGGAAAGCAGGGGAGGGCAGTTAGGGGTGACCAGACTGGCAGGGGAGGGCAGTTAGGGGTAACCAGGCCATTAGAGGAGGGAGGTTGGGGGTGATTAGGCCTGCACGGAATGGCAGTTGGGGAGGGGGGAAGCAAGTCTTCAGGGAAGAGCAGTTGGGAGGGACCAGGCCAACAGGGGAGGACAGTTAGGGGTAACCAAACCATTAGAGAAGAGAAGTTGGGAGTGATTGGGCCTGCAGTGAAGGGCAGTTGGGGGGCACCCAGGTCTACAGGGGAGAGCAGTTGAGGAGGATCAGACTAGCAGGGGAGGGCAGTTAGGGGTGACCAGGAATGCAAGCGAGGGCAGTTAGGGGCAAACAGGCTGACAGGGGAGCAGTTAGGCATCAATCAGGCTGGCAGTGGAGTGGTTAGGAGGTGATCAGGAAGGCAGGCAGGCGAGCAGTTGGGAGCCAGCAGTCCTGGATTGTGAGAGGGATGTCTGACTGCCCATTTAGGGTTAAATGGGCAGTCGGACATCCCTTGAGGGGTCTCAGATTGGAGAGGGTGCAGGCTGGGCTGAGGGACACACTCCCCACGCACAAATTTTGTGCACGGGGCTCTAGTCCTATATAATAAAGACCTAATATACAAATGGTCATCAAGCTCTTGCGCCCTCACATCAGGGCCAGGGGATCTGAGGCCCTGCCCTCCACCTGGTGCCAGGCTGGGGAACCTGAGGCTGAGGCGCCCCACCCAGCGGGGCTTGATGGGGGAACTGAGGCCGCACCCCCACCCCCCCCCAGCGAGACTTGACGAGAGACCTGAGGCTAAGCCCTCTGCCCAGCCCCAGGCTGGGAGAGCTGAGGCTATGCCCCTCTGTGGGGCTTGATAGAAGTGGGGTCAGGTAGGTCTGGGTCTCGTGCAATTTTGAGGCCCACACGTGGATGGGGACTTGACTCTGGGTCTCATGGTGCACCCAAGACTCTGACAGGAGAAAGACTGTCATATACATTTTACTAATTTTCTTTCATCTCTGACACTTCTATTAAAGAGGAAGGGCAAATAATATTAAAATATTTCCTCTAATTAATTCCCTTTTAATGTTTACGAGTTTCGTGCACTGGGCCACTGTATGCATATAATTTCCCAAGTTAATATCTCTCTCCCACCTCTACCCTTTAATTTTGTATACTTGCTACTATAGTTTAAAACAAATACTTAGGAGTTTTAAAGTTTTTGATATAAGAAATTAAATTATAATTATATTTAAATATTAATACATTCCTCTATGGTAAAAAAGGAAACAATATGGTTCTAACCTAGTAAAAATAAGTATATAAGTATGCCAGATAAGTCTGTTAAATTTTTTGACAAAACATGAATGGAATAATCCCCTTCAAGTTTAATTGAACATTTTAGCCAACTTAGAAATGCAAGTACTTCCTTCTATGCATATCTTTTTAAAAAACATACATAAAAACTTAGGCACTTTGCTGGCTCTTTTCTAAATTATAAAAACGGTAGCCATTTTAAAAGCCTAATATTGACTTGTCAATATTTTGCAATTGATTCCCTATGTAGAATTTTGAAACTTGAAAACTTCCAGATTTAACCAATTTATGAATAACATAATTCAACTAGCTTCCTTAAACACTAATCCTTCTGAGGTATTTACTGTATAATATCTGATTCATTTTTAGAACTTTAAGTAACCAATGATCTTTACTTCTGTTAATCAGTGTCACTTCCAAGAAGAAAAACTATTCTGTTGTGAAAAAAGTTAATTCTTTTTTAAAATTTAATTTAAAATTTTCTTCACCATTTATCCCCTCTATGCCCTCTTCCACCTCCACTGACCCCCCTGTTGTTCAGATCCATGAGTTCTTTCACTTTTTTGCTCAATCCCTCCCCCTCAATACACCTGTACACACCCCTACACAGACAGACACACACAGAGACAGATGCATCCCCTGAGCAAGCAGTCTATCTATGAGTCTGTTTCTATTTTGCTTGGTATTTAAGATTGTTCATTAGATTCCACATGAGTGAACACATATGGCGCTTGTCCTTCTCTGACTGGCTTATTTCACTTATAAACAGCTCTTAATTCTTAAGGTTACTAATAGCAGGATAGAATTATATGAAACTAGAGGCCCAGTACACAGTTTCAGGCACTGGTAGGGTCACTCAGACTGGCCTGTGCCCTCTCACAATCCAGGACCCCTTGGGGGGTTGGAGAGCTGGTTTTGGCGCGATCCCTACAGGCAGATTGAGGGACCCCACTGGTGCACGATGCCTCTGGTATGCATATAAGATCTTTGGTTAATCTCTTCCCAACCTTCCTTCCCCCCTTCCCTTTGAGATTCATCAGTCTGTTCCATGTTTCCATGTCTTTGGTTTCCACTCCTGTGCCCCCTGGTGTTCAGTGCATGTCATAGCTACTGGCTGGCCACTTAGGCTTTTATATATATCGATTACCTGCAATTACTTAAGGCTCTTACACTGTATTTCTTTACCTAAGACAAATTCAATTTTATTACAGCTTAGTATTTTTTTAATGTACCTGATGTTAAACACTATGTACTTTCAAGATTGCCCAGACATTATTACTACAAGAAGATAGTTCTTCTGTCTTTTATTTATACTTTTTTTTCTTTATTGATTAAGGTATTACATATGTGTCCTTATCCCTCCACTGCCCCCCACCCCCTGTTCATGCTCTCACCGCCCCCTGGTGTCTGTGTCCATTGGTTATGCTTACATGCATGCATACAAGTCCTTTGGTAGTTCTTCTGCCTTTTAAACTAAATAGTACAGTATTGTCAAGATAATGGGGCCAGTGACTTAAATGGATAGAAATATCCTGGTTTTGTGAGTTTGTAAAAATGAAAGTAATTTAGATGTGTTCTCCTCATAATAGATGGTTTTAAGTAAGTTTTATCCATTCAGACCTGTTTGTTTTTATGGACAAAAAAAGAAGATGGTTTCTTATTTGATTGTATATGTCTTAAATAAATATGCAAAGTAAACAAGCAAACATTATTAGAATTATTCCTTTAGGATTTATCATTTTTAACTATTTTATTTCTTTGTGTGAAATTTCAGTCAAAAGTGGTTGAGATGTTAACAATATTCTTTGAAAGACTAAAGGGTTTATAAATGTTTGAGTTATCACACAAAGGCTAATTTCTAAAATAAATAAAACAATAAAATATTTTTTCTAAAAAATAAAACAGGGTAATTCAATTACTAAGTTTTATTATTGGGTTAACTACACTATAATTTTTAACTCTGAGAAGTACACAAAGTTCAGTCTCATTGTTCAATAAAGTTGTTTAAATTCAGAGTTTTAGAAAACTTAAGTTTAGTACAGCAACTGTTCACACAAGCTGAATATATTTTTCTGGGAATTTAGCTAGAGAAATTTCAGGCCAAGTATTAGGGATAACCCACATTTTTTCATTTACCAATATAAATATTAAGAGAGAGGAGAAAATGGCGGTGGAGTAGACGGACGCGTCTGGAGCTTTGTCGCTGGGCAGAGGGAGAGAGAGCTGCTGAGAGTTGCATTGGGAGTGTTTGTTGGCAAGCTAGGAGTCAGTTGTCCTCTAGGGAAAGGCGGGGAACTGCTGGAAGGGGCTCTCCCGGCCAGGCAGGCCCACTGCCACGGGGTTTTTGTACGCCGGAGCCACCAGCGCAAACGCGGAGCCCGAGCCATCTTGCAGTGGGAGGTGGATGTCTGTGGAGCTCTGAAGCCTTCGGCTAGGCACCCATCGAGCAGCCAGGAACCCGGGGACCTAGAACTTCACTCTCCAATCGGCGCAGACACGCAGCGGAATCAGAGATCCAAAGAGCACACGGAAAGTTTGTGCCTTTCAATCAACGTAGGAGAGAGCACTACATAACCAGACACCCAGAGAAGAAAGACCATGGGCAGAAAAAGAAACAGCCGACAAAAGACAGAAAGGCAGGTTTCACCAGAAAAGGGAATAAACGAAATAGAAACACAAATAAGCCTACCAGAGAAAGAGTTCAGAGAAACTATCATAATGTGGTTGAAAAGAATGGAAGACAAATTTGACAATATGAGTAAGAGCTTAGAGGAGGTGAAGAAGAATGAAGAAGAAACGCAGAAGAAACTAGAGGAGGTGCAGAATAAACAAGAAGAAATGAATAATGACATAAACTGCCATAAAGAACTCAATAGAAAGCATCAAAAATAGACTAGAAGAAGCAGAGGACCGCATCAGTGAGCTAGAAGACACGGTAGGAAAAAATACCCAAGTACAGCAGCTTCTAGAAAAAAAAGTGAAAAAGCAAGAGGAGAGTCTAAGGGAACTTTGGGATAACATAAAACAAAATAACATCCGCATAATTGGGGTTCCAGAAAGAGTGGAAACTGAACAAGGATTAGAGAACGTGTTTGAAGAAATAATGACAGAAAATTTCCCCAATATAGAAAAGAAAAAACCCACACAAATACAAGAAGCTCACAGAGTCCCAAGCAAAATGAACCCCAACAAATCGACACCGAGGCACTTTATAATTAAATTGGCAAGCACCGACGACAAAGTAAGAATCTTAAAAGCAGCCAGAGAGAAACAGAAAGTTACCTACAAAGGAACCCCCATAAGACTAGCTACTGACTTCTCAAAAGAAAATCGTCAGGCCAGAAGAGAATGGAATGAAATATACAAAGTCATGCAAAGGAAGGGACTGAATCGAAGAATACTGTACCCTGCAAGACTCTCAATCAAAATTGAAGGTGAAATCAAAAGCTTCACAGACAAAAAAGGATTAAGGGAATATATTACCACCAAACCAGCAATGCAAGAAATGTTAAAAGGTCTGCTGTAATAAAAAGAAAGAGGAAGCGAAGAAGGAACTTGGGGGTAAGGACTAAAAATGGCAACAGATAAGTACTTATCAATAATAACTTTAAATGTAAACGGATTAAATGCTCCAATCAAAAGACATAGGGTAACCGATTGGATAAGAAAACATGATCTATACACCTGCTGTCTGCAAGAAACCCATCTTAGGAAAAGAGATGCACACAGATTGAGGGTGAATGGATGGAACATGGTATTTCAGGCAAATGGAAATGAAAAAAAAGCTGGGGTTGCAATACTTATATCTGACAAATTAGATCTCAAAGTGAAGGACATAACAAGAGATAAAGAAGGCCACTTCATATTACTAAAGGGAACAATCGAACAAGAAGAAATAACTCTGGTAAACATATATGCTCCCAATATAGGAGCACCTAAATACATAAAAAAAACTCTTGGAGGATATTAAGGGAGAGATTGACAGCAATACAATCATAGTAGGAGACTTTAATACCCCAGTGTCACCATTGGACAAATCCTCTAAACAAAAAATCAGCAAAGAAACATCAATCCTAAATGACTCACTAGACCAGATGGAATTAATTGACATCTTCAGAACATTTCACCCCAAAGCCACAGAATATACATTCTTCTCCAATGCACATGGGTCATTTTCAAAGATAGATCATATGTTGGGTCATAAGAAAAGTCTCTTCAAATTCAAGAAGATAGAAATCATATCAAGCATTTTCTCAGACCACAGTGGCATAAAACTGGAAATCAACTATAATAAAAACAATAGAAAGAAATCAAACACATGGAGACTAAACAGCATGCTATTAAACAACGACTGGGTAACCAGAGAGATCAAGGAAGAAATAAAAAACATCATGGCAACAAATGACAATGACAACACAACAATACAAAATTTATGGGACACAGTGAAAGCAGTCTTGAGAGGGAAGTTCATAGCCCTACAAGCCTACTGCAAAAAACAGGAAACAATGGTGATAAATCACCTAAACCTACAACTCAAAGAGCTAGAATGTGAGCAACAAGAAAAGCCCAGTGTACTCAGAAGGAAGGAAATAGTGAAGATCAGAGCGGAGATAAACAACTTGGAGACCAAAGAAACAATTCAAAAGATCAACAAAACAAAGAGCTGGTTCTTTGAAAGGATAAACAAGATTGATGGACCCCTAGCCAGGCTCACCAAGAAGCAAAGAGAGAAGACCCAAATAAACAAAATCAGAAATGAAAGGGGAGAAATAACAACAGACCCTGTGGAAATACAAAGGATTGTTAAAAAATACTATGAACAACTCTATTCAAACAAATTGGACAACCTGCAAGAAATGGACATTTTCCTAGAAAAATATAACCTCCCAAAACTCAATGAGGAGGAAGCCAAACATCTCAATAGTCCAATAACTATGGAAGAAATTGAAGCAGTAATCAAAAAGCTTCCAGCAAATAAAAGCCCGGGTCCAGATGGCTACACAGGAGAGTTTTACCAAACATTCAAGGAAGAATTAAAACCTATCCTCCTCAGACTATTCAAAAACATTCAAGAAGAAGGAATACTACCAAACACCTTCTATGAAGCCGCATCACCCTAATACCAAAACCAGTTAAAGACAACACAATGAAAGAGAATTATAGGCAAATATCTCTCATGAACATAGATGCCAAAATCCTCAACAAAATTCTAGCAAACCGGATCCAGCAGTACATCAGAAAGATCATACACCATGACCAAGCAGGATTCATCCCAGGAATGCAGGGATGGTTCAATATCCGCAAATCAATAAATGTGATACATCACATAAACAAATTGAGAGATAAAAACCACATAGTCATATCAATTGATGCAGAAAAAGCATTTGACAAAATCCAACATCCTTTCTTGATAAAAACGCTCAGCAAAGTGGGAATAGAAGGATCATACCTCAACATCATAAAAGCCATATATGATAAACCCACAGCTAATATCATACTCAATGGGCAAAACTAAAACCATTTCCCCTAAGAACAGGAACAAGACAGGGATGCCCACTCTCACCTCTCCTGTTCGACATAGTACTGGAAGTATTAGCCATTGCAGTTAGACAAGAAGAAGAAATAAAAGGCATCCAAATTGGAAAAGAAGAAGTAAAGCTGTCCTTATTTGTAGATGACATGATACTGTACATAAAAAACCCAAAGGACTCCATTCCAAAACTAATTGACTTAATTAATGAATTCGGCAATGTAGCAGGATACAAAATTAATGCTAAGAAGTCTGTGGCATTTCTATACACTAACAGTGAAATTATAGAAAGAGAAACTAAAAAAGTAATCCCATTTACCATCGCACCACAAAAATTAAGATACCTAGGAATAAACCTAACTAAAGAGGTAAAAGACCTTTATGCAGAAAACTACAGGACACTGAAAAAAGAGATAGAGGAAGATGTTAACAGATGGAAGAGCATACCATGCTCATGGATTGGGAGAATCAACATCATCAAAATGTCGATACTACCCAAAGCAATCTACAGATTCAACGCACTACCCATTAAAATACCAACGACATATTTCACAGACCTACAAAGAATTCTTCATAGATTCATCTGGAACAAAAAAAAGACCACGGATAGCTACAGCAATTCTGAGAAAAAAGAATAAAGTAGGTGGGATCTCAATACCAGACTTCAAGCTATACTACAAAGCAACTGTTCTCAAAATAGCCTGGTACTGGCACAAGAACAGATATATAGATCAATGGAATAGAATAGAGAACCCAGATATCCACCCAAACCACTATGCTCAATTAATATTTGACAAAGGAGGCATGATCATTCAATGGAACCAAGATAGCCTCTTCAATAAATGGTGTTGGGAAAATTGGACAGATATATGCAAAAAATTGAAACTGGACCACCAACTTACACCAAATACAAAAATAAACTCAAAATGGATACAGGACTTAAACATTAGAAGGGAAACCATAAAAATACTAGAGGAATACACAGGCAGCACAATCTCAAATATATGCCGAAAGAACTTCTTCACTGATACTGCTCCAAAGGCAATGGAAGCTAAAGAAAAAATAAACAAATGGGACTACATCAAAATAAAAAGCTTTTGCACAGCAAAAGAAATCATCAACAAAACAACAAGAAAGATCAATGCATGGGAGAACATATTTGTAAATGCTATCACTGATAAAGGTTTAATCTCCAAAATCTACAACCAACTTATACAACTTAATAAAAGGAAGATCAAGGATCCAATAAAAAAATGGGCAACGGACCTAAATAGAACCTTTTCAAAAGACGACAGAAGGAAGGCCAAGAGACACATGAAAACATGTTCAAAGTCATTAATCATCCGAGAGATGCAAATGAAAACGACAATGTGATACCATCTTACACCTGTCAGAATGGCAATCATCAACAAACCAACAAACGACAAGTGTTGGCGAGGATGCGGAGAAAAAGGAACCTTTGTGCACTGTTGGTGGGAATGCAGACTGGTGCAGCCACTGTGGAGAACAGTATGGAGTTTCCTCAAAAAACTAAAAATGGATCTCCCATTTGACCCTGTAATACCACTCTTAGGAATTTATCCTAAGAAATTACAAACACCAATCAGAAAGGATTTATGCACCCCTATGTTCATAGCAGCATAATTTACAATAGCCACAATTTGGAAACAGCCTAGGTGCCCGTCAGCAGATGAGTGGATCAGAAAACTGTGGTACATCTACACAATGGAATTCTATGCAGCCATTAAAAAGAATGAATTCTTACCATTTGAAGCAACCTGGTTGGAACTGGAGAGCCTTATGCTTAGTGAAATAAGCCAGTCAATGAAGGAGAAGCATCACATGATCGCACTCATTGGGGGATAATAAAGAACATTATAAACTGATGAACAAAAGGATAGATACAGAGACAATAAACCTTCAAACAGACTGTGAAATTACAGCAGGAAGATTAAAGTTAGGTGAGGTAGATAAGAGATTAATCAAAGGACTTGTATCTATGCATATAATCATAACCAATGAACATAGACACTGGGGGGTTGGGGTATGCCTGGGAGGGAGGGGGGGCAATGGGGAGATATGTATAAAAAATTAATAAAAATTAAAAAATAAAAATAAAAAAGCAAAAAAAATATATATATATATATGTATATATAAATATTAATGATATGATTACCTATACCCTTTATACAGTTGCAGGCTAAGAGTAAAAGTAGGTCTGTTTTTTTTAGGGTAATTTAAAACTTGATTAAAAGCTCTTTGGGGGTGATTCTTTCTTGATTATAGAAGTTATACAACTCTATTCATTGCCAAAACACATAGAACTGGGCACTAAAAAAAATAAATTTTACTATATATACATTGAGTGGCCAGATTATTTTGATCTCTGAACGTATAATAATCTGGCCACTCAGTGTGTGTGTGTGTGTGTGTGTGTGTGTGTGTGTGTGTGTGCGCGCGCACACGTGCGTGTGTGTATTAGAGACCCAGTGCATGAATTCATGCATAGGTGGGGTCTGGCCAGCCTGGCTAGGGGGAGGGGACATAGGCAGTTGGCCAGCCTGCCTGCTGGTCAAACTCCTGGTTGAGGGGACAATTTGCATATTAGCCTTTTATTATATAGGATATAAACTGAGTGGCCAGATTATTATGTGTTCAGAGATCATAATAATCTGGCCACTCAGTGTAAATTAAAGAGTAAATTTTAAAAATTTGCTCAACTAACTATTTTGAAGTTTAGTCATGGATACGTAAGTTTACATAAGTTGAGGTTTTAGAAGAGAAATCTAATTTTTAGAGTATCTCCAAATGCTCCAAAGGCTTTATATAGTTGCTTTCTAT
This sequence comes from Lasiurus cinereus, assembly GCA_011751065.1. NCBI lineage: Eukaryota > Metazoa > Chordata > Mammalia > Chiroptera > Vespertilionidae > Lasiurus > Lasiurus cinereus. Next base: position 5,907,426 of record JAAGEH010000031.1, read on the forward strand.
AAAATAACTAGAAGCCTGGTGCATGAAATTCATACACTCAGAGGCGATCCCTCAGCCTGGCCTGTGCCATCTCAGTCTGGGAGCTCTTGCAGGGAATAGGCATAAGGCATCCTTAGTGCTGCCATAGAGGTGGGAGAGGCTCCCGCCACTGCTGCTGTGCTTGCCAGCAAGGAGCCCGGCTTCTGTCTGAGTGGCGTTCCCCCTGTGAGAGCACACTGACCACCAGGGGGCAGGTCCTGTGTTGAGCACCTTCCCCCTAGTGGTCAGTGCATGTCATAGCGACCAGTTGTTCTACTGTTCAATCAGTTTGCATATTAGCCTTTTATTATATAGGATGACTTAACAAAGCTCCACTCTTCTTCCTTTTAAACTGGCACTCAAATCTTATCATTTAAAAAAAAAGTAAATGACACAAAGCAACAAATGAACCAAAAAAACAAACTCAAATACACAGACAACAGTATGTTGGTTACCAGAGGAAAAAGGGGGAATGAAGAGTGTAAAGGCAGTCAAATATATGGTGACGGAAGGCAACTAGACTTTGGTTCAACACACAATGCAATAATATACAAATGACTTAAGAAACTGGACATCTCAAACTTATATAATGTTAGTAACCAATGTTATCCCAATAAATTTAATTTTTCAAAAAGCCAATGAAGTAAGTTCAATTAGCTAAAGATAATAGAATACAATTATGATCATTAGGTAGACACCAACTAATAGACATAGAAGCAGTTAAATACGTTCTTATGTGCCTGAGAGGATACAGGGCAGAAAACATTTGAAGATTACTTTTTCTGAATTCATCTTCCTTTAAATGCATATTACAATAAGCCCCATAATAAAAACGTTTTTATAATTTCCAGTTGTTCTAGATTTTTATGAGCATCTGATTTGCAGTCTTAACAGGACTCCATAGCTTAATAGGTATAGTTCAGGAATGACTCCAGAACAATGGAAACAAACTTTTCTAAAATATTAATGGAAATCAACATAATGCACTCTACATACTTACTATGTGTACCAATTAATAATGCAATTTTTTTCAATAGAAGGAGTTACACATATATTGATAGATATGCAATTTGAAATGTATGCTATTTTGTTGTATGACAATAAGCTTCAAAACTTCATGTCAAATTTGCTGAAGGTGTTAACATCATAGATATTTTTACACGTATAAAAAACGTCAAATTTCATGCCAAAAAAAGAGGGCATTTGCAGGATGTTTTAATTCATTACTTTATTTTGAAGAAAAAGTTATCGTATACTTTGGGAAGCTTATGATGAACATGTTCCATTCTCAAGAAATTTGTGAACACTGGTTTAAATGCTTTAAAAGTGATGATTTCAATAAGAAAAGACAAAGAATGTCCAGGTCAACTGAAAAAGGTTGAAGACCAACAATTACAAGTATTATTGGATGAAGATGCATGTCAAACTCAAAAACAACTTGCAGAAAGATTAAACATTGCCCAGCAAACAATTTCCAATCCTTTACAAGCAATGGGAAAGATTTTAAAGAAAGGAAAGTGGGTCCAGCAACTGAAAGAAAGACATGAAAAACCGAAACGTCATCAGTACATTGTTGCTTCAATGGCACAAAAGAAGTCTTTTTTTGCATCGAATTGTGACTGGCGATGAAAAGTGGATTTATTTTGAGAATCCCAAACACACAAAATCATGGGTTAAACCAGGTAAATCATCAACATCAACTGCAGGGCCAAATCGCTTCAGAAAGAAGACAATGCTCTGCGTTTGGTGGGATCAGGAAGGGGTTGTGTATTATGAGCTTCTAAAACCAGGTGAAACCGTTAATACTGATTGCTACAGACAACAATCAATTTGAACCATGCTTTAATGGTGAAATGACCAGAATGTGCAAGAAAACATAGCAAAAGTAATTTTGCTTCATGATGACGCACCATGACAGACTTCAAAACCAGTTAAAGACAGGTTAAAAAATCTTGCCTGAAGTATTAACCCACCCATCATATTAAGCAGACCTTACTCCTTCAGAAGACCACTTGTTCAGATTGATGGCACACTCAACATTCAACAGCTGAGCCACATGAGTAGGGCTTCTTCAGGACATTTTAGAAGAAAACATGAACATATATAGCAAGGCTTCCTAGATATCAAAGGGCATGGCCAAGACTAAGATGCAGTGAAGTGCAAAATTTAAGGGCCACCAAATTAATGTAAAAAATCCATGATGAATAAAATATCAAAATTCTAAAAGGCCCTGGCCAGGTGGCTCAGTTGATTGGAGTGTCCTCCTGTACAGCAAAAGGCTTCAGATTCAATCCAGTGTCAGGGCCTGTACGGGAGGCAATCAATGTTTTTCACACTGATGTTTCTTCCTCTTTCTTCCTCCTTCCTTCCTTCC